>CAHIKZ030004140.1:195000-590000 GCA_903632075.3 Acanthosepion pharaonis
AAGACATTTGGATGAGGCATGGCAGGTGGAACTAGAATAAGCTATCCTGGTGGGTTTGATTTTAAATTCCAGTTACCTGAAGAAGGCCAAAGTGTACAATGGTTAAAACATTGTGAATATGGTAATGAGGATAACAGTCCAAGTAATGTAAATAGTCCAAGTAATCATGATACCTTATCTCAGAGATATAGACAGATATATCTTTTTATTTTGCCTGTATATAAATGTATATGTGAGAGATTGAAATTCAATCTATTTTTTAATCTAATAATTACATGATATTCATCAAGATTTTTTGGCTTTTGATAATGTATATATGTGCATGTGTTTACCTCTGTGTGTGTGTGTGTGCGTGTTTGTGTGTGTGTGTGTGCAGGAATATGCTAATGTGCAAGCAGGTGGAAACATGGATTACTGAGATTAAGAAAACGGCTGGATCAGGTCTTTTAAAATTTGGATATGAGGTAGATTAAAATATGTTTGATATTGTGAAAATTATCAAAAAGAAATGAAGTTTTTCATTTAAAGTGTTTCTTCTATGTACTATATCCCTTCAGGATGTGGATGATTATGGTTCTCCACAACTTCCTGTCTTTTGTAGCTCTCAGCAGTATCTTTTTGCTAATATCTATTCTGTCAACCATTTACAAGAGCTTGATAAGAAGATCATTTTCTGCTTTCTTCTGTTCCTAGTGTCTTCAACAAACCATGTGAGTATCATATATTGCAAGCCTTCTTTCCTCATTATGTGCCCTAGATATTTCAATTGTCTCTTTCTGATTCTAAGTATGGGTCCTTTTTGTTTCCATTTTCTCTAAAACTTTGTCGTTGCTCACATGTTCACTTCATGTTATTCTCAGCATCTTTCTGTAGAACCACATTTCTACGGTTTCAAATTTCTTGTTCAACTATGAGGAAATTGTTTTGTATTTGAAAGGCATTCTTCATTATTGTTGTTAAATAATAATAATATTTCTCAGTCTCATGTTTGCAGTCTTTGACTCCCTATTCATCATTAGTATCTGTTTATCACACAAAATAATGTCAGTGTCCCCTGTTTGGTAAAAAATTTAGTCACTTGCTAGTCAGACTGGAGCGATCTCTCCAGTGTGTAGATGAGGTCCTGTGCTGCCTCAAATACCTGACCCCAATCTTAACTGTACTGACTTTAATTTAATGAATTTAAAATATTATATTTTGTGCTGGTTTGGCTGCAGGAGTTGCCAGAATTTTGTCAGTGTTTACAGGCAATTGCCTCTAAGCTATGTTATAACAACACCAATAATGTTGATTATTATAATGATTGTAAGCATTTCCATTCCCACTAGGGGATTCTGGGATCAAGATAGATCCAGCAAAGAGTTTGAAGTTATTGAGTTTACCACGTCTCATGTTGTTTTGTGTTGCTTCAGCTTTTCAACAGCCAATCTTATATAACAGATCTTTCCACTGTAAGCCTTGTGGAACAAGCTCCAGCCTTGATTTACTGCCATATCTTTTCTATATTTAGATAGGGCCACAAGGCTAGAGATGAAATGATTTTCAACTGGTGTGCCATGACATGCCAGTGTGCCAGGAGTGGACCATAGGTGTGCGGTGAACATTTTTAAAGGTGTTTTTAAAGATCATTTCAAAAGAAGTTCACAATACGATAAGTGTACAGATGAAAATTATGATTAAACCTCTTTAGATTGATTATACCAGTATATCATTGTTATAATAAATAAACATATATATAATATATAAAATTGGTCTGTGTGCAAAATGAAGTCATGTGACACATCCATAGATGGTACGATTTGCTCAGGACTTGCCAATGAAAACTGATATAAGTCGAAATTATCCAAAGTTGATTTCAGGAAGGACTTGACATTCCCACATTGTGCACATATCGAATTGTACCCAAAGTAGTGATGATGTGTAGCTCATACCAAATGTATTTTTTGATTTTCATTATATAATTATATAATATTCAATTAAAATGAACAAGAGTTTTTAATTAAGAAACAAAAACTAGTGTGTCAAATATTTGCTTTATCAGCAACCAAATGAAAAACAATTATTCATCAGTATCTGTCTATATTTCTGAGTTGTGGTATTATGTACACTATTTACATTATTCTGACTATTGTCCTCATCTTTGTCACCATATTTATTATTTAGTTTTACACTCCGGCCTTCTTCAGGTGGTTTGAATTTCAAACTGAACTCTTTATTTTGCTCACTGGGGTAGACAATTCTAGTTCCAGGTGCCATGTTTAATGGATGTCAGTTATCAGTTATCTCCTGTTAATTTCCCTCTCCAAGTTCTCCACTGCCTTAACCGAGTATTGAACTCACACTCTTTGGGTCCTGTCACTGGATCTAGCCAACGCCTTTATCCACTGTGCCGTGTCCTTGAGTGTGAGTTCAATAATAATACCTTATCTCAGAAATATAGACAGACACTGAAAAATGTTATTCTACAAAATGATGCTGAGGATACCATGGACTGAACATGTGAACAACAATGAGGTTTTAGAGAAAATGGAAACAAAAAGGAAACTTATACTTAACATTGGCACAGTGGATAAACAGAGGTTGTGAGTTCAATACCTGGTTAAGGCAGAGGGAAATTAGCTGGAGATAACTGATAACTGACATCCATCAAACATGGCACGTGGAACTAGAACAGTCTACCCCAGTGAGTGAAATAAAGGGTTCAGTTCGACATTCCAACCACCTGAAGAAGGCCGGAAAGTACAACAGCCAAAATGTTGTAATAAATATGGTGACAAAGATGAGGACAATAGCCCGAATAATGTAAATAATTATTCATGAGTATAATGAAGATTATTTATCATTCAGTTTCATATGGAGTGAAGGAAATCCAACATATCTCTCAAGTATATTTTTAGAAATTTAATTATTATATTTTTATCAAAAAAAAAAAAAAATTGTGTATGTTAACAAATAAATCATAAAACGTCACTCATTTTTTCCTTTTTTTTAATCATCATAATTTAATCATCATAATTTAATCATCATAATTTAATCATCATAATTTAAATGTAGCACACAAGTTTAACTGTAGATTCAAGTGTGCCTTGAAATAAAAAAAGATTTCAGATCTTGAAATGGGTTCATTAAATTCACTTTTGCCAAATACTCTTGGGAAAGACATGAATCCATCTCTTTTCTCCCCAGTTATGGGTTAAATAGCAGGACTGTCAGATATCTTAACTTGAAGCTGACCAGTTTAAGAGAAAGTTTTCAACACTACCCTGAAGCAGGATGGTCTTTCTCAAACTATCTTGCCATAGACACACCACTACTGTTATAGCTACAGTACATGTAGTGTCCCTATGACCATAATGGTATATATCATGCAGTGAATCTAATCTTTATTGACAAGCTGGTTTTATTGTCATTATTTACATTTTTGTTGCAACATTTTGCTTCTTGTGCTCTCTGGTATTCATCAAGTGCTTTCTTTTTACACTAGTGTTCACCCAATACAGACCTAAGAACCCCTCAAGGCAGAGGGTTACTGAATGAGCATTGTATGGGCAAAAAAGGATTAAGAAGTGTAGATTATGGTGATATGTAGGATAGATAACAGTTGGCACTAGACTTGAAGAGGTTTAGGTTGTAATGATTGAGGAAACATCCATGCAAGAGTCCATTGTACAAAGTAGTAGTTTTTTGGAAAGAAGTTGAACTTCTACCTTATCAATGGAATATAAATGGAATGTGAATGATTCAAACCTGTGTACATGGCATGACTGGTCTTCACCATAAAGTTCTGGACTGGTGGACCTAAGGAATATATCAATACAATATCAAGAGGTTGTATGGTAGAAAATAATTCATCACCTATAAGGTTATGTAAAAGCATTTGAACTCTCTCCAGAGTGGAAAGTGGTGATTGGGCAGTTCTGAATCAGACATGACAGCAATACTCCCTTTTTAGTTTGATATAGTTTTTATAATGAGAGAATGGTGAAAGGAATCAAATAATTTCTGAGGCAGCTTGAGTCTCAATAAATGTTCAAGGTCAGGAGCTTCCTTGTTGATCCATGTAACCTTGAAGGAATTTCAAAGTGAACCCTTTATTCAGTCTATGTATGTAGATTGTTCTCATTCTGTTGTCTATGTCTACAGATATCTGATCCTGCTCAACTATTGGAAGCTTTATAGAGTTATGCAATGCAGCTCAGATTGAATTCCAGTCGAGTTTGATACATTTACTTACATGCTAATACCCTGATTCCACCTCTTTCCCCACCCCACAGCTATGGGTATATAGCAGGACAGCTTGAACCCTATAGCCTTGTTTGGCAACAAGTCTAGGAGAGGGAAAAGACTGAATTCAAAAAAGCCTGGAAAGAGTTGTGCTTCATCAGGCAGTCTTACCCAAGATGCACCACTGCTGCTGTGGCTTCAGTACCTGTGGTGCCCCTTAGACCCTCAGTAATATGTACAGTGGAGACTCAGTGGAGTAATTGATTCTGATTCAGATTGAGGAATTGAAGAGCTGTGTTTGAATTCCAGTTGAGTTCATTGCGTACATGCTTATATTTTTGAGAAAGGGGTATAAATCCATATCTTTTCCCCCAACCAGCTATAAGTAATTAGTAGGACAGACTGGTTTCTATAGTGTTATGTTTAGAGATAGTGATTCAATAAAATCACCCATCTCCCAGCAGGCCTGGGCCACCCGGGAATATGTTCATGGAAAACACTGAAATTCTTTGGTCGTGTGAGTTGTGCATTCAGCCACAGGCAGAAAAAGTATTTTTTTTATTATTATTTTTATTATAACTATTTCTCAACCTGTTTCTATCATGGCTGAGTCTGAAGGTTACTTGGATCAATATGCACCTGATGAAGACCGGAGAGTGGTACAACAACTGAAACGTTGTGATATACAGCCCGAGTGTAAGTAATGTAAATATTAACTCATCACCACAGAAATTAATGCAGACTGTTTGAAAGACGAATTTTAGTTAAACGAGTTCAATTTTTGTTAAATGTGTCTTAGTTGTGACTTTTGTCAGAATAAACTTAGCTGAATAATTATTTATTGAGTTAAAATGAATTTGTCCAAATAACTGCTGGATTCCTGTTAATGTTGAAAGCCTTTTAACCAGATTTTAACCTTCTTCTTCCTTTAATAATATAACACCCTTGATTTTTTTTTTTCAGTGTTTTTGGTTTTCACCTTCGACCTCATCATTATTTACAGTAGACAACTTAATATATTTAAGTGGTTGAATATGAAAATGAAGACAGTTTGGGTAAGAAAGCCAAAAAGAAAAGAACACGGCATGATAAAGAAAACTCAGTCGACAGAAAGGTTTTCCTATCAAATACGGCAACAATTCAGAGATAAATCTCATGTAATTTTCGGCCTTTTTGAAAGATTTACAGCTGATTTTATCTAATGGGCCCTGCAAATATATTTTGCATGAAAATGAAAACAGTAAAAGAAGACAGAAAAAGAGATAGAAAGACATTTCTTTATGAGGACTAAAATTATTCAATTTGGCATAAGAGAAAAAAATTGGCAGAAAAATGAATAAAAAGGGAGAAAAATAAGCAAAAAGAAGAAAAGATATAAAAACAAATTAATTTCTTCGAATGATATTTCAGACTATATAAATTTGTGTGTGTGTGTGTTGGTGTTCCTGTGTGCTGAAAGGTTTAAATATTTTGCAAAATGAGAGTAGACATTAGCGTTATTAAAATAATGCAAGGTTCCAAAATTTCCTTAAATCAGAAAATGTCATAGAAGTTAAAGGAATAATTGGGAAAACAAAAGTTAGGAGAAGCAAATAAGTTCTTGCATAAATTTAATCCTTCTTAACATAATATATATATATATATATATATATATATATATATATATATATATGAATAAAAAGTAAGAACAGTAAGATATATAATCCGGTGTTCTTATAGATATTTTTATTTTTACAAAATAGATACTTTTATTTTTACAAAATTTTTAGCTTCCATTTATGAAACATGGTTAGAACTGAGTAGCAAAAAAACATATTTTAAATCAGTTAATTTATAATATATATATATATATATATATATATATATATATATATATATATATATATATATATGCTGTATTTAGTGGAAAGTGAGCAATGTCAATGATAGAGCTAATATATGTGAGTGCATGGAAGATTGTAACCTCAGGTTTCACACTTTAGCAATCTTCAGCCAAACTCAGAAAAAGTTTGCCTGAAGATCGTTAAAGCATGAAACCTGGCATTACAAACTTCTATCCATGCAAAGAATCGAACTTGTATCCTACACAGAACCGTCATATAGCTTGATATGCTTTACCGATTTAGCCACAGAGGAGCATTTCAATTAGCAAGGTTGATTAGGATACAGGTTTGATTCCTGTCGGAGGATGAATATTTTCTATGAAAATTTCTCGGAGATTCACACCCGTAAATGTTGTTTAATACCGTTTATTATAAACAGAGCATTTACTTAAATATTTGCATCTATAAAAAAAAATGTATAAGCATAAAAAGTCTTAAAATAATTGTCGGACTTTGTCCATTTCATGATATATATATATATATATATATATATATATATATATATATATATATGTGTGTGTGTGTGTGTGTGTGTGTGTGTGTTATTTTAATTTATTGCTTAAATGTTAGTTTTTAATGTATACCCATATTTGAGTAGATGCTTTGTTTTTATTTATTTAGTAAACAGTATATTTCTTTATTCTCATCTACTGGCCTGAATTCTGGCTTTCTTTGACCAGGAGGTTCTTTATGTCAAAGCACCTACTCAAACATAGATATCCATTAAAAAATAAAGTTTAAGCAATAAATTAAGATATGTCAGATTAATAAATGAATAATCTATTCCAAAAAAAATTGTCTTTGTTTGAATAGTCAAGGCACATTAAATCTAATGATGTTTCCCCTTAGAGGACACAGATTTGAATCCTGCCAAAGTGCACAGGCAGGTAGATGAGAATAAACAAATATACTGTTTACTAAATAAGTAAAAACAGAGCATCTACTCAAATATGTGTATCCATTAAAAATAACATTTAAGCCCTATATATATATATATATATATATATATATATATATATATATATATATATATATATATATATAATCAATGCAAAAACGTCTGTCACAATTTTTTTTAATTAAAGGCACAACTCACTAACTTTTAAATATCTCAACTTCTTCAAATGAGACTTGCTCATTCAGGACTGGAATTGAATCTTCAATTTGCAAATTTAGCTCTCAGTGAAATTGAAGACAAATTGATAAAGTTGGCTGTCAAATCCAAACTGAGAAACAGGATACATGGAAGAAATGTGGCAATATGTTCAAAACAATGAGTCCTTGTTGAACCAAGACAAACAGCAAGTATATAGAAGGTCCTTGATGACATCAGCATCAACAATGGAGGGATTTTCTTCTTAGATGCAACTGGAGATACTGGTAAAACCTTTGTAATTAAACTTAACAAAGAAAAGTAGCTCTATCAGTAGCATTATCTGGAATTTCCACTACCCTCTTGCCTGGAGGTCATTCAGCACATAGCAACTTCAAACTTCCCTTGGATTTGAACTACAATGAAATCCCTATTTGTAACATCAAAAGAGGAACCCACTTGGCTAAACTACCAGAGGAGACAAGTTTCATTGTCTGGGATGAATTTACCATGACTCAAAAGTGAGCATTTGAGGCCCTGGACAAAACCCTCAAAGACATTAGACAGAATTTACAAATCATGGGAGGTATCACTGTTAATCTCTGGTGATGTTTGACAAAAATTAAGTCATTGCAAAAGGAACTCCAGCTGATGAAATCAATGAAAAACTCTTACAAATGGAGCCATGTACAAAGACTCAGCCTGAAAACAAACATGAGAGTTAGAATCACAGGTGACCTAGAAACAGGAAGATTTGCTGCTTTGCTGTTGCAGTTTGGTAATGGAATCATCAAAATGGACCAAAATGAAGATATTTCACTCCCAAATGGTTGTGGAGTGTCAGTGTCTATTATCCAAGACTTGATTAACCATGTTTATCCAAAAAGTGAACACAATTTCATGGATTCAAACGGTCTTATATTAGCTCCCAAGAATCAAACTGTAGTTGAACAAGAGAAGGCAGTGAATTATTCAATAGAGTTCCTGAACTCATTGAATCATCCTGGAACGTCATCACACAAGCTGGAAGTAAAATAAAATATGCCAGTTCTGCTATTGAGAAATTTGGATCCTCCAAAGCTTTGTAATAGAACAAGGTTAATTGTCAAGAAGTTGCTTCCTCATTTCTTGGAAGCAAAGATACGTACTGGTCCAGAAAAGAGTTTTAATTCCAAAAATCCTGTTAATTCCTTCAGATCTTCCTTTTGGGTTCAAAAGACTTCAGTTTCCAGTGAGAGTAAGCTATGCAATGTCAATCAATAAGTCCCAAGAACAATTATTGAAAGTAACTGGACTTCATCTGATGAAACTCTGCTTTTCTCACTGCCAGTTTTATGATTGGCTGTTCAAGGGTTAGTAATGGAAAGCCCAAATAGAAAAAACCAAAATTGTCATTTATCATGCAGCTTTGCAATAAATTCTAAATAGACAAATTATATCATTTTTTTGATGAAAACTGTTGTTTGAAAAATATTGTTGAAGTTTAACAAAATTTAATATGTACTCAACAGATGAAGTGTCATTGTTGGGCTGAAAGCCTAATCAAAAGCACTCCACAGTAGCTAGCTTAAATGCCACCCAGTAGGGCGTCTTTTAAGCTAGTATATATATATATATATATATGTGTGTGGGAATGTGTGTGTATATATATATATATATTTATGTATATATATAGTAATAATAATAATAATGGACGCTCCCATCAGTTTTGACGTATGAGGATCTGATAGCTTATTGATTCAGTTATGAAAGTTTGTGCGATAATCTTAAGTGGCATTTAAGTCCCGCTAGTGATTTACAAAGGAGGCCACATATGGAGTAAGTGTGAGGATTGTGAGATGAGATCACTGTTAGATTGGCTGACCTTTTAGATTTTGCTCTCGCTTCTTGAAAATGATTCAGACAAGCAGAGGGAAAATTGCTGAGTCCACTAAAACACGGTGATCTCCATTCTACCTGCTCCGAAGCTAAGTGCTCAAGGGGGTTATGTGGTATATTGACTGCTGACAAGTTTCTTTTCAGCTTGTCTTTGTATCTTAGCCATGGGCGCCCTACATTCCTGTAGTCCTGATCTAACTGGCTGTACATTAGTATCTTGGATATACATATATATATACATATACATCCATATATATATATATATATATATATATATATATATATATATATATATGTGTGTGTGTGTGTGTGTGTGTGCGCACAAATATGTAGAAAAATAGGAAAGAACACATTAAGTTCGGTTGAGTTTTTTGGCTCTTGTTTTTGAAACATGAGAACACTTATGTAGCGAAGGAATCATATTTTTTTAAAAAATAATTATAAATATACATACATACATACATACATATATATATATATATATATATATATATATATATATATATATATATATATATATATATATATATGTATTTAGGTAGAAGTAATTCATTTAAACACATTTAATTAAATTCTATCAAGAAGGTCTGTCTATTCAACTTCATATTCTATCTTTACAGTTTCCAAAAGATGTGTTGTTTATCATGATTGAAATTTTAAACCAATCAACCAAATACTGTTAACACCCATTCTTGACAATGACTGTGATAGTTGAAAGGATTTCAATGTAGTATGATAAAAAGCAAAAACTTTGGACAATTTACTGATAACTTCAATCCCAATTTACAGAAAATGGAAAGATATAATAAAAAGTTGAACCTGATCAGGAGAAATTGTTTGTCTATATATAAATATATAAAAGAAAGAGGTTGTAGTGGTTCCAACATGAGAAAAGTATGTATATTAAAAAGAAGAGAAGAGAGGTGCCGCAAACGTTTTTGTTTGTAATGTGGATTTATTTAGAAAAAATATTAGGCTTTGTTTTACACAATGTAAAAATGTAAAGCAAAGCATAATATTTTTTTCTAAGTAAAAGCGTAATATTTTTTACTAAATCCACATTACAACTCTTCTTTTTAATATATATATATATATGTGTGTGTGTGTGTGCATGTGTGTGTATATATATATATATATTTCTGGAATGGAATGTGTCAAAACACAATTTTCCATTTTCTCATTTATTTACTCACTATTATTTCAATATAGATTTTTTATATATATATATATATATATATATATATATATATATATGGATGATAATGGGTATGTCCCTATTCACATAAATACAGTAGTAAATACTGTATGTTAGTCTTTAGTTGGAGATTCATTGTGGAATTCACTTGACTCACTTCTAGCAGTTGACTATGTGCCACTGGTGAATCTTATATGTGTTGTTCTTGTCCTAAGTATTATCATACATTACCAACGTTTGTTTGATTATTCTATTCAATAAACTTTGCTAGGTTACAAGAGTAACTAAAGTGAAGAAGATAATTGTTGATTCCTTTAGAGATGATTCTTTTGGAAGCAGTACATGTTGTGAATGGTTTTTGAGGTTTTGAAAAAGATAAATTTCACTTAAAATACAAACCATACAATGGTAGACAAGAAATAATCTCTAAGTAACAATATGTAAACTCTTTTGGGAGATGACATTGCACCTCATTTAGCATTGGAAATGATTGTCAAACTTGTGTCAATCTTCATCTTTTTTTTTATATTCTTTTGTCATTTTTTTTATTGTTATTTTGTTAATGTTTTCAATTTGTTCTTGACTCTTTTATGATCACTTTTCACAAATTTCAATTAGAATATCTTATTTCTTTTTTGAGATTCTATTTTTTATTATAACCCATGGCGGTCTTTATAAATAAAAAATAAATATGAATAACTATATTTTTATATGTATTTATTTACAGTATAATGAACACCCTCCAAGTTACATAATAAAATCTCACAGCCTTTGTAGAGGTTATTTTCAATATTTGCAATAAAAATAGATAGATAGAAATTAACCTGATATATTTATCATACAAAAAAATACATACAGGAATTCCTTGATTGCTGCAGTTAATGTGGACATTGGTAACTATAATAAAAATCAATTTTTGATTACGATGGTTAAACTGAAGAATGTTTTACTGCACTGAGTATTATGTATATACTAATTGAATTTTGGTATATATATATATATATATATATATGAAGAAATATAATCTTAAGATGTGCTATATTTATGCGATAAAGTGCTCAATATCAGAGATAGAGCATGTGTAAATATAAAAGTGAACATAGGCCTGATGATTACATCTAGCATGAAACAGACTGTCGCCTCTAAGTGTTGACTTCTATGTTCACTTTTATATATATATATATATATATATATCCTCAAAGGAGGCACGGTGGAGTAGTGGATAATGGCTTAGAATTGGAGAGCTGAGTTCCGAATTCCAGTCTAATCCATTACATTCACTTACATGCTAATACCCTTGGGAAAAGTAAGAATCCTCTTCTCCCTCCAGTTATGGGTAAATAGCAGGATAAACTGGGTTCTATAGCCTTGGATGGCAACTGGTCTAGGAAGTCTCTGAATTCAAAATCTGCAGAGATTCATTTGGGAACCTTGTGGCATGTAGTGCACCAGGTCTCTGTTTTCGCCTCTTCAAAAGTGTGATTAGTTCTGCACAAAGCCTTCACAACTATAATCAAATCATATGTGTTGGTATCTGGACTGTTGGTTCCTAGGGATTGAGCTGCTTGATCCTCAAACGTCGAATACAATGGGTGAGTCCAGCATATATATATATGATTGATGTATATTTGGGCATTAACCTTTCTTTTAAACATCTTTTGTTAAATATGATGGACAAGTGAACTTTTATTAATTTTTTATTTGGTTTTTCTAGTGTTCTTATATTTTCACAACAATTTTTAAGAATAACTTTATTTAAAGTTATTCTTAAAAAACATACCCAACATCAGTAAGAAAAATACAACACAAGAAAATATCGATATATTTTACTGTATTTAGGTACATAATAATTATAATCAGGATGAATTCATTATATGAAAAATCATAAAACACCATATTTCTGCTGTAATTCCTGAAAAATTTGTAAAACTTATAATATATTACAGAAAACTGCAAATCTTGTAGTTGACAATGAAAACAACACCATCAAATCTAAATTGGTGATGACCAATATAATGTACTAATTTTACTGCTCAGAACAAGACTGTATTTCTTGTCATAATTCAATTACCTATATCAGACACTCCTTGAGTAGCCACCTCCCATGTCAATTATCAGAGCAAAGTGCTATAAAAAAACATCTATCAACACATAATCTACAAGAACTTTTATGAAAGATCACTTGTTGAAAACACTGAAGTCTTTTGTAAATCAAATTTCTGAAAACATTTCATTATAAGAGAAGCCTTGTACATCAAACAGCTTTTTCCCACCATCAACCTTAACTTTTTAAACAATGGTAACAGAGTGCTGAAAATCTTTTAAAAATAGCAAGTCATCCACTTGAATTCAAGCCAAGCCCAGCACATGATGGCTCAGAATTAACGCTCCAATAATTAACGAATAATACATCTCACACAATCAAAACCTGAAAATAAACAAACACCGGAAACACCCCCCCCCCGGCTTGAAAATGGCTACAGAAGTGGCCAAAAGTGCTTAAAACAATCAATAATATGGACTGATTTTGTTCTCATGCACAACCACCAAATGGAAAAATGTAAGAACACTGGAAAAACTAAATAAAAAATTAATATTTCCCTTGTCCATCATATTTAATGATATATATATATATATGTAGATGTATCATTTCACCCCAAGCAAGGTGATAAAGCCACTAAGATGCAAGAGGTTACTGAGAGTAAAAGAAACTGAGGAGAAAGGGCAATAAATAAAACAGGATCAAAGAAGGCAGAAGATGACAATTGATATTGCATTTAAATCTTTAAAATTGTAGTTGACAATAAAGAAAGAAGCTTGGAATTGCAAGTGAAGATTCAAACAAAATAGAATTTACAGTGTTACATTTGATAGTTTCAATAGTAAAATAATGAGACCTATCTGATAATGTAGTGCTAAAGTTGAGATCTCAAAGGGGAAGCCTCATTAGAATAATTGGCATGAAAATATTTATAAAAAAGACACAGAGAAGGTACGTTACCATTTGTGGGAATGGGATTGAAACCGAGATGCCAAGTTGTGATTGATTATATTGCAGATTTTTCTTTGGATTTTGTCTAGAATTTCTAGGTATGTATTAGAAACAGAAGACTAGATTTACCAACAATATCCAATGCCCAGATGAATGGTAGACTTATAAAGGTGCAAGAATGATTTGGGTGAGAAAAATGGTCTCGAACAACAATGTGAACAAGTGAAACTAGCAACAGTCCTAACAATTGACAATATAATCATTCCAAATTATTTCAGTGGAAAACATTACACTGAGAAGTCACAATGAGTTGATCTCTTGGAGATTAGCATCAGCCATTCTGATGGAGCTTTTTTTTTTGTTTATACTGATGAATATTATTTACCATAATTTTCATTTAACCATGACTTATTAATTTTATTTTTCAGATTGTTAAATTATGGTGGCTAAGAGCAGACTATTTACAAAAGCAGAAAGAATTGTGTTCAGTCTTTTGTACACAAAAAATGGCACCAATTCATATTTGTTTGCAGAGACAGTTAATGCTGAATGCCCCACAGATAGAATTTAAAGCAAAATGGATTGAATGGTGTGGACAAACTAAATGGTCACTCAGATCCCCAAATCAAACACCTTTGGATTAATTCCTATGGATGTACCTTAAATCAGTAGTTTATTCTATCTTAGAAAAAATAAAGGCATAAAAGAATCACATGACAAAAGTTTTTATTCAAGACCATGAATAATTCAATACTGAAATTAAGTTCATCCCGAACAAGGCAGTAAAGCCACTCAGACACAAGGGGTTACTGGGTGCAGAAGAATTAGGAACAGAAACATTAAAAATGAAGAAAAAATAATCAGGAGGACAGTAGATAGCGATTGACAGTGCATTTAATATTTTGAAGATTAAAGTTGGCTGGAAAGCATGGAGCCAGAAGGGAGTTCCACAAGTGAGAAAAAATGTTAGCATAGGATTTACAATTACATCTAGCCAACTGAACTGTAAATTGGTGAGATCTCAGGGCCAGTCTAGTACTATGCTTAAATACAAAACGTTTAGGTACCATAATGAAGAACCCAAATGAATGTTTTTACAGAAAAGGCACAGAGAGGCAAGAGATTGAAGCTGATGCACCAGATCAGGACCAGTAATATTACTGATTCTTCTTTGGATATTATCAAGGAACTCTAGATAAATAGTAGGAGCATGGATGAATGGTAGACTTATAGATATGTAAGATAGATTCTGGAGAGAAAATTGTCTTGTACGACACAATGAACCAATTTTCTTAGCAGCTGACCTTGCAATGAATTCAATAGAAAAGTAAATGAACAGGACAAAGGATGTGCTCATTGACAGGATGAATGAAACTGAAAGAGGGAATGCTGATAATAAAAAATGAAAAAAAAAATACTTCAAAGAAGGGACGAATATGTTGGAGAACTCTTCCATGGTGAGAGAGGAAAATCTGCAATATGCAAAAATATGAAAGAACCTGAAATATTAGTCTTATGCAAAATCAGCACTGGCCAAAATGATGCAAAACAAAGCAGCATGGCAAGATGGAGTTTTATTAGTGATACTGGCAGCCTTAGACAGTTTCAGTACTGATGAGAAATAATAAATGAAATATACAATAATGGGGACATATTGGAAGACCTTAGTAGATACATTTTCATGCTGCTGCCTAAGATGTCAGGTGAAAATGAATACAAATTTCCTCAGACAATCCAATACAGCAGGTATACACAAAAGAATAAAAGAAATAAGAAAATAAAATTGTGCTCATCAACATAAAATCAAAAGATGGTATATCGATCATAGAAAAAAGAAAAATACTTCAAAGATAGAACAAATGAATTACATTGGAAAACTCTTTAATGGCAAAACCCCAAAATATAGAAGGCCCAGATATTTTAAAATCTGAAGTGAAATAAGCACTGGCAAAGATGAACAAGAAGAAAACAGCAGAACAATCGAATGCTAGCATCTCAACTAAAATCCCTTTTATGTAGACATACTAGTGTCCTTAGATGATTTTGGCATCAAGATAGTAATTGATAAGCTAAACTGATAATTGACTAATTAAATCAAAAGTCCTGGTGGCTTTATTTTATACAATTCCAATAGAACAACACCTTTAGGAGACACTTTATATATATGTGTGTTTGTGTGCATATGTGTGTATGTGCATGTGTGTATGCATGTGTTCATGTGTGTGCATGTGTGTGTGTGTGTGTACTGAAAACTTTATGCAAACATCATTGATCTTCATTGTATGTATCTCTGTGTAGTGGATATTTGCACATGTGTAAAGTTTTATGTACAAATGTATATATGTATCCATGACTGGCTCGCAAAGTGTCATGGTAAAAGTCCATTTTATATTGAGTTTGTTTGCACCAAACATTTGAAGAGCAACACATAAAAATAGAGAAAATTTTTCACACAAGCACAGTCATAACCATATATACATAAATACATACATGCTCTGACTCTTACAGACAGAAAGAGAGAGGGGAGGGAGGGAGAGAGTGAGAGGAGAAACGACAGAGAGCAAAAGAGACACGTAACCATTCATAGATTTTTAAAATTTATACAGACATGATTTGTTACTTCTCTAAAATTGCATTTTCTATTTTTGACTCACAGGATTCTCATGCTTGGCTTTTTAATCTTTTCATTTTTCCTCGTAGAAGATTCCGGATTTTCTTTCTTTTTCTCTGGGGATGGGGCAAGAGTGGGGTGAAAAAATATCAAAAAATCATAAGTAATTGTTGAACCTGCCGAGATTATAGAAAGAAAAACATTCCAGACAAAAATACAAAAAAAATTGGAAGAACAAAGAGGAAAAAGAAAAAATATTTTTAGTGGAAAGAAAAGAAAAAGATTTGTTTAAAAAAGAACACAAAATAAAAGAATTAGCAAATAAAACAATATCGAATTAGATGATATATCTATGTCTGTCGATGTATATGTGTGTGTCTGTGTATGTGTGTGTATGTATATGTGTGTGTATGTGCTTGCATGCATGAGTTTATATGTGGGTTTATACACAGATATGAGTATTTATGTATATCTCTTTATACATATATACACAACGCAAACAAATATACATATATTTATATTGACATACACACACACACATATATATACATACATACATATATATATATATATATATATATATATTGTACATTTAGCAGCAATATTTCTTTTACACATGTTTCAGGAATGTGAGAAAGAACATTTTATAAGTTTTTTATTTAATTTTTCTTATGTTCTGTCATTCTTACTTTTATGGCAATGAAGAGAGTGTAGAAACTGTTCATAGTGATTATTACCCCAAATTCCTTTTCGAGAAGCTTATTTTTAGTATGTTTTCCTGTTTTTATGTTCTAAGTTGTATTGTGTAGAAGTTGATAGTGTGCAGAATTGGTGGGCAGAGAGTGTGATGGCATCCATATCAGGGGGCAGCCAAAGAGTGAAATAAAAATTTAGTTAATATTTAATTTGAATAAAGTGTTTATCTCATGTTTCATCTGTTTTGACATATTCAAAATGTCTTCCTTTTTCACATTTCTCAGTACAAAGATCTTTAGCCCCTGCCCCCTCCACCTATTTGAGTCTTTGGGGCATACAATCAAGAAGTTGGCCCTAAGCATCAGAAAACATCACTAAACCTCTGCACATTACTAATAGAATTAGAAATTTGAAATCTGAATGTAGATGGTGTAAATAATGATAATTCCTTATCCTAGGAATTCAAACTGAAATGAAAAAATAAATATTTAAACTTAAATGATCAAATAATTTATTTACAATATTATTAACAACCGTCAAGTTGTAAAATAAAATTTGACACCACTAAGTAAATTAGAATATTTCTACTAAAAGCATGCATAACCTGAAACTTGCATATGTAGGTCTTATAAATTGAAATATATCTTGAAAACATGACCAACATTGGATACTAAATAAGTCTAACATTTCTGTAGCCCCTATCCCCAGCACACAGTGTCAAGGTACTATTTTTACTTTATTCCCCTCAGGTAGAATTAAGGTGTCTTTTGGAATTTATACGTAAGTATAAGTCATGCATCTGTGGGTTGTAAGCTAACTTTGGAATGTGAAGAAAAGGTCTTTGAAGGGAAAAATAAAAAAAATACAACATGCCTTCTACGAGTAAATGTGAATAAATATATATGCTTTAGGTTTTATTAAAGATTGGCATGATTTTATGAGAATGTCTTTCCATAACTAAACTAATAATAACCATGAAATAATTTTATTTTTTCACGGTTTGAATCAAGCATTCAGATATTCTCTTAAACTCATTTATAGATCTAAACATTTTTTGTGCATAGCCTTTTCTGTATGGGTAAAGAATTTTATTTTTGCAATTTTTTATTTCTATAGAGGCAGTTGCCCTTGGCATCAATTGTACTCAGAATTGGTTATGAGTTTCATTCCATCTCGTTGTTTCTGCCCTTCCATTAACATCATAACATTAGTCTGGCTTCACATTACATCAGCAATTTGTTTCACAACTTTAAATGGATTCCCTACTCAAAGGGGTCGTTCCTTTGAATAATGATATTTATCGATTCTGGCCTTCCTCGGTTTTGGGGTGGAATTTCGTTAGGTCTGTCTTACTGCCAAGTTCACCTAACAACATAGATATATAAGTACACCATAGGGATCATTGTCCAGCCACATATGACCAGTATTTGCTAAAGGATTTCACTGGATCAAAAGGTGCAAGCAATATTCAATTAATATTGATTTGGAGAACAGATCAATTTTTCATAACTGCAATTTTACTTCATCTTTTGATTAGTTAAGCTGAGTCAATATAACTGACACTAATTATATATGCAAGGCAGACATGTTTGAAGAGAGAAAATGATCAAAGAACTAAATCCAGAAAAGAAGGAATTTAATCCATTCATTCGAAACAAAGAAAATGGTATTGAACTGTTACATGATATCTGTCCTTCCTGAATGCTTGACAATCCTCAAAAATCAAGAAGAGACTTGAAGCAACAGAAATAGAGTTCTACAGAAGGATGCTGAGGATACCATGGACTGAACATGCGACCAACAAAGAGGTTTTAGGGGAAATAGAAACAAAAAGGAGATGTATATTTAACATCAAGAAGAGACAGTTGAAATTTCTGTAGCCCATAAAGAGGAAAGAGGGCTTGGAAAATCTGTTACTCACAGGATGGATTGTAGGCAAGAAGGACAGAGGAAAAATGCATAACATACTTGACAAACATGAGAAATTGAATGGTGGAACAGAGTTTAGAAATAATGAAAAGATGGAATTTATTTAGAGGTTCAAGTGGCAGGAAATTATGGAGAGCCATGATCGCCTACATTATGAGGATACGTATCACATAAAAAAAAGAGAAAGAAGATTATTTAATTTATTTCAGGGTGAATAAATACAATTTGAGTTTTGGCTAACATAAACTTTGGGTCAGGTGACTACAATTCTTCCCAGATATTTATAAGGAATTTGGAAACATCTAAAACCTACTTTAAACTTACACTAAACCTAGGTGCTATTTCAAAATGAGCCATTATAAAATGTGCCCAATTTTTAGTTGCACTTTCTGATTAATATTTAAAAATAAATATCCTTTCTCAATTTTCTTAAATAAAAATCTACGATACACACATGCATACATACACACAATACATACAAACTTCGTAAACAGATTCATTTTTTGAAATGTTATGAGAAATTGACATATGTCTGATATAGAGAAAATTGACATATGTCTGATATAGAGAAAATTGACATATGTCTGATATAGAGAAAATTGACATATGTCTGATATAGAGAAAATTGACATATGTCTGATATAGAGAAAATTGACATATGTCTGATATAGAGAAAATTCGTACATTTGATGAAATGTCATTAGCAATAGTTTAAAGGAGAAAAGGATTTATAAAGATAGTTAGAAAGGCTAGTATGTAGTTTCAGTTTTTGGTGAGTATTTTGATCTCTTTCAGTAAGAGAGTTACTTGACAAATGTTTATGTAGATGAGATGATAACATTTTTATTTGACTCACTA
Source organism: Acanthosepion pharaonis (assembly GCA_903632075.3). Classification (NCBI taxonomy): domain Eukaryota; kingdom Metazoa; phylum Mollusca; class Cephalopoda; order Sepiida; family Sepiidae; genus Acanthosepion; species Acanthosepion pharaonis. The sequence goes on from CAHIKZ030004140.1 coordinate 214,360, forward strand.
TAACCTATTGCAAAATCTTGTATTTACTGGTTTTCAGATTTTAGATGCCAAGTTGACATTTTTGTTATTAATAGAAACTAACAGTGATTGGTTAATTACTTTTTTTTTTCTCCTTAATCAATTTTCTTTTTATACTTCAATGTTCTCTTTCCCTATTTAGATTTTATTTTTTGGTGGAATTTTCTGGGGCCATCTGTTTATATTGATCATGTTTTTATGTTTGTTTTTAATTGAAGCTCAAAGTATCTGTCTATATTTCTGAGACGAAACATTGTAGCTATTTACACTATTTACATTGTTCAGACTGTTGTCCTCATCTTTATTGCTATATTCACCTTCAACATCTGTCTCTATTTCTGAAATGAGGTATTGTAACTATTTACACTATTTACATCGTTCGGACTATTGTCCTCATCTTTATTGCCATAATCACAGCATTTCAGCCATTGTAACCTCCGGCCTTCTTCAGGTGATAATTATTGGAATTTCAAACTGAACCCTTTATTTAGTCCATTGGGGTAGAATGTTCTAGTTCCACGAGCTATGCCTTTTCTGAATATCTCAGTTTCATTTAATTCCCTTTAGTAAAAAGGTTTTATTCATCTCTGCTGTGGCCAGGTATTGAACTCACAATTCCTTTGATCAAGTCTCTTTTGGATTACTTCAACCAATGCTTTGATCTACTGCGTCATTGCGAGTTCAATATCTGGCTACAGCAGAGGTGAACAAAAAGAGCAGAGTTACTAAAGAGAAATAACTGAAACTGAGATAGAATTACCTATTTAATAAGAGCACATCTGTTGTTGGAACATCTTTTTGTTATCTCTCCTAAACCTCGATCCATCATCCATTTACTCAAGCTCACTAGGTAGATTATGCTTTTTCCTCTATCCTTCCTGTCATCAATCAGTCCCATGAGTATCAAATTTTAAAAGCCTTCTTTCCTCATTATGTGCCCTAGAAATTTCAATTATCTTATGTTAAGTATGTCTTTTTGTTTCTGTTTTATCTAAAACTTTCTCATTTTTCATATGTTCAGTCCATGGCATTCTCAGCATCCTTCTGTAGGACCACATTTCTGTTTCTTCAAGTCTCTTTTTCATCTGCAAGGAGATTGTCCAGTAATGTGGAGCATTAAGCAAAGTGTGTGAAAGAAATGATCAATTGCAGCTGTTGTTATAAACTGATTTATTGCCAACAGATAAATAAGAAGGGAAATTCAAGCTTAAAATCCATTAAAACTCTGAAATATCACATGTTTCAAGGGTGTATAAGACATATTGCAAATAATAATTACTTTCTCATTTTTACAGATGATTCAGGAATTTTCAGTTGATCAGTAATACACATGATCAATATCATTTAAATGTGAATTTATTTTATTTATAGAATATATTAAAATGTTATCAAGGAAAGAAAAATTTCATGCCACTGAAAAGTTGTCTCAACATTTGTAAAAATAGTCAGAGTATTTTGTAGTCTGAAAAATATAAATTTGTATTTGAACCGATCAAAAGGAGTTATAATGGCTTATAAACATCCTCAGGGGGATTGGTACTTAATAGTAAGCTGATGCTAGATCAATTTCTGAGAAGCACTTTTTAACCTTCTTTGAGGACAAGGAGTTTAGAGTTAGGGCTCAGGTAACAGTTTGGCTTAGTGATGGTGTTAAAAATGTGCAATCCCCCCAAAATGTCTGTAAAACTGAACTCCATTTTAATATAGAAACAGATATAATTCCAACACTTTAATTTTTTTTTTTAAATTGCTTATTTACTATTTAAATATATTTAACTTTTAATTTCACAGTTGTCAACATTTTAAAAATGTTGGTAGGTTATGACCAGTTTTCCAACTATAAAAGAATTTTGTTTTGTTTTTCAGATTCCGATGAAGAGACTAAATCTGAAAATTTATTGTTAATAAATTGATGGTGAAACTTTGTCTTAATTTTAAATTCATAATTAATAATGAATCTTGCATATTAACTATTCTTTTAGTAATCCTGTTGGGCCAAAACAGTTAAGGAAATCATAATTTAGCAAAGCTTTTTTGTTTCTGCAAATACAAATGTCCACATAGAGCCATACCTTAAGTTGTGTAATTTATTGTACATTGGCAGAAATAATAGAAATATTTCTTGAGGGAATGACTATGCCACATAAGTATATTCTGGGAATAATTGATAGTTGCTTCTGTATTCATGATAAATTTAATAAACCAAGAGACTAGCTAAACAAAAACTTTGAAAATGTGTTTGCTTAGCAGAGGCAATCCCCACACAAATCACTTATTTTCCAAAACCTCATTATATAAATGTGATAAAGTTCAGGATTAAAAAAGGATATAGTTCTATATTATTGTTTTGATTTATTTAGCCATGGGTGCAGCTCCAAAAATCTAGATTACTAAAGCTTGATTGCTTTACTGACTGCTTGCATAGCACATTTGGTGAGGAACTGGCTTGTAATATTCAATACCACCAAAGACAAGCTATTAATATTTCACTATTACAGAGCGGACTCTGATGTTTTCTAGTCATGATAAATGCTTGTACTCTCAATGCTTTGAATGCCTGCTAGGATTTAAGCTCACTCAAGACTTCAAATGAAATTTGTATATAACAGGTGTGACATAAAAATTGTCCAAATCATGTAACAGCAAAATTGCACATTTGTTAGATTAAGCTTTGAACTGTTGTATCTTAGGAATGATTAAAAATGTCTTACTGGAATTCTCCAAGATTTTTATAACACTAGTGGACTCTACTTTGAGCAATAAGCATGTATAATTACTCTCCAAGCTTAACAGAAGAATAGTGAGAAAATCGATCATAAATAAGATGGCATATTCATTATTAATTAATCTTAACTAAGGTTCGAAGCTCATGAAGGACTGAAATTAAGTTTATATATATATATATATATATATATATATATATATATATATATATATATATATATATCATTCCAGGATCATTTTGCAAATTATTCAAGTTGATCTCTCTAACCTTCTAACTTTCTGTCCTGGAGTATGAAGTTGTCACACAGGTTTCATGAACAATTTCATTTTCAAGTCTTTTTTCACTGCTCCTTGGATAGTCATAGCTGAAACTCCTCTCTCACATGCCAAACCTCTTATGGATTGAGTTGGATCTTTTCTAATTGATCTCTTTAACTCTCAGTCAAAATGATGTTCCCTCTTCCTGTTGTGACTTCCTGATCTAGTTTTCCTCTCTACTGTTCCCTCATTTTTAAACTTACTCACCATTCTCTTGATGGTTCTTGATGGAAGCCAGATTATGAATGTTTACACCATTACTGAAACCCTGAATGATCATTTTCCTCTCACCATTGCTCAGGTGGGAAGAAACAGTGGAGATTTTAACTTGTTCACTTTCTAGCTGAATAACTCAAAGGGTTTTTCAGTGATTTTTTTAAAAATGATGTCAGGATGGCTAATCGTCTTATCTGAAACCCTGGCAAAAAGAAACTCAATTAGTTTAGTGTTTTTTAGATATTAAACATTTTGTGGGATGGACAATTATGCTGTAACACAATTTGGACAATTTTGCTGTTACACTGGGTACATTCCATTGCTAAAGAGACTGAAAAGAAAATGCATTAAAGAGGCTGAAAAGAAAACACATTAAAGAGGCTGAAAAGAAAATGCATCAAAGAGGCTGAAAAGAAAATGCATTAAAGAGGCTGAAGAAAAATGCATTAAAGAGGCTGAAAAGAAAATGCATTACAGAGGCTGAAGAGAAGATACATTAAAGAGGCTGAAGAGAAAATGCATTAAAGAGGCTGAAGAGAAAATGCATTAAAGAGGCTGAAAAGAAAATGCAACAAAGAGGCTGAAAAGAAAATGCATTAAAGAGGCTGAAGAAAAATGCATTAAAGAGGCTGAAAAGAAAATGCATTACAGAGGCTGAAGAGAAGATACATTAAAGAGGCTGAAGAGAAAATGCATTAAAGAGTCTGAAAAGAAAATGCATTACAGAGGCTGAAGAGAAGATACATTAAAGAGGCTGAAGAGAAAATGCATTAAAGAGGCTGAAGAGAAAATGCATTACAGAGGCTGAAGAGAAGATGCATTACAGAGGCTGAAGAGAAGATACATTAAAGAGGCTGAAGAGAAAATGCATTAAAGAGGCTGAAAAGATGGCTGTTTCCTTGTAGCAATCCAGAAAGTAACTGACTACTTCTGCTATGTTCTATCTTTGCAAGAGTCAGATAAGACCAAAAATGCTGTCACATTTAAGTTGCAGGTTTCTGATCCTCACTTCCCCAGACATAACACAGTTCATTTTCACAGACTTGTGAGCAAGGAATATTTTCCACCCTAGGAACCCTTTTTCCCATAGACAGAAATTTGCTAGCCTCTCACTTCTCTACATTTATTTTCATGACAGGTTTAAGGATGAACTACAATTATTGTTGTATTAGTCCATACCTTTAAGGTTAGAAGCTGTCAGGCCAAGTATTATGCATCAATTCATCTTCATTCCTTCTATATTCCATTGGTAAGGAGGAAGTTCACCTCAGACTGTTTCTTTCCCAGAACTTCTGCATTGTGGAACAGACTCTTTAAAGGATGATTCTCTGATCACTACAATCTTAACGTCTTCAAATTAAGGGTTAACTATTATCTATCCTACATATCTTCATAATATGCACCTCTTGCTTCCTCTATTTATTCCCTTGCAACAACCTTATTTAGTAACCGTCTAACTTGAGTCGTTCTTGGGTTTTGAATTGGCTGATCAATAGTAGAAGAAAAAAAACTTTCTACTGAGTTTGTTATTAATTGTTCAAATTCCTCATTAGTAAAACTCTTTAAAGATGATTGGAAGCATTTAATATGTTTTGTTTATGAACTGTCCAAATTCTCAATTACCTGAACAGATGGTGGCGTTTTAAAAAGATATTTTAATTGTTCTTGCTGAGGGTCACCATTTATAACCGTGAGGGTTTGGTTGGTGTGTTAATGTCAAATTTCTAAAACAAATTAAAGTTTGAACAATTACATAACTGTGTAATTTATTTATATTAGTAATACTACAAGATTTTGTAGGATAAATATGTACAAATTAATTTGTTTTCATAGTTTTTGGAAAATAAATTTCTTCCTATTTGAAAATTATAGTTTATTTGTAGTAAAATTTGTAAAATAAATAGTCTTTGAGTTTAAAGAAAGGGGAAATTGTCCAAAATATTGATGAATAAGTTCACACAAAGTTATGAATTTAATTTATTAAATTTTAGATGTTGCTATTGTTATTGATATGTTTTTTTCATTATGTTTGCCACAACTTTTCACAGAAAGATAAGGGAAGAAGTCATATTGTGCAGACTAACTTACTTGTAGATTCACACTAGTGTTTCTGAGTCAACTGCCTTCTAGATTTAAGCTGGCATGTCTGAGTCAGCTGCAAATTTAGGACAAGCATCTCTGAGGGAAGTGACTTGTTCTAGATTCAGGAAGGTTCTTCTTGGCTCAGTGACTTCCTGTTGGATAATTTTCTTTTTAAAATACATAATGAATTAGGTTTTTTGAATTTACTTCAATTCAACTGTAATTGGCTAAAATGTTTTTTGTTTTTTTTTCATATTACATGACCTGCTCTCTGTTACATCCATGCCAATTTCTATCTTTAGTGGCTTTCTCTGGAATCTTTCAAATTGCCTTATAACCATAATGAACACCAGATTGTCATTTGAAGATTACTATAGCAAATATACAGTGTTTCTTTTTACAAGTTTCAATGAAAAAGAAAAGGTAAAAAAATGGATTACAAGAAGAAAGAAAGGTTACTAGTACTATCACACAAAAATGTGGAAAACATATCTTGAAGTTCTGTCTATATTTCTGAGATGTAACTATTTACACTATTTACATTGTTCAAACTGTTTTCCTTCTCTTTACTAACATATTCACAATGTTTCAACCATTGTACCCTTAGCTTTCTTCAAGTGATATATGTTGGAATGTCAAACTAAACCTTTTATTTAGTCTACTGGGATGGATTGTTCTAGTTCTACTGGGATGGATTTAGTCTACTGGGATGGATTGTTCTAGTTCTTTTCATAAAGTAATCTCGTGACTTGACCCAAAGAGTTGTGAGTACAATACCTGGCCACAGCAGAGGTGGACAAAAATTTGTAGAGTTGAGTTACTAAAGGAAAATAACTGAAACTGAGATATCCAGAAAAGGCATGGCACATTTAGAATAATCTACCCTGATTGACGAAATAAAGGATTCAGTTCAAAATTCCAATATATTTCACCTGAAGAAGGCTGGAGTGTACAACAGCTGAAACATCATGAATATGATAATAAAAATGGGAATAACAGTCCAATCAATATGAATAGTATCTTGAACTGTTATCACCAATTTTTTCAAAGAATTTGAAAATTTTTCTGAGTACTGAAAAATTCATCAAAAGTTCACTGATCCACAATAGCTATTTCCACATTCTTCAAGAGGCATCAAAATATGAATTTCACCTGATATAAATTAATTTATTAACCCTTTGATAACTCTAAGGCAGTCATGGAATCAGGTAAAAATATGCTATGGATGAGAAAGGTTTTAATAGATGCCCACATGAAAAACACATTGAATAGATTAAACAAAAATTACTTTCATCAAGGAGCAATGAAAAAAACTGATGGAATTATTCATTATTGGCATGATCTTTCAAAAGAAGGCACAAGTTTTTCCCAACATCTGATTGTTGGATTTCTGTTCTAGTTTGTGAAGATCTCAGTGAGATCTAACGCTGAATTGGTTATGATAGAAGACAATTCAATATTAAAGAAAAGTTTTGTCATATTTGCCAACTGCCATTATAGAAGAAATTTTGTATTCCTACAGGATAATACAGTCATTGACATTGCTAAGATCACCAAGGAATAGTTTGAATGCAAACATATGGAGTGGCTTGCAAATTCTACAGATTGTAATTGCATTGCGTACTTGTGGGGCATCCTTTCAAGATTTGTCTAGAAACAAGGGAGGCAGTCTGGAAATTGGAACATAAATGAAATTCCACTTGAAACCTTAGAAAATCTTCTATACTCAATGCAAAACAAATTTATTCAAATTTTACAGTCAATTTTAGAGTTCTGATGAGCTTTCCTCTTCAGTACATTTAAGCAAACTATTATATCAGCAGCAAGATCTCACCGTTAGAAATTTGGTTTGGCTTTTTGCTTTCCTGACAACTATGATCTTCTTGCCAGATTTAGTCCATTTCATATAATATGCTGTCATTTTTTACGTTGGGCTACAATTTTAGAGCAAATGTGATAAACTGAGAAAAATCGGCAAGGTGTGTGTTTAAAAGCAGTAATTCATGCTTTGCTAACTGGAAGTTCTCTGTGGCTGAACAGTCATAGCATGTCAGGTTTTATGACAGTTCCATATATATATATATATATATATATATATATATATATATATATGCACTACAGGTAAAAGTTTGGAGTCACTTTGCATAACTTTAAAAACAACTTACAATTAGATATTTTTGTATTTTTTGAAGTAAAAGTTACAGTACCGACAGTGCATTTGCTTTTATTTTTCAGTCTCGCTCCAGGTTTTTCTTACCATTAAAAAGGTCAAATTTGGATTTTTCTGTCCACAATAAATTTTGATATTTGTATAAAAAATATTATATTTTGTTTTTCCCAATTTACCCCTCAGTAGACTTTTTGACTAAGTTAAATATTAATACAGGTTCTAAATGTTAACTTAACATTTGTAGCTGTTTCTGTTTTAAAGGAAAAAGTTTATGCCATGACAACAGTATTTTCATAATTTGTTTTAATTTATTTTTTAATTTTGAAGTAATTTTCACAAAATAGCAAAATCAAAGTAGTTAATCATTGAGTCAAAGACACAAACTGAAATTTTATTCAAAGAAGGCTAGTCTCAAAGACAAATTGGCAAAAAGATGAAGATTTCGAGACATGGGGGCTATATTTGTTACAAAGGCTATTAGAAACAGGTGCAAATGTTGATAGAAAAAGAGCTGGAGGACCAAAACTAACAACTGCTGATGAAGATAATCATTTGATTAATGAGAGCAAAAGAAAGAGAAGGAAAACTACTCCATAGTGGAGAATTGAAATTAATTCCTCTCAAAATCAACCAAAGTCACTCTCATCTGTGAAAAATCAACTTATCTCAGAGGGTTTCAGGAGTGCATAGCCATCAAGAAACCCCTGAAATAAGCAGAAAAGACTGTTATGGGGAAAAGAAATACAAGAACTGAACATTGAGAGAGTGAAAAAATGCTTTGTAATCAGATGACTCCAAATCTGAATTTCTTGTTAGTAAGACGATAGTATATGAGAGAAGAAAGTCAGGAGAGAGACTGACTGATGAATATGTGGTTCTGGCAGTTAAGCATGGTGGTGGGTCTGTTATGGTGTGGAGGTGTTTTGTTGGAGAGAGGGCTGGAGATTTGATTCAAGTTGTTGAATCATTAAGAACAATATCATTCAATTTTGCAAAGACATGCAAAGGACTCTTTTAAATTGTATCAAAATAAACTCAAGTTAAAAAAAATGGAGAAATCTTTGGTAATTATAATTTTGTTGCACCACTCTTCTGACCTCACTATCACTGCTGAATAAGAGAGTTCAAAGAGAATACACAAAGAGTGAGAGTGATCTTTTTAGTGTGTGAAGAATGCTTGGGAAGGTGTGCCAACTACAAAATGAAAACAAAATATGATGCTGTTCCATGATAATTGTTATGGTTATGTGCTTACACTTTCTGTCTAAATAAAAGCAAATCCACTGCAGTTAGTTAATTTTTACCTTTTACTTTAAAAAATACAAAAACTTTAAGTTTTTTTTAAAAGAAGTTTAGGGTGGCCTAATTTTTGGCTGTGATGAAAATGTGTGTATGCATATCATATCGTCGCATGCTGTTTCATGCTTGAATGCAATCTTCATAGCCCAGGGATTCTGTTTAAGCATGAAACAGACTGTTGCCACTCGATATTGACTTCAGTGTCCACTTTTTTCACGCACATACAGACATATATAAACACTCACACACACACATATACTCATACACACATGTTAATATGCAGCTTGTGTAAGGATATCCTCTTGAATGAGATATCAAAGAGTGCAAATACCCTTAAAAAGTTATGAATTCATCTCTTTTCCCCTCAGATATAGATTAAAGCTAATAGCTCATAGTTGGTACCAGTCTAAGAGAATTCTATACCATCACCATAGATTTAACTTCTCAGAAGTGTTCATACTCATCTAATATATTGGAAGCTATTATATATATATATATATACATATATATATATATATATATACGCAGGCATACACATACATATATGTGTTTGTGTGTGTGTGTGTGTGTGTGTGCATTAACAAAAGTAGATATTTCTTTCTTTACATAAAGGTTTGTATTCAACAATTTATATTTTAGAAGACAAATGAAAATTCAATGAACTAACCATTAACAAATCTATTTTTTTTCTTCTTGAAAATCCAACAAAGTCGGAATGGAAACATGAAGCAAATTTCTCATTTCCGAAATGTTTTCTATTTAGCTGAAATAGTCTACAAAAAATGTTAAAGTTTTTTTGTTCATATCCTGATGTGGCCATGAATTTCATTCAATATCTATTTAAGCATGCCAGTCTCAATTCTGTTTTTCTTTTAGATGCTATGTATTTTCAAAATGTCAGTGATCATGGCTTTCTAAAACTTCCTGTATTTTATTATTCCAAATATTCCCTTAGAATCACTCTTTTTTTCTTAAGTAGTTTAATTACTGTTTCCTCTTTCTTCTCTTGCTTTTCTTGCCTTCAATATGTCCTGTGAAGTGTTAAATTCTGCAAAACCTCTTTCCCAATTAAGTGTCCTTGTAATTCTAGTTATGTGGTTCTCATTATTACCATTAATTTCCTTGCAGAACCTTCCTTGGCATGATAAGATGACCCATATATCTACAATGGAAAATAGGCCACTTTTATGGAAAGAAAACTGCAAGAAATTGGTATGAACACTACCCAAACCCAATTACAGAGATAGGACATGTAATAAGTTTATGGGACTTTACAATACACACAGACAGAACAATCAAAGGTAATCGCCCTGACAAAGACCACAAAAAACCGAATGTGCTTTCTTGTTGACAAGACAGTCCCTGCTGATTGAAATGTATCGTTGAGGGTCTTCAAAAATTATTAAAATACAAAGATCTTGAAGTAGAAATATCAAAAATATGGCACAATATGACATCAATAATTTCAATTGTAGTTGGAGCACTCTGATTGATTGGAAGAGGTTCTAATAGATTCAATAAAGGGATTCTTCGTAGCCCATACCTTAAAGAAATCTAAAACATTTTACTCATAAATACAGCTCACATATTATGAAGAGCTTTATCTATTTAAAATGTGTGTGATGTTAGCTTTTTTTTTGCTTGTTGTTTTACAAAAATGATCTGCGGAAAATGATCTTAGGTCTCTGGTTGGGAATCAGAAGGAAAAGGAAAACGTTTTTTTTAAATTAACAGTTATCAAAAATACTAATGGAACTTTCAGCCCCCCACAAAAAACATCTTTGATTAAATTATATATATATATATATATATATATATATATTAGTGAATATACATAATATCCAGTGCTTTGTTACATATTTATAACACCTGTGAAAAAATATATCTATACATACATACAAGTATATGTGTATGTATGTATATTTTTTATCTTACCCATACCTATATATATTGTATTGAAAAGTCCCATAAAATTGTTACAAGTCATATATATACCTCATAACACCCTTGAGTGCTTAGCCTTGGAGTGGGTAGAATGGAGGTAAACATTTTTTAGTGGACTCAGCAGTTTTCAATCAGCTTGCCTGAATCGTCTTCAAGAAGTGAGAGCAAGATCTAAAAGGTCATCCAATCTAACAGTGATCTCATCCCACAATCCTTACTCTTGCTCCATATGCAACCTCCTTTGTAAATCACTAGTGGGTCCTAAGTGCCACTCAAGATTATCGCACAAAATTTCATAACTGAATCAATTAAGTTGCCAGATCTTCATATGTCAAAACCAACTGGAATGTCCATTATATATATATATATATATATATATATATATATATATATATATATATGTTGGGTACAATGGATAAATTGTCATCTGAATTATGCAAAAATAGAAACATTTTAACAGATATATTTGCCAAAACTGCACAAAAATATCTTGAAATACCAAAGAGTAAACCTATTCAATAAAGTCGCCATTGGCTTCAACCACTTCCTTCAGACAACTTCAGAATCTCCTGCAACTCTTCTGGACAGACTCCTTGTTTAAATTGATGAATGCTGCCATAATCCTTGCCCTCAGTTCATCTCTGGGGTTACAAGGAGTTTTGTTGGTCTCTCTCTCAACTGTGCCCTACAAATAAAAATCAAAGGGGGTTGCAGTCTGGAGAGTTGTGTGGCCAGATGCAATGGGTAATGTGATCATCAAAATTGTCTAACAGCAATGTTTGTGTTCTCTTGTGTGGCATAGTGTAGATCCCTCTTGGCAGACAGAGTCTTCCACCAGCCACCCTCTTGACCCAGGGCAGCACTACCACCTCAAAGCACTTAATATAGGTCTCCATATTGAGTCTGAGGCTATCACCAACAAATTCAGGTGTTTTTTTTTCTGATTAGAACAATCTGAGTGAGTTTTCCAAGCTGCTGTACCTTTGTAATCACCATTAAACTCATCTCTTTCCATATCATCTGCGATGTCCTCAAATTGACATCCAAACAATCTGACAAATTATTATTATTAATAATTATTTTTTAAATAATTTTCCTCTGTCTTTTGACACAGAGCACTCCCTGGATATATATCCTGGAAATTCCATATGGATTACCGTATTGTATCATTACTATATATATATATATATATATATACTTGTGTATTTAGGCAGCAATACTTCTTTCATGCACATTTCATTGAATATGACAGACAAAGTGCTTTGCTTTAGTTTTTTGTACAATTTCTCATGTGATCTAATAATTTTTTTTCTTTTCGGATGATAAATTATATAAAAACTGTCCAACTGTTCTTTTTATCCAAGCACTTTCAGCTATACATTTACCAATTTTCAAAGTTGAAATATATTAACTGTTAACAACAAATGAACATGGACACAATATCTTGACCATGTTTTGAAAATGAAAACATTATATAAATACATACATACCCCAAACTATTTCTTGTTAACAGTAATTGCAAAATTAAACAGATTTAATGGTTAATATATTATTATGAAAGTCTTCTTTAGAGCTTCTACTCTCGAAGAAGATTGCTTCATTCTTTGTGATTCGGACTTGGCTTTAGAAATACAATTCTCATTGAGAAATTGTGGCTTTATTTTGATGTCAAAATGAAGAATTTGTCATTTGTATATTTCTTTTAAGTGAGAAAGAAGTAAGCTTTAAAAGTGTTAAAAGCAAATATATTACTATGCACATTGCAACAAAGGAAGCAATTCATCACAAAAATGGGATAACAAAAAATCTATGTTATGATATAATGGTAATATGGAAATATAATAACAATCAAATCAACAAAACCAGTTTATCAGTCCTCTCTCATCAGATAAAAAATTGAGAACAAAAAATGTGCACAGCAACTAAAAATTATACAAATCCAGACCAGGGTTATATGAAAAAAAATTAACATTAAAGGCTAATTACATTTAAATCCACCAATCAGCTGGTAGGAGTTAATATAAACAGATTCCAACATTCAAATGAAACTCAGCATTAGCCTTGATCAATACTGTAAGCATGTCTTGGTTTTCAGATCAGGTACATTACTGATTTTTATCAAATATTCAGTTATTTCCAAATTGTCAATTTTGCGCTTGATCTATGCTTCCAACCAATTCTATCTACATAGACAGCAAATTGATATTCAGTATTAGCCTAATGCAGCATTGAAAACATGATCAGCTTATAAGACCAGGCACACTGCTGGGTTTAATCAAATGTTAGAGCAGAACCTAATACACTAAGAGACCTATGTAAAATGTTCACCTTTCCCTCTGAATATTGGCTGGTTGATCTGGGCTCCCAACCTTTGACACATTCTTCCATGATAGTCAGCATCACATGGACATCTGATTTTATAAATTAAATATGATGGATAAGCAGAAGATCCTTCTGGATCAGTCTCAGCATAGGTCTGGCACCAAAAACAATATGTGGATTGTTGAAAGAATAACAGCTTCTTACACCAACTGAAATTTACTTAGCAAATCTTGTATTCACCTCACCAATCCATGGTAAGCATAAATTAACCTAGGCTTACAAAATGTTACATTTTCCCTAATGCTAGACTCCACAATGTCGAAAGGTTAACCTTTATCATTCAAAACCTTCCAATGAATTCAATTTTCAGATTCTAATTTAGTTTCTGGGCATATGACCAAAGGGCTGATAATCCAAGATTTTACTCCAATTGATTTTCAACTGTTTAGAGCAGAAGGAATCCCACCAGATATATAAACCTGTAAAGGTTGGTTTGGACATTGGTGTTGTAAGGGATGATGCAGGTATTGTTGAATGGATCAAAGAGAAAAGAGTAAACATAGACTGAAAGACAAGATAGATAATGATCATGAACAGGTGCTAACAAAGTGGGGGTAATGTGGCTAGGCTTTACCCACCTCTGAAAAGAGGGTGGAAGAGATTTGATAGAAGTAGAAGAGTGTAAGTCCTTGCAGGAGTACTTACAAGCATGGGCATAAAAACCCAAGAGGTGACAGCTCCATAATCATGGAGGTGCCCCTGAGAAAGGGTTTGAGAAGAAGGAAACTGAAGGGATGATCTGTGCATTCCATCAAGTACACTATTGATGGAACAGCTGCTTTTCCATTGTGCAGGCTGTGTGGGAAAGCTACTGAAATTAGGTACAACATTTTCTGTGGCTGCACAGAGATGGCACTAAAATGAGTACAGATAAAGTAGGAGATTACTGCGTAGAAAGTATGGCCTTGAGTGTGTAAAGTAGTGGTATGAACCTTCACCACTGTTGGTAGGTAAGTATCTTGGCTGGGATAGATATGAACAGACTGAAATAGATAGATAGATAGATAGATAGATAGATAGATAGATAGATAGATAGATATGAACAGGCTGAAATAGATAGATAGATAGATAGATAGATAGATAGATAGATAGATAGATAGATATGAACAGGCTAAGATAGATACAGATATGAACAGGCTGAAATAGATAGATATAAACAGGCTGAAATAGATAGATAGATAGATAGATAGATAGATAGATAGATATGAACAGACTGAGATAGATATGAACAGGCTAAAATAGATAGATAGATAGATAGATAGATAGATAGATATGAACAGACTGAGATAGATAGATATGAACAGTCTGAAATAGATAGATAGATAGATAGATAGATAGATAGATAGATATGAACAGACTGAGATAGATATGAACAGGCTGAAATAGATAGATAGATAGATAGATAGATAGATAGATAGATATGAACAGTCAAATAAATAGATAGATAGATAGATAGATAGATAGATAGATAGATAGATAGATATGAACAGACTGAGATAGACAGATAGACATGTACAGACTGTGATGATAGATAGATAGATAGATAGATAGATAGATAGATAGAATGCTAATAAATCGGTCTAGAAAAAGAGACTGAGTCAGCAACTTCTCTAAACTTTGGTGATTAGAATACAGTTTTGTAATCAATTCACACATTTCCTTTTCCTCTGAAGAAAATATTTGTTTCTGTTCAAAGACAACTCAAATGATAATTTTATTTCCTTTGTTGACAACAGATGTACATCACCTTTATATATAGTTTGGAAAATTGCCCAATATTTTTTCTAGCAGGTAAATAAAATAAATACTTACAAGTCAACAACATTCTAATCAAGATAATATTTCAAACAACAAAGTGGCAACAAAACAAATATGAAAAGATAAAAGTCTATTTTTCAGTTTCTTTTTAGGTTTCAGTTTTATCTCATTTTTAACAGCATTTTTAACTGACTTTTCACACCAAAAGTACAATTTTCAAAACTGACAGACGATAACAAAAAAATATTTAAAAAATTCTTCTACAAAACATCTGACCAAATCTTTCAAGATTTAAAACAAGAATTATAATCTTGTTGGTTTTTGATTTTAATTTTTTTTTCTTTTTAGAGAGAATATTATTTTTGTTGTCTCTTCTTTATTGATAAAATTTTGGCAAATTCCTTGCAAGAAATTATAAAGATATCTTCTTCAAAATTTCTTTCTGCCTCTTGCTGTTCTTTGGGTTAAATAATCAAAAATCCTGAAAAGATTGTTTTTCATTTCATGAAAGGTAAGTGTATATGAGTTTGAAATTTGTATGGCAACAGGCCATATATATATATGGAGAAAAAAATAGAGAAAAATGAATTTATTTATTTATTTGGCATTGGAGATTACTGTAAGAAGCAGTTCATAGCAACAAAAGCATTTGTGAGAGATAAATATATTCCTTTATGGAGACATACATACATGCATACACACACACACATGCACACACATGTATACATATATATATATATATATATATGTATGTATGTATGTGTTTATATATATATATATATATATATATATATATATATATATATGATGATTGCCATATCTTACTGAGAAGTAAACCAATTCCCTCACCACTCACATCATTTATGAAGGTTTCCATCTTGTTACCATATCCATAACCCCTAAAATGACTCTGGAGTCCAGTATTCAAATTCATAGGTATCAGGCATATATGACAGATAAACTCTGTAGCCTTGATTGGGTTGATTGGATCTGCATGGCCTACAACTCTGTGCCCCACTATGTGCTACCTCAGTCCAGATGGTGATCTGCAAACAACACAGGAATTGGTGACATGATGATGAGGCTTGTTGGCATAATTGGCTTGCCCTTGCTTTTATGATAACCTTTTAGATGGTTTACATAAGCTGCAATCGGCAACAGCATGTGCTCACACCTTACCTTTCCAAGACTTCATAAGAATTGGCAAATCAGAGTGAGTGGCTCTTCAAAGATCATTCATGATCTGAGCATGCCTGAGACATTTATCCTCAAAGGTGTTGCATCCCTCCCTAATAAAACTCCTCCCCTATGATTTAAAGTCAGTTCTTCCCAATGCTACACACCTATATGCAATGCATTCAAATTATCCTTCAGATTATCTTCAAATCTCTTCCTAGGCTTGTGCTATGGACACTTTCCTGTCTTCCTCTTATTCTGCATTCTAAAAAAATATCTTGTCCATGGCATCTGTTGGAAGATTATTACTATTTCAATGCTGTTGCATTCAGATCTTTGGAGAACTACACTGAATGAAATCAAAGACTGCATCTTGGGCATTTTTAGTGGAATCAAGCCATTTTATATGCCTTCAATATGGTGTTTATATTTCCAAAATATACAACATGGACATTAAGACACAGGCTGTATACACACTTACTTTACTCTATGTGACCCCCACTTAATTTTACAACTTACAAAGGGCAACACTTGCCTTTTGAATATGTGAAAAATATCTCCTCATCCAGGCCAGCATTCCAATATATGGGAAAGGGTCAACAACCTCCAGCCTGATACTTTTTACAATTATACTTGGTTCTTTGTAGTGCACACCAAGTGGGGAAGTGAACATCACTTTTGTCTCCCTCATGCTTATCCTCAATCCAAAAGCTTACCAAGTAGCAGAGAAATGATCCATTATGAGTTGCAAATCTTCTTCCAAGCGTTCTACAAAGTCTGTATCATTAGCCTACAATAAAACTCTTATCAGGTGTGTTAAGTTCTAATCTATGGACAATATTTGTTACCCCACATAGGGATTGAACTTACATCCTCTTGGTTATAAAAACTAATGCTTTGCTGAATTAACCTGTCACCCCTGCTGGTTCAGCCCATGTAGTTGTTTTTCTCTAGAAGTGTACTTACTCTGATGGTTTTGCATTTCTGTTTTGAATTCACATTCTTTTTATTTTTCAAAGACTACCAAAAACTCTGAAGTTAAGTTATTTTTGATTGCATTTAATTTAACATTAACTGTATTTATGGCAATTTTTGTAGTTGGTTTTCATTTTCAGTTTTTCTTTTATTTCTTCTTTTTCTAGTGTAACGTCTTTTTATTTTTGCACTAGTATTTTGATTTATTTTTTTCTTTTTTGTTTTAAATTTTGTTGTAATTGTTTATTTTTTCCTTATTTTTCAAACCCACACCAGCTTTAAGCCCAGTCTGTGAATTTTATTTTCCAGCTTAATTTTTATTCTAGACTTTTGTTAAATTTCTTTCTATTGTTTCATTTTATTTCAGCCATTTTCTTTTCATTTTATGCAAACCTTTTTGCCACATTTGTATTTGATTTAATTTTTTTTCAGTTTTTAAATATTTTGTCTTGATTTTATTTTTACTTGTTTTTTTTTTAAATACCCCCACCTTTTGTTGTTTTATTGTTTATGGCTTTAAAGTAAATTCTTTATTTCCAATCATCAAACCTTAATATGTAGAAGATATTTTAATTTGTTTTGATTTTTTATTTGCCTTTTTCGTTTTTTTTTGTTTACTTTTACTAAAATAGAAAAAAAAACAAAACACACAGACTCTTTTTTCGCCTGGAGGAAAAAACATACATATACATGCCCTCTAAAGAAAAATTTTGAAAAAAAATTCTCAAAAACCAAAATTTCCAAAATCTTTTTCTCTACTATTAAAAAAGAGTTATTTGGGACCACCAGATAAAGGAAAAATAAAGATCAATGAAAATCTTTGTTTTGTAGGATGAAATAAACTTGCACAAAATTGAAGAAATTAAGAGTATGGAAGCCAATAATAGTCAAATTACCAAAGACCAAGAATGTATGGAAAAAAAAAAGCATCTCAAAATAAGGAGAAGATTATTAACAATACTAGGGCTGGGGATTTGCCCTCTTGTTGAAAATCCCACCACTGCTAAATGAATAATCAACATTGTGAAATTTTTAGAAAGGTTCAAGAGTTATGCATACCTTGTAAAAGAAGGTGGACCCCACAAGAACTAAAGAGGGATGAGAAAAAATCATGTTTGTCTTCGTGGTGGACAAGCATTCATGCAAAATTTGTCACTTCATGAAAGAGACAGTGGTTAAATAACTGGTATCCCTGGGGGTTAAACCACAAAAATGTATGACATATTGCTACCCATGCCTGAAGACTGCATAATGACTGCAAATTGGGAATTAATAACAAAAGATCTGATTATTCGAACCTAATACAAAGAATACTGTCAGACCAAAGTAGTAATATTTGAGGTTCCTCCTCACTTTATCAGGGTGCATTTGGCCATGTATCTGCCGAATAGATACTGGGTGCAACCTTTGATAGCTTGAACAGGGGATAGATTTTTTATGTCATGCTTGATTGGTAAGCCTTCCTCTCCATTCCCAACTGTCTCAATATAGCAGTCTTGAAAATGTCGGTCATAGTGACTGGCCAAAAACCAACATGTCGGAAATGTTGAGAAACTGGTCACAAATCTGGCTGAGTCTGTTATTTCTACCTCACCTGTTATGGGCATATCAGCAATTGGGGCCAGAGCGGTAAACCCCTCAGTTGGTTCCTATTCATGACCCACATTCCTCAAAAAAACTTTGCCGACCACTTGTGCAGTTGATGAGTAGGAAAAGAGGAATGTCTGGTTGCTGGCAGGGTCAGAGGGAAGCATCAGACAGTGAAGCCTCAGTCACCTGAAGATCATGGGGATAAAAGTACACACAGCCCAACTCCCTCTACTAGGATAAAGAGCAACGTTCCAGTCTTAGAGAAAATATCATTTGAGAAATTTCAAGGGAAATATGACCCAAGCAATGAAAAAATGAAAAGGATTAAGAATCTTAAAAGTCAAATTAGAGAAACTAATCTTTCATAATTCATCACCTTCCAAAATGGCATCACATTCCTTGACCTCTACCCTGTCCACCCCTGTAGCAAGATCACAGCACAAATCATAATCTACAGTCTCCTCCCCACCTGCAAAACTATCATGCTTAGCAGAGATCCTAGTCCCTTCATGAAAAAAATGCACACACCAAACCCTACTCCCAGTCCTTCCCCTAAAAAAACAAGAGATGCCTCTGCCCACAAAAAGGCATAGAATTTAGGGGAGAATAACTGTTGGCTCAGGCAGAGAGAACTAGAAACTATGACAACAGAATAACGGAACTTAAATATCTTTTGTCTATGACAACAGAATAAATATGGTGAGCACATGTAGAAGATCACTCTAATTTTCCCCAAGTGAAAAGAGGGCTGGCCATAATTCAAACTGGGTTGGGGGAACAGCAGATATGGGACATGATTGAGGAGGCCATCACCACATTCAAAATCATCCCACCTATTGCAGTAATCAAGAACGAAAAAGCAAAAAGACTTCAACAAATCTGTTCAGGGAGAGTACCAGTTTTCATTCACTGCTCCATATTTATGGAGTAAAATTAACTTATCCCTGGGACTGTTGCTCTCTCATTAGACAGTTCTGTTAAGAATAAAATGGGTCATAGGTAAATTGGAGAGTCTGTTAGTGTCCTTCCTCAGATCATGTATAAGTAGATTCACAACCGTAATCAGACTGACTGTGTCTCTCTGATTAGCTAGTGTAAATGGCTGAGCCCTGAGGTTGGAGTCCCATAGGGTGAGTCTAACTCATGATTTCCAGTGTCTTGCTGTGGATGTATGTTGTATATAGGAGACCTGGTTTTCAACTTATCACTGTGAATACATTCTAAGTTTGTCCTCTATTCAGCATGTTTTGATGATTGCTTGAGATATGTTTCCTGGTTAGTGGGCAAGTTTGTTAATGTGGCATGTGCATCATGATTTATGATGTCAAAAGCCATGAAAACCTGATACAACAGTATCTCCTATCCCATGCACATTTCTCCTTACTGAGAAAATCATATCCATCATACCCCTGTCCACTTTAAAACCACTCTGTGTTTTTGGAATATGTTGCTTATTAACCTTTTCAACAACATCCTCACAAAGACCTTGCCAAGTGACCCCTGAAGGGTAATAACTTTTGTAGCTAACACAAAGAGATTTTTCAATGCTTACCTTTAAAGATTGACATCAGGATTTTATCAATCCTGTCCTGAGGTACAGGAGTGCCTTTCCAAACCAAAATGATCAAGTCAAAGACAGTTGAAACCACACATTCTCTACCAAAATGCAATAATTTCACAGGTTGGTAAATGTTCAATCTATCATCTTATTATGCCTTCATTACCCTTAATAGTTATTTTGCCATTGAGGGATCTTGGTGGAATAATAAGAGATGACTTATGGCTAAAACATTGATGCAAAAGACTATACATACCTGTCAGAAGCATTCTAAATTTATTCTGAGGTGCTATTTTTTATTTTCCTGAAAGATTGAAGAATCCTTAAGATGCTTCTTGACAAAACCCAACTGTTCAGCTCCAAATCGATAAACTTGGCTTTTAAAAACTTTCCATGTACCATTAAAGGTAAGATTTTTCATCCTGTCATCTAAAGCTGTCTGAGCTGCCAACTGTGTCAGTTTGGAGGCATCAAGATATTTGGGAACTTTCACCCCCCCCCACCATTCAATTGAATCTTGATTTGAATATGCAGCTTTAAAAGACTCAGTTTGTGCTCCATGTCACATTCAGTATGACATAGAATGCAAAACATTGTAAACATTTCCAATGTCTCTCATCTTAGTTATCATAAATCTACTAAATGGCCTTGCTTCATTCTGGTATGAGTCCAGGTAACTTTATGATTCTCTTTTTGATGAAAGGAGTTATTACTGATCACAAGATCAAACTGAAAATCCAATTCAAGTAGATATAATATATTGCTGTTGATCTTTCCAATGCCAAGAACCTCCCAAGTCTTATGCTGTTGCCCTTGCATTAAAGTCTGCAAGGAATACCAGTTTTTCTTCTTTTGGGATTGATCTTATAACATATCTAAGAACTGCATAAAAAGAGTTGGAGCATAGATTGGAAGGAGCGATAGATAAAAGTCATCTACTAAGTGAAGTTTCATTATTTGATAGTTAAAGTTACATGCTTTGTCCACTACAAATGATTATATGGCAAACCCAAAATTGCTATCACGGTTCTCACCATTTGGTTTGCCAGATCAGAATACACTTTAAAGTGATGACCCTCACCAGACAAGCATTTTTCTGAGAGAGCAGCTATAACAACTTCAGGTTATGCAATTCTTTGCTAGCAAGAGATGGTCTGCATTCTGGGTGATTTGAGTTGTCACAAACCAGAAATGTTCTAACATTCTAGAAATCAATGTTGAGTCAAAGTTTGTTTAAGAAAATTTCTCATTTTGTTCCTGCATTAAAAGAACCACCATTTACCAGTTTGGGTTGGACAGGCTTTGTTTGATGCACTTTTTCTAGTCCCATCCCAAGAATCTAAGTGAACAGCTCTCTCCCTAAATAGGGGCTGCTCAGATGAAGGAACTGCTACCCAAATCAGTTTCTGTACATAAACAGCATTAAGATAAATCTTATGTGACCAATAGGCACATTCATGATCATATTCTCCCAACCAATTAAGTCTGCACATATCACCACTCCCCCATCATTATGGGACTTTTAAGTAAAATCAGATCCCTAGAACACAGATAGTAATAATGCTGCATATGCCAGATGGGTGTTGATCCCAACTGTAGGTTTATCCACCCTTTCTCAGGTCTTGTTTTTTTTTGAATGCATATTGTGATAACCAAGGAAGCATTCCAAAAGCTAAGCAGTGTACTAAGAAATAGGGAAATATGGCTAGAAACAAGGAAAAGAGCACTGAACGGTTATATGACATCTGACCTTTTGTATGGCACTGATTGCTGGTAAGTCTTCTCAAAGATTAAGAGGAGACTTGCAGCAATAGTAATGTGGTTCTACAGAAGGATACTGTGTACGGAAGATGAAAACAGTAACAAAGTTTTAGAGAAAATAGAAACAAAAAGATACTAATACTTAACATCAGGAAGAGACAGTTGAGCTTTCTGTAAGGAAGAAGGGCTTGGAAAATCTGATACTCACAGGACAGATAGAGAACAAGAGGGACAGCAGAAAACAAAACCCAACATACTTAGTGCGCTTGAGTAAATGGATAGTGGAACAGGACATAGGAGAAATAACAGAAAGACAAAGTTTATATTAAGAGATACAAGGGACAGGAAGTTGTGGAGAGCTATGATCGGCTATATCAGGAGGAGACACAGCACATAAAGAAGAAGGGAGACTAGCCACCCTATATATATATATATATATATATATATATATATATATATATATATATATATATAGTCTCTTTCATGCTCTAGGTGTTGACTCCAATATTTACTTTTATGTTTACATACACTTTATCCCTAATATAATAGTGAGCATTTTAACCCATAAATGCAGCATGCCTTAAAACTATATTTTACATATATATATATATATATATATATATATATATGTATGTATGTATGTGTGTATATATATATATATATATATATATATATATGGTAAAATAAAATATAGTTTTTAAAGTATGATATATCTATAAGAGAAAAGTGTGCAATATCAGGGTCAGATGAAAAATATAAACAGTGTGGGGATATGTATTAACACTGGATGACAACAGTCTGTTCCATGCTTAAACACAGTCATCAGGCCATGCCATGTGGATGAAAAACTAGCTCACTTATATATCTATTTATGTACGGAAAAGTCACTTACTTCTTGTTTTTGTGTGTTATCCTAATGGTTGATAGGAATGATTATGAGGCAGGTAAATGGTTATTTGATGGCTGTCATGTAGGATTGTTTGTTATTAATCATATAGATCATTAAATAATGAGTTATAAGTTTAGGATTTTTATTTAAGTCACTTATTTTAGAATTTTATTTATTTGTCTGTTATTTACTATTATTCATCATTATTAAATTTATTTAGTATTAATTCTTTATTAGTATGACAATATAACAAATAGGAAATAACTATTTTCACTATATATATATAGTCACTATATAGATAGTGATTTCATCTTTTTATGTGCCATGTCCTTCCTTCTATCCCTTGCAGCTCTCAACAAGTTCCTTCCCTCTGCTTCCTCCCCCAGACCACGTACTGTCATCCACTCACCTGGTATGACACACATTGTTTTCTCTTGTCTCTCTTTTCCTCTATTCGACCCATGAGTATCAGATTCTCCAGGCCCTCCTTCCTCATTATAAGTCCCCTATATGTTCTTGGCCATCACAATATGCCTACGGATCTCAGTGTCACACTTACTGACCTCTGTCAAGATGCTTCACATGTATTTAAACTTCCGTGTCTGCTTGATTCTAGTGTTCCCGACCTTCAGATCGCATTTTGGGCTCATCCTCTTACGGATGACCATACACTTTGTTTTCTTGTAGCTTATGCTTAGTCCTTTCTTCTCCATTGCTACCTTCTGTAGGAGATTTTGTAATTTCATTTCCGTATCTGCTATAGTCATTAGAATAACATAATAAACCAAAAATAACATGAATATTTGAGTTACTCTTTTATTTACATGGCCTGATAGAAAGTGTTGATAAACCATAAAAAATAAAACAATAATTCCATCCTCTTCTTCAAATTTTTATTTATATTAATATTATTGTTATTAATTAATCATTTTGTTCATTCTCATTTCTCCATTATTATTAATATTTAAATTTGAGTTTCTTTTTTTTAAAAAGTTCATGGAAATAATGCCAAACTCTAGAGCTTGTTATGATAAAGTCAAAATAAACTGGATTTTTCTTGATTTATTTTTTCCCACCATAATTTAATTTTTTTTTTCTTTTCTTTCATTTTTTGTCAGCTTTCATGGATGTCAGTTGTGGAAGAAAATGTTAAATTTTGCCAGCAGATCATAAAACAAAATTGATGCTTTGGGCAAAGTTGGGTTGCATCATTTTGTGTTTTTTGTCAATCTTCTTTCAAAATAATAAAAAAATGGTTTCTTTAAATTCAAAACTGGAGTAAATTGGCATAATCACACACACATAGACATACATACACAGAGTGTTACTCACAGATAAGTATCTGCATATATGTACACAGCTTTTTGAGAAACATATAGATCTTAAAGACAAAGCCATACTAAAATTTGTTCAGAGAGAAAATACATATTTTTATAGAGTGTCACATCACTATAATTTTTAATATTCTATTGAATAGACAAAACATACTCTCACCTTTATATACATTTATCTATAGTAATTTTCTAAGCAAAACTTAGATGTAGTACAAGGTTTATATATATATATATATATATATATATATATATTAGTTAGAGATATAGATATAGATATATATATAGATATAGATGTAATAATTTAGCTCTTGAAAATATATTTCAATTGAGCACTGTTGAGTGATAAGCTAATTCTATAAACAACAGCCACCTGTGTTAATGCAACGTTCTTCAGTAAAACGAATTGGAGCACTGATTGCCATTTGTTTTCATTCATAAAAACAATACACTAGATTTAGTTGTTTCTCTCTGTTGAATAAAGATAGCTTAGTGGTAGAAACTCTGACTGATTGGTTTGGTTTCGATCCGAGCTTGAAATATTCGGCTGTCTAGTCGCACTGAGGAGCTGTGATATAGCAAAACAGTCCGTCTGTGAATGACATAATATATATATATATATATATATATATATATATATATATGGAGAGTCCTAACACTGATAGGGTATACATAGGCTCAACGAAGAATAATTTTAAAATTAGATGGAGGCAACACAAGAGCTCCTTCAACAATATTCAAAATAGAAATCAGACATCACTATCCCAATAATTCTGGCATCTAAAGGAAATGAATAAAACACCAAAAGTAAAATGGAAAATAGTAAATAAAACAAGAACTTGTAAAATCTGGGATGACCCATGCCCTTTATGCCTACATGAAAAACTACACATCATTAATTTTCTAAATAATGAAAATTTATTAAACCATAGGCAGGAGTTAATGGTTTTTTGCCAACATCAACAAACTTTTGCATTAAATAATTAGCATAAAAAAAAAAAATCCCATAGGTTAATAAAAGTCTTAAAAGCTTAGCCAAATCATTAAATAGGAAAAACCCTTTCTGTAGTCGTCAAAAAACAAAAAAAAACAAAAAACAAATTGAAATTCAGTGCAATACGGTTTGTATATAAAACACCCACTTGAATAAACAAATAAATAAATAGATAATCAGATGGACAATAATAAAAGACAATCCTCCCAACACATAACGACTTGTAGACGCACCATAAAAATATTCCGCACTGGGAACCAACAAAAGGATGACCGCCAACATTAGTCTTGAAATAGATACCCTACCCAACCTTAGCAAAACATCTCAGAAGATGATGAATCTATAGATAAGAATTAACTCTCTGACCACTTAACGAAGAAAAATGGCCTGGCCACTCCCACAATAACTAATGTTATGACGGACCATGCCTAAAAACACACGTAAACCAAAGAATAGATTATTCCTAAAATTTCGCATGAAGATGAAACGAGACTAAACACCTCAGTTCAACTTAATTTTAATAATTATTTGGATGGTTTCGGCTCTCATTTTTGAAACATGAGAACTCTTATGTAGCGACGGAATCATATTTTTAAACAAAAAAAATATATTTATATATATATATATATATATATATAGCTGATTAAATTTCTTTAATTTTCATTTCCCAATTATTTTATATGTTGAGTATACAACAAATGCAATAACAAGAAGGTTTACACTACACCTATCTGACAATTCATCCTTTGTGAGACATCTACAACAACATTCCTGTCTGCATTCACAATATAAGTATTACTAATTGACAAACACAACTATCCTAATGAACAACATATAGTTTTGTATTACTTGCACCCCTGAAGATGATCTTGAGATAAGATCGAAAGTACTTGGGAAATTAAAATAAAAGAAATTTAAACAGCTATAGCACATTTCCTTCATGCTTTAACATCAATACATGGAAGATTATTTGTGAGTATGAATGGATTTTGTTAAAAGTTAGCAGACGTAATGTCTGTAATTTATTCAATCAGATATATTTATATATATATATATATATTTATATAGTACAGATAATCGATTTGTTGGTATATAATTCAGGTGGATCCTAGGAATATCAATTATTAAAACTTATCCACAGAGAGCTCAATGTTTTTATTTTAACAGAGCATATGTATTTTTTACAGCAAAAAAAACAAAAATTACCTCTTCACACAGATATCATCAACCTGTAAGTGCTTGTCTCAAAGCATTGTTCTAAATTTATTTTCAAAGTCAGTCCTCCTCTAGTAGGCACCTTTTTAATGAGAGTGGGTTTATGTTAGCAATTAGTGGGAGCATAAGTTATCTTATCCTGGGGGAAGCAGTCTGGGTTTGGAGTTTATTTATGACCAGGATTTTTGTTTGTAGTTTAATATCAGTTCCTACTATGTGATGTTTCTTATAAAAGCATGTGTTTTTTTGGGGGGGATTCACAGTAAACAGTTTTTGTGCTAAGTGATGGGAAATTTAAACTTAAGTCTGTTAAGATTAATGTAAATTAGTTGAGTTATAGATTTATAGATTGTAGGTAATACCAGAGCACCCAATGGAATCACTTGTGCTGTCCAACGCACTTATATATGTCCATATCTTCATACATACATATATGTGTACATTTACATGATCATACATACATGTCACTATATGTACACATATACTCATACATATATGTGCCTGTATTTTTATGTGATTTGGAATTTATTTCTATGTCTACATTTTGTAATTAGTTCTCTCCATTGATTTAATAGTTTGCATTGATCTTTATATTTTATTATCTTGATTTTTTCTTCTAAACATATCTTGCACCTATCCCTAAAACTATTGGGGGTGTACACAAAACCTAGAATTTTCCAATTTATTTGAGGATTCAGACCCTTTTCCTTCAATTCTCAAATTTTTTTCAAAAGAGCTCTTTGGTGTTTTAAGTTTGGATTAGTGAATGAATGTCTGTGTGTATTAATTCTCTTTTTAAATTCTCCTGCAGAAATGCTGATGTAAATATTATGGTTTGTTGTATTTTCTTTAGGGATAATGGTTGCCTTGTATACTACCTTAGTGGATCTGTATTTGCCCTCTATTGTACAGTTTACCATAATTCTATAATTACAGGGGATTTCCATGTTAGAGTTTTTTTTTTTTCCATGGAATTTAAAGAAAATATAATTGTTATAGTCATTCCACTTTTTGAGTATTGATATTACTAATGGTGGTTGCATAAGACAGCTTACTTTTGAAACCGCTTTTTTTGGACGGTCTTTTTGTATAGTTCTTTATTCTTATTAAAGATTCTTTCATTGAACAATAGTTTACTAATCCTAGTGCAAATGATAGTGGGCATTTGTCTTAGGATTGCACTGGGGTGGTTAGAACTGATATTAATATAGTTGGGGGTTTCATTCTCTTCATGGTAGGGTTTAAAGGTTTTATCATTGAGATTAAGGGTGATATCTAGGTAGTCAACTATTTTGAGTTTAGAGGAAATCTCAATCGTAAACCCTAGGAGTTTGAAGGCTCTGATAATTTTTTGTAATTTCACTGTTAGTGGATGTGAATAAGTCCGTCGTCCCGATACAGCCATGTTAATTCGGGTTTCACAATCCTACTAAGCACATCTAAAATGTAAAAACATACTAGGTCTGCAATTTGGCCCATAAACAGAACTTCACTAACAATACACAATCAAGACTAATAAATCCAACAAAAACAGAACTAGGCCTTATCTCACTAAATATAATTTAAAAAATAACCGACAATTTACTAATCACAACCAGTACTAACCTTTGGAAGGATTTGTCTGGTACTATTAAATGGTTCACTAATATGAGGAATAATGCAACGTTCATTAAATTTGATATAACTGACTTCTATTCCTCTATAAGTAGGGATCTCCTGGTCAATAGTATCATTCTTTACTAAGAATTATATAGAAATAATGGATGATGAAACTAATATCATCTTAACGGTAAGAAAGTCACTATTAACACTGTATCACTCCACCTGGATTAAACGCCACAATGACGAATTCGATGTCCCTATGGGAGCATATGACTCAGCCCAAGTTGCAGACCTAGTATTGTTGCATGAGTCTTGCTTTCAGGACCATAAGTCTAGTTTTACTGTTTCATCTTGCTAGTCTTTTGGTATTCTTTGTGAGTAGCTGTTTAATGTTACTATGATCCTTATCCTGCTTATTAATGTGTTGTCTGATGGCACTCTGGTCCGATAGGTAGTAGGTGAATCTCTGTAAGAGTGTGGTTGTGGTATATCCTATGTTAGATGTGTTGTGTTTTTTATTTACAGAGAAATATGATGTCATTAACGGATTTGATTTGAGTGAAGATGTCATCAATATAAATGGCATAAATTGTAGGTTTATTTATTTTATTGAATATTTTGTTTTCTAAGTTGGCCTTATAAAAGTTTAAAAATAAAAGACTGAGACAGCAACTCGTACCGATGTCGTCAGTTTGGGTTTAATATTACCGATGTGATCTTGAAAAAAGACTTGTGCTGTTGATGATAACAATTTTTTTAAAAATTTTAATTATAGTTTTAAATCTTTGAAATTTCTGTATTAATTTATATCGGTTAGGTGATATTGTTATTAAATAAGATCTGGATTTGCTAATAATAAATAGAAAAGGTTTATTATAATTCAGCATCCCCAATTTTTCAAAAATTATTATGAATATTTTGTGTGCACATAAAAGATTATTCATATTTTTAGATTATTAATGGCAGCAGTTTTATATTTGTCAGGCCATTCACTGATGTACTTCAGAAGGCAAGTGTTAGAAGTTGTAAACTTTTTGTATGGAGATATGACAAAATTTTCACTGTTATAGTGAATGAGAATATTTAAAAATGAGATTTTTTATCGATATTTAGTTCTTAAGTAAACTTTAAATATATTTTTTTCCAATTATTTTAAAGTTCTATAATGCCATTAACAGATTTGGTTTGGATGAAGATGTCATCAATATATTTGGCATAAATGGTTGGTTTATTTATTTTATTGAATATTTTGTTTTCTATGTTGACCATATAAAAATTTGAAAATAAAGGACCTAGGGAGCTGCCCATAGTGACGCCATTAGTCTGGTTATGAATATTACTGAGGTGGTTGTGGAATGGGACTTGTGGATGCTAATAAAAGCCAATTTTTTTTTTAATATTTTGGAATTAATTTTCAGTGGTGGCAGAGAAGAATGATGATAAATGATATTTAAAATAATGTCAATTGTTTCATGGACTGTAATGTTAATGAATAAATTTTCAATGTCTAAGGATGCTAAGGTTTGTTGGAGTGAAAAAGTTGTAAAAATTCATTAGTAGAGTGAATACTGTATTTGGTAGATGAGTACAATACGATTAATTGCTTTGTCCTCATCTTTGTTTGTTGTTATGTAAATAGTGTAAATGATGATACCACCTCATTTCAGAAATTTAAAGCGAAAACCTATCTCTCTCTTTTTATATATATATATATATATATATATATATATATATGTCTTTACAATATTGCTACAGTGTTATATCTGTGTGTATATATATATATATATATATATATATATATAGAGAGAGAGAGAGAGAGAGAGGAGGTGATAGGTAAATGGTCACCTTCTTATATTTTAATTTTACACATGCACATTGCTTTTTTTGATTTTATCGACTGCACAGTACAATATGGTCAATTGGGTACTGCCTGTGAGAAGAAGAGTACCATGATGTAATTTACTATGCCACAAATTTAGAAATGACATATGCTGCCACTTGGTATTCATGATGGAAGTTCCAATATGAACATTTCAAAGTGTTTGGATGTCACAGTGAAAAGGATTTGGAAAGAGTTGGATGAGTCTAATGGTGATTACAAAGGTACAGCAGCTCGGAAAACTCACTCTAATTATTCTGTTAAGAAAAGAACTCCCAAATTTGTTGGTGAGACCCTATATCTGACAACAGGATTCTGTACCATGCCACACAAGCAGAAGTACTCAAACATGGTTGTCAGACAATTTCGATGACCACATCATCCAGTACATCTGACCACCTAACTACCCAGACTGCAACCCCCTTGATTATTATATGCGAGGTACAGTTTTGGAAGAGATGAACAAAACTCCTTGTAACACCAAAGATAAACTGAATGCAAGAATTATGGGAGAATTCACCAGCTTAAACAAGGAGAATGTCCAGATGAGTTTCAGGAGATTCTGAAGTCATCTGGAGGACCTGGTTGAAGCCAATGGCGATTTTATTGATTAAATTTACTCTGTTGCATTTCAAGTTTATTTTTGTTTTTTGTTTTTTGTGCAATTTTGGTAAATGTATGCTTGAAAATGAGATGTCAGTGTTATTTTCATTTCTGTGTAATTTAGATGACAATTTATCCATCGCACTCCCTATGTATACACACACATATATATATAATGCAAATATATTTAAACTCAGTGGGGGAAAAAACCTTGATAGCACAATTTTCAAATGAATTGGCATCTGAGGAAAAATGGAAAAAAAGCACCAGAAACCCCTATAAACAGGACGAAAAAAATCATCCATTACCTTAACACTCTGGTACAAAGGAAAAAAAACAGAAAGTAATAAGTTAAAACAAAGAGTGCTCAATGCACGAAGTAGAGCAAAAGTAAAATAAATAAATCCTACTGAAACAGGTACTACCTAGCTAGATTTCAACACATGGGAACATCAGGGTGAACTGAAATATATATATAACAAACTGATATATATATATATATATATATATATATATAGCAATAACAAAGTTATTGTAAAGTCAGAAATGCTGGAAGTCTGAAAGAAAGGATATTTAAGGCAAGTAGTCTTTGCAATAAAGTGCTTGATATCAGAGCATTAATAGGATTAACATAAATAAAAATTCTAACTGAGCTGATTCGGGATTGTTTACCAAACTTTTGTCTCATAATTTCTGCCTACATTTCTGCAATGAAGAATTATCATTATTTATATTCAGAGTATTGGCGTCATTTTTGTTCTTGCTATCACAACATTTCAGACGTTATGCCTTTTAGCCTTCATCAGATGTAAGTGTTAAGTTCACTACAGTGATTGTCATATAGGATGATAACCTTGTGGTTCATGAATTTGGTGACATAATAATTGTGAGATCAATCCCTGGGCCAGGCAGTGTGTACTTGGTCTCATTGGAAATGAGCAAGAAATAACTGAGCAATGCTAAAAATAAGAACTAGATGAGATATGAGCAGTTGAATGAGAGCACTCTATCCTCATAAATTAAATAAAAATTTCAGTTACCTTAGATTAATATACATTTGATTAAGCCTGGAGGGTACAACAATCGAAATGTTATGATAATGACAACAAAGATGAGTCTGAATATAAACAATGTAAATAATTTCTGGTCTGTGTTGACCTTTTCCTCAATGTTGATCTTTTTTGTCTCTTAGTGTTATTTTTGCATTTTTAATTTTGTTTTTAAGGGATTGCGTTAATTTTCCTGTCTTTTATATGTAAGCCATTGCTGAGAATATATATTATTTGATAAATTTAACATTTCAAACATTGTTTCTTATTTTATTGCTGTTCTTTTTAAATGCTTTCTACCTCCACCCTTTTGTTTGTTATATGTCACTTCATATAATTTCTCTTGTCTTTCTTTAATGTTATCACCTGTCCTATATATATATATATATATATCATCCACAGAAAGACTGTATCACAGCTCATCAGTGTGGCTAGATGTCTGGTTGCCTCTAGCAAGGATCGAAACCCAACTGAATTGGCGTCAGTCAGGGTTTTTACCACTAAGCCCTTTAGCACACAGCATGGATGAAGGTTAATTTAAGCATATTTATTTTTAGATAAACACACAGTGACTGAGAGAACTCAATTTGATTTACCAAAGAGTCTTGCATTATTAGCCATAATAGTCACTGTTTACAAACCCACATTTCCTCCCCAGAGAGCTCAACCGAAATAAATGTTTTTAGGTTCATATTCATTGTCATCCACAGACAGACATTGACATCCACAGACAGACTGTTTTGCTGTATCACAGCGGCTAGACATCCTGTTGCCTCTATCTAGGATTGAAACCTGACTGAATTGGCATCAGTCAGGGATTCTACCACTAAGCCATTGGTGATATATGACATAACGATATTTATTTTTAAATATGAAGAAAAACATTGGGGAAAAATGCATGACAAAGTGGAAAAGGTTTTGTTGTGAGGCGTTTTGTCATTCATTGGACTGAATTTGTTATGTTGGTGTGACTACACTTTCAAGCTTCTTCAGTCTCCTAATTATTTTATATTCAATGTAAAGCAAAAGGCTCCTAAAATATTCCAAAATAGCCAAAAGCCCCTCCTAACAAACCTAATGAATCAATAAAATATGTTTTCCTACCAACTAACTCTATCATATCTACAACTGGAAAGAATTTATCTAAACTCAAAATAATTTTTTTTTTACTACTATATTTAAAACAATAAATGTCTTCTTAAATACTAAACAAAACAATAATCTAAAACTTGAAGGAGGAATTTACTCCACTGCCTGTAAAGATTGTCAAAAAAAATACATAGGAGCGACCTCAAGGAATCTAAATAAAGGATTATATGAGCACATTTTACAAAACAATACAGCAAATGCTTTGGTTCTCACCATAATGGGACTGA
Organism: Acanthosepion pharaonis; assembly: GCA_903632075.3. NCBI lineage: Eukaryota > Metazoa > Mollusca > Cephalopoda > Sepiida > Sepiidae > Acanthosepion > Acanthosepion pharaonis. The sequence continues at coordinate 247,269 of CAHIKZ030004140.1, forward strand.
CCAGAATTTTGACATAAAGAATGCTAAAAATTGCTACGAAAATGTCTAGAGGGTGTGGCTTGATTACAAGGTCAGCTACTGTAAATTTGTACCTGGGCTTTTACAAAATGTCACCATCCCTGGCAGAACTTCTATTATCACTATGTCAGATATTTACTAACAAAAATGATGGAAAGAAAAAGATACTAAATGAAATCAGCTAGATAGAATAAAAAAATTATTTAAAATCTCCAGCATTCCTCATCCGTGCACATAACAAATTTAGTCTGATGGAATCCTAAAGGATGAAATGCATCACAAGAAAACTTTTTTCCATTCTGTCATACACACATACACACACAAGCACACACTCATGCACACACACAGAAACACTCATATATATATATATATATATATATATATATATATATATATATATATATATATATATAAACTATTACATTGGAACATGCAAGTTACCATGAAAAAATGCATATTTGTTTCGGACGCTTAATGACATCGCATCAGGCATTAACGATGGTGGTACCACCATCATTAACTGCCTTTAAACATCCAAACAAATATGCAGTCACTTGCATGTTCCAATGTAACAGTTTATAATAAATATTTATTGCTCTACTCTTACTACTGTTGAGCCCTTTTTTAAAATTAATGTCATGAATGTTTGAATTTATATTCTTTTTGTTCTTTTACATTTATATATATATATATATATATATATATATATATATATATATATATATATATATATATATATATGTACATTCCTGGACTTTTCAGTTCTTCATTTTCTATTTTTACAGTCTTTTTCAGAACGTTACTTTTGTTTTATTTCTGTTCAGTTATAAACCTATGTGGCGACTCCACATAATAGCAAAAGACTAGGTAGAATGTAAATGGTTATTTATTTGGCTTTCAATATACACAGCCAGTGTTGCGTAGCCCTGTCTTTCTTCCAGCCCAAGCTTGATCCCTGACATCAACCTAGCAGCCAATATCAAGTAACTGAATCCTTTGTCAGTTCTAAATTAAGTGGGTGACTCTCTTTTATTCTCAGGGTAAGGGCAAATTTATACATTCTTCGCTTCTTGGCTTAACAATATAATAAGGGACACTGGCATCAAAACAATGAACAAAATAATTCCCAAATACAAAAACAATCATCTCACATTGCTTAAACCCAGTCACCCAGAATGACTGCTAAATTAAATCAAGTTGTTTACAATAAACTAATTACAAAATTGTCCATCCAGAATGAATAGTAATTGTCTATATACCAGAACAATTTATTCTTTTCTTCTTTTTTTGTTTTTGCAAGATACAATCCCCAACCCCCATAATAAATTCACTTTCTTTAGAGTTTTCTTCATATATATTGATTTGTCTTAAAGAAGGAATAAGAATCTTACAACATAACAATCGTTGGGATTCCAGAACTTTGAAGAATTCTTTCTTCTTAGAGAGAACCTGATACCCCTGCTGAAGGGCAAAGCTTATGTGAAACAATTTCTTTTTAATACAGGTAGTTTAGGCTGATATACTGGAATTTAGAATAATGTGTTGATTCTATCCCTGATAATAGGGCTGACAACAATCCCAACTGTACAAAGGATTAGTGTTAAGTCACATGGGCCCCAAAAAACAAGGGTGATAACTTTTGAAGAGAAAGAAACACAACCTTTACTCTCTAAATATATTGAATACGCAAATATAAAAAGCGAAATAATACAAGAAGTGTTTGCAGACAATGTGCGACTGTGGGATTAGCCTAAAAGAAAAGATGTTTGAATATCATGTCAACAACCCTTGTTGAAGAAGTGCCTATCAGTTCATGATTACCTTCTTTAGATACACTATTTACATTATTCAGACTATTGTTCTCATCTTTGTTGCCATATTTATTACAACGTTTCAGCTGTTGTATACTCCAGCCTTCTTCAGGTGGTTGGAATGTCAAACTGAACACTTTAATTCACTCACTGTGGTAGACTGTTCTAGTTCCACGTGCCATGTCTAATGGATGTAAGTTATCAGTTATCTCATGTTAATTATCCTCTCCAAGTTCTCCACCGTCTTAACCAGGTATTGAACTCACACTCTTTAGGTCCTGTCACTGGATCTAAAAAAACCCTTTCTCCACTGTGCCATGTGTCCTTGAGGACATCAGTGTATGAATTTCTTGGTATTATAAACCTAATGTCTTCAGCAACCATTTTTTACCAGTGCAATTTTTGCTGTTATCATTCCACGTTTTTACCAGAGATCATATTGCAATTTTTGTTGTTATTATTGCTTTTCTCTAGCATTCCTTATTACTGGTTCCTATATTGTATTCATTTCTATGCTTGGTCGGCTCAGGAGATTTTTGTGGCCTAGCATATGTGATGATTCCTTAAATTTACAAATTTTCCAATGATGTTCTTTGTCCATGATCTCAACCTGATCCCACAAAGGGCGGTGATCTCCCTTCTCTCTCCATATGTCGTCAGCCACACCTGATTTTTCCACTTCCCCTCATGTTACAGCTTTCTGGTGTTCTTGAAGCCTTACCTTAAGAGGGCCTTACCTTTATATTTCTTTCCGCAGCTACACGGGATAGCATACATACAGTCTTTAGTCATGTTCTCCTCTATGAGGGGGGGTCTTACTTGGGAGAGATATCTGTGAAGTGTCATCCAGCTTTTGAAGGTTGTCCTGATGCTATATGGAACGCAGATGCTTTGTATTTTCTCTGATAACCCCTTCACATAAGGCAGGCAGACTGTTTTCTGAGTGTTGTTGTCCTCCTCTTGTACCCGCCTATCCCAGTTACAAGAGTACAAAATGAGGACAACAACACTCAGAAAACATGTCTAATGGATGTCAGTTATCAGTTATCTCCTGTTAATTACCCTCTCCAAGTTGTTTACCACCTTAATCAGGTATTGAACTCACATTGTCACTGGATCTAACTAATGCTTTATCCACTGTGCCATGTGTGTGTCCTTGAGGACATCTGTGTATGAATTTCTGGGTAATTGATAACTGACATCCATTAGACATAGCATGTGGAACTAGAACAGTCTACCCCAGTGAGTGAAATAAAGGGTTAGTTCAACATTCCAACCACCTGATAAGATTGGAGTGTACAACAGCCGAAATGTAATAAATATGGCAACAAAGATGAGGACAATAGTCCAAATAATGTAAATAGTATACATAGTACCTCATCTCAGAAATATAGACAGATACTAAAGAAGGACACAGCGTACAATGGCCTAAACATTGTGATAAATATGGTGACAAAGATGAGGACAATAGTCCGAATAATGTAAATGTGTACATGATACCTTATCTCAGAAATATAGACAGATACTTCTTTAGATATCTTATCTTATCATTGCCAGCTCTGTTCTTACATAACCTTTTGACATTCGTTAGGTTTGTGGTGAAGGAAGCATTGTTGCTTCATACCACCTGAGTAATGACAGGGAAGAAAAAACACTCACAGAAGCAGTCATTGGTCATTTCTTTAGCTATTCACGGTCCTTGTTTTACTATGTGGTTAATTTATTTTCTAAATCACAACAGATCTTCAGTGACCCTTACCATTGGTAGGTCATACTCATAGGTATTGTTAGGGTTGGGGATACCAAGCATATACCTTAATAAGTACAGATATTTATCCAAACATTAAAAACAAAACATAAAGAATGGCTAAACAGAAGTCAGAAAAAGGTTTTATTTTATACTAGGAGAACATGCTAACAATGTGTAGAAATCTTTTAAAAGCCTTCTCCCTGATACTGAAAAAGAAAAGCTAAAAAATATTACAAAAGTATGTCCTTACTCACAAATCCATCATGTTGCAAGAGAATGTCTTTTTTCATATGTCAAAGGAGCAAAAAAAATGTATACCAAAAATTGTCTGCTGTCCAGACTAGGGCATAACTGACTAGCCATTAATGGTCATATGACTGGTCAAATGCATTGCCTACTAATTAAGAAAGAAGAAAAGTTAACCCAACTAAATCTTGATTTCACATGATCTCCATGGTGTGTGAAATTTCGACCACCATATAGTTCTATCAGATATCAATTTGTCTTTTAGTAGAGAGTTTCTTTTGTGTAAAAACACAAACACATATTCTTCTTAGAACTCTTGTTGATAGACATGTTAATCATGTCTTTGTTTAAACTGTATTTGTTTTTCTCTTATGCTAGAAATGGGGTCAGCCAAGCTACAATTCTGCTAACAAAGTTGGTTCATTATTTTGTGCAAAACATTTTTTCTCTAGATTGGCAATTAGGTTTCATCATTTTAGTGTTAAAATTGCTAAGTGTAACCACAAGGTCTATTCTAGTAGCTTCTTCTCTCACACTTCTCACCTGTGGAGCTCACTTCTAGCTTTTTGCTTTCCAATCAAATATGACCTGCAAAAATTTAAATGTAATGTTAATCATCATCTTCTGTTTACTTCAATCCTATTCTTTTTATTGACCTTTCTAGTCAATAATGTTTCCTCAGTTTCCTTCACACTGATTAACCTCTTGCATCTTAGTGGCTCTATCACCTTGCTTGAAATAATTATAAATAACTTCCAATTTATCAGCATGGAAATAATGGGTTGACATATTAAGAAATATCTGAGAACCATGGTGACATTAACTAGAATCTGGCCAACTGAGAATGGATGTGGGTCCTTTGAGAACACTTTTATACAATTTTTAAACATTTAAGCAGCTATTGTTACCAAATATGATGGAGGCATGAAGACATGCAAATATAGTTGATGTGGTTTTCCCCTACAAATTCCTTGAATACCTCATTGACAAACTGAGGACCATTCTCACTTATTATTGTTTTGGAAACACCATGATTTGCTGAAGAAACATTTGTATAACTTTAACATCATTTGATTTTCACTTACTGTTTTTATTATTATTTTACGAGTATTTTATTATATATAATAAGTAAATGCTGATCCATTTGAAATAGAAGTTGTTTTAAATTGTTATATTTAATAAAAAATGATAAACATATTTTGGCACACTTCTTTTCATTTCACTTTAGTACCTTGGATTTATTCCTATTTGGGCGCTCCTTGAGATAGGCAACCATTATACCATAAAAACCCAACAGCATTAACTTGTTCAAAAATTAGCATAATTAGACTAGAAACAGAACAAAAACAGTGTAGTTTTGTTAAAAACACTGGAACAAAGAATGCAGAAGGATGTGTACCTATGTTTTATAGATTATACAAAAGTGTTTGATAAACTACAGTGAAAAGAACTGTTTGAACTGCTAGGAAAGCTTGATTTCTTGCAAAAAAAATAATAAAAATAATAAATTAAGAGAATTTTGCAGAAATCAAAATAACTGATAATCTTAATGGGTAAGGTCAGGTGTGTAGAGTAAGTACAGTTAGACACCCCAGGGAGTCATACCAATATTTGCCAGGTCTATAAAGAGGAGTGAAATTTGGCAATGTCCTGAAAGAATATGGTAGGCCAATTCCAGACACAATGACTTTCATATCCCAATAGATGCACACAATCACCTTCTTCAGATGCTCACTGGTTTTTACAGCGGTTAATGGTGTCATTTTATTTTCCTCAAGAAAACTTTTGCTCAATATTGTTGTAAACAATCAGATTCTTGTTGCTTATAATCGTTCTTTTTTTGTCATGTTTAGAATAGAGTATGACCGATTGAAATGAGATTCAATGAAATTCTTTCTGCAAAATTGTGTATAGACCCCCGCCTACTTGAGTCTTAGAGGTATACAATCAAGATGTTGGCACTGGGCATCACCAAAGATCACCAAACCTCAGCACATCACTGACAAATTTTATTGTGATTAGGTAACCTAGACGTGTCTGTGAAACATGTCGTAATAACCAAAAACTTATATAGGGAGAAACCAGTCTGCAAATGGTTATAAAATGAATTCAGTGAATACACCAAAATTGTAAATTCAGTAAAGCAAATCTACAAATCAACCATTCACCCTTGCATGGAGTATTGCTGCCATATATGGTCTGGAGCCCCTTCTGTTTGTCTCGAGGTTTTTGATAAAATCCAGAGACAGATATGCAATATAACTGACCCTGATCTGGCATCTTGTCTGCAGTCGCTCTCTCACAATACTTTCATGGTAATTGCTCCGATGAGCTGCTTTTGCTGGTTCCCAGATTTCGCGAATTCAAGCGTTTTATGAGGCTGGCATCCCACTCTCACCCTTTCACTGTTGAAACTGTTAAATGTACCTGCCTCTTCTACTCCAGTAGCTTCATATCTCGCACCTCTCGCCTGTGGAACTCCCTTCCCTATTCCTGTTTCCCTGATAGCTATAATCTCCAACTATTCAATTGTCAGTGGCAAACAATATTTTGGAACCCCAATAAGCAGATTCAAAAACCAAATGAAATCTTCACCCCTCAGGGCGGAATCAGCAACAGTACCTGATGAAGAGCAATTCATTTTGGTTGTTCCACTTTTGAGGAGCGGAGGAAGACTGAAGAAGGCAATGCAAAGCAATGCAGTTCCAACCAAGACCATCACCTGATGCCTAATACTGTTCCATTTCTGGCTTGGCCTTGTGAGTACATGTCGGGTTCAAGCATTGTGTCAGCACCAAATGAATCAAACTCATATACAAGTGGTGCCAATGACAATGATGACAGTAGACCCAGAATGAAAAATGCAGGAACTCTTACAGAATGTATTAAAGGAAAATGTGATGAAAGTACTAATTGCAAGGAAAGAAAATGTATGCTTGTCAGCAAGAGGAACATCCAAGAGTTTGAAATACAAAAATCAAGAAAGTACAAAAATTTAAATAACTGGGGCTTGATTTAACTGAGGAAAGAAAACATGACACTGAAATCTGATGGCACATTGGAATAGCAGAAAAGGTCTTCCAAAAGTTAAGCAAAGTATTAAGAAATGGGAAAATTTCATAAAAATGAAAAATAACAGTGCTGAAATGTTATATAATATCAGCCTTCCAGTATGGCAGTGAATTCTAGACTCACAGATGAAGACTTGAGGCAGGAGAAATGTTTTTCTACAGAAGGATGCTGAGAATACCATGGACTGAACATGTGTGTAACAAGAAAATTTTAAAGAAAATATCAAGAAAAAGGATGCTTCTATTTAAAATAAGAAAGAGATAATTGAAATTTCTAGGAGACATAATGAAGAAAGAAGGCTTGTGGAATTTGATATCTACAGGAAATACTGAAGGCAAGAGAGACAGAAGAAAATAGTGGATAACCAAACCTAAAACATTTGTGTAAATGGTTGACAGAAAAGGAACTGGGAGGGATAGTGAAGAGACAAATCGTACTAAGTGATGCAAAGGATAGAAAGTTGTGGAGAGCCATGATAACCAACCTCCTGAAGGGAGACAGCACATAGAAGAGGATGAAGAAAACAAGGTATATTTTAAGTTCAGAGCTTGAGTCACAGATTTTATTTTTCAAACACATGGTTTTGAACTCTTTTATAGAAACCCAGTCATATGTACACTTGTTCAATTTCAACCATAATCAGGTGTTTTGTATTTTGATCAAAATTTTTCTGAGAATATCGTCATCATTGCAGTTGTTCAAACTTATACCTTCCAGGCACACATCTACATTTGAACCATATTATTTGCTGGAATCTTGTTGGTGAATGTGAAATCCCAAATGGTAGTCAATTATAGTGAAACAATCCATGTTGGGTGTAGATTGTAAGGTATAGCTTTCATCCAGCATTATTTCATTCTTGAATGACTTAAATCTAACTTAGTGAACTTTCATCTGCATGATAAAAATGCAAATAATTTGTCAGAATGGTGTATTATTCCTGTTAACTAGCTTGATTTACTATTAATTTATACTCAACATACAGTAATTAGCTATAGGGTTTCAAGATCAATACACGAGGCCTAGACTGAGAATTTACCCTCTTCTGATATCCCTTCAGCTTTCTGTAGTGTAAATTCTTTGTCCTTAAGGGCAAAAAAGTAAGGAAGTAACCTTTAGAAATTTAGAAGCTTGCTCTCTGATCACCAATATGTTATTTTTATACCCTATTATTGACTGGGTATAACATGGAACACCTCACTTTTGTTACATATACTTGCAAATTGATATCAAGATCAATCAGTTATGTGCCATGCGTGATACACGCTTAGGAGATCATGCATCTTTTGATACATGACTAATGAGGCAGATTTTTTTTTCCCGCAGTAGGTTGCTATTTCTTTCTGTGGTAAACCAGTTGTCATCCAAGGCTATAGATCCCAGTCAGTCCTGTTATTTACCCATAGCTGGGGGGAGAAGAATAAGATTCATACCTTTCCCAAGGGTATTAGCACATAAGTGAATGTAATGGATTCAACTAGAATTCGAACTCGGCTCTCCGATTCCTCAATCCGAGCCACTATCCATTATTCTATCATGCCTCCATCTAGGTACCAAACCAATTTCTAGTGAACAAAGGTGGTCCATGGCCTGGAAAATGTTGTCATTTTGATGATACCTTCTTTAAACAGACTTGTACTTTGAGTTGTCCCACTGTATCTTTTTAGCTTCTTTGAGTCCAGCTTTAGTTCTACATGACACAATCAAGGAAGTAAAACTAGTATCTAGTTCCATAACATAGACTTTTGTCATTTTTTTATACTATTTCTCACCTAATTGTTTATCTCTTTGTTCCAAGCTTTTCCTGTTGTCTTCCACTCTTCAAGTTATTTTCTTTTCTGCCTTGTTTTTTGTTGGTTAACTTAATTCCACATTTTCTATTTTACCTCTCTTAGTATTTGTTGCTATTTTTTCACTTTTTAATCACTTCTAGTGTTGAATTATCTCCCTTTATTATTATTATTTCTGCTTGTTGTGCCTGTTATCTCTGTTGCTTCTTTAATTTATAGATACTAATTTGCTGTTCATATTTTCTATGTTTTTACTTAGTTTTTATTTTCTATTTTTATTTTATTCTATTTTTTAATTCAACAAAGCCCAGAATCTCTTCTTGATTTCTACCTAAAATTTGGTAATTTTCTCTTTGATCATATTAGGATATGTTTTCTTTCTGAGAATCATTTTGTTCTCTCAATTTTCAAGCCATCATTCTATGATCGCTTTTTATATTAAATTGTTTGTAAAAGTTTCTTTCATGTTACCAGCTTTCTCAGAAATTACAAAGTTAATTTAATTTTGTAATTCTACATTTTCAGCTTTTTCATGTCTTTGTAAATTCTGCAAATAAAATCTAAGAAAAATCTGATAAAAAATCTAATAAACAGTACAACCATGTAACATTAAAACTGAGATCATGGCTCTCCACATATCGCATTACTTTATTATTTGTGAATTGCCATAAATTAATAGGAAAGATAGCAGAATCACAGCTCATAATTTTCTCCATGGCCTTAATCCTTCTTCTAGACTGGCTCCTATCCAAGGCTAATATGTTCACTAAACAATGACTGACGAGAGAAGACATTGATTCATGCCTTTCCTAAGGGTATTAGTGTGAAAATAAATTTGAACTCAGATCTTGAACCAATTATCCTTTTCAAACCAATAACTGTGACGCTACCTGCACGTCGTAATTTCAACAATAGAACAATTACATTATGATAGAATAGGATAAAACTTCAAATACGAGATTCAGCTTTAAATATCTGTTTATATTTCTGAGATGAGGTATTGTAATTATTTTTTATTGGACTGTTGCCATGTTCACAACGTTTCGGCCATTGTATGCTCTGGACTTCTTCAGGTGATTGGAATTTCAAACTAAACCCTTTATTGGGCAGATTTTTCTAGTCCCACATGCCTTTCCTCTCTTGGATGTCTTAGTTATCTGCATTTAACTCAACTGTCCAAGTTTTTGTTTACCATTGCAGTAGCGAAATATTGAACTCATAACTCTTTGTGTGAAGTCACTGAATCTAACCAATGCTTTTATATACTGAGCCATGCTTCATATGTATAAATAAACTTAATGTCTCAGATTCATTTTTTTAATGGCGCTCTTATTGCAATTCATGTTGTTATTATTGCTTTTCTCTAGCACCCCATATTACTGGTTTAAATATTGTATTCATTTCTATGCTTGGCTGGCTTTTGAGATTTTTGTGGCCTAGTATATGTGGGAATATGACAACAACATTTGGAATATGGTAACAAAGATGAGAACAACAGTCTGAACAATGTAAATAGTGTAAAAGATTCTATCAGATAAATATGAAAAAGTGTCAGATGCCTACCTGTTTTCTCCAATGCAAGAGTCAATCAAATGGAACAGACTTTTTGGAAACAGTGAATTACAAGCAAATAACATTAACAATAAGACCAGCATTCTTAACTCTTTCTTCCCTAGTGGTTCAGTTTGATTACTGCCCTAAGCAGCATTCTGACATTAAGCCCAGTAATGAAAATTGATAGTTATTTAACATGCCCATAAAAAATTGCTCTAAGTTTATAAATAATAAAGCTAAATGCATGATATTTTCAAGGAAGATTCCAAAATGAATTTAATAAACGATATTCAAAATAAAAAGTCATTATATTTAGAGTTTATTGATTCAAATAAACAATTGAATGTACTAAAATTATTTTCTGCAAATATCAACACATATCTATATAAAATTTACCTTCCTTTCAACCGTGCGAGATGGCTTAATGGGAAAATCTTCGACTGATGCCAGATCACTATTTACATTATTCAAACTATTGTCCTCATCTTTGTCGCCATGTTTATCACAACGTTTCGGCCATTGTGTACTCCAGCCTTTCTTCAGGTGGTTGAAATGTCAAACTGAACCCTTTATTTCATTCATTGGGGTAGACTGTTCTAGTTCCACAGGCCATGTCTAATGGATGTCAGTTATCTTCTGTTAATTCCCCTCTTAAAGTTCTTCACTGTCTTAACCGTTGTGATAAACATGACGACAAAGATGAGGACAATAGTCCAAATAATGTAAATAGTGTACATAATACCTCATCTCAGAAATATAGACAGATACTGATGTGAAATCATCCGGGTTTCAATGACAGCTTAAAGCAATCAGATGTCTAGCTACAATGACGAGTTGTGAAACAGCAAAACAGTCTGTCTATGGATGACAATATATACAGACACGGAAAACTTAAATTCAGTTGTGCACTCTTGGTGGGTAAGTGTGAATTTGTAAACAATGACTACTACTAATAATATTACAAAGCTCTTCCCTGAATTGATCACTGTCAGTCATTGGCATGTTTATTAACAGAATAAGTATGTAAAAATTTGCCTTTCTTTCAACCGAGTGTTGATGGCTTAGGGAGAAAATCTTTGACTCATGCCAAATCAGTCAGGTTTTGATCCCAGCTTGAAGCAATCGGGTGCCTAGCCACACTGATGAGCTGTGATACAGTGAAACAGTCTGTTTGTGGATGACAATATATATATATAGATATATATATATATAGATAGATATATATAGATATATAGATATATATATAGATATATATCTCAAATTAAACAGTGCGGGATTAAGTAGTTGAAAGAAAAAGTTTATTTCTTTCTTCTCAGCATCTACAATATTTACCAGTCTAGGATTTCCTCTGAATGTGCCAGCATTGCTCCTGAAAATTGATTACTCCATTCCAATTTCAGCTCATCATCATCACCAGTGTTGTCTTGGTTTCAGTTTAAATTTGTCAGTTATACATCATTATCAGAATCAAATTCTGTGATTACATCAATATCTGATAAATTCTCTTCATTTTCTATGCATATCTTATACCGTTTTTATACTTCAATTTCAGTGAATCCTTAAAAAATATCATGGCTTTCACTGTTGGATGCCATCCTCGTTTATAAAACATTTCATTCAAAAAATAGCTTGGTTCTCATTCAAATTTAATTGATGCTAAAATTATTTATGAAACATTCCCTGATTTGCTCAAACTAAAAATAGCTTCCTAAATCATCCAATCACAAAGCGTTTTACATCAGAATTGAACACATCAGAAAGCATGACTTCAAGCATGATCTGACTGCAGGAGTAAAACATAAACAACAACTCTGAATGAATTTTAATGTCACGACTAGAGTCAGGATCAAATCAGGGAAAGATTTAATGACAGGTCAATCAGCTACCTTAATTTTTGAAACCAGGTAATTCTATAAGTAAAAACAAAAGATCAAAGACCCAGGGAAAACATGGCTTCAAGTTCAGTTTTTTGTATCCTTTTGTCTGAAAATAGGACAGGCTGGTCCACTCCACTCTATCCACTAAATAAATAATCATGATGGCTTACCTGTTATAAACAAGGAAGAGATTCTCTCTCTATTCTAACATACATCGAACTACCAACAAGGATTCAAGTTTGTATTTTTATTCAAGAAAATGAAACCTTCCAAAACAATATATCGCGAAGTGTTCATTCATTTGGAATATAAAAATGAACATTCTGCACCAATCTCTACAATCTATTCTAAGAGGGGACGTTTCAAAGCATCTCTATCTATAAAAGTCAGGATGTGTGTGTGTGTGTGTGTGTGTGTGTGTGTGTGTGTGTGTGTGTGTGCAATGAATGTATGGCCGCAATTTTCGATGGATTTGCACCAAAATTTACATGCACATGCTCCAAGTTAGCAGAAAGGCCAAGACCAATGTTGCCTTTCCCAACTCATATCGAGAGTGGAAATAATAGATTTTTTCATGCTTCTACGGCAGTTTTCATGTAGTTTGTGGCCATTTTCTACTGGCCAGAGTGGGAGCCAATAGCTGGCTGCCACAAATAGGCAGGAAGATTCTATTGGCCAGTATGAGAGCCAACAGCTGACTGACACAAATGTTAACTAGCATTTAAAAAAATGATAGCCGCATTCGTCACAAGTGGGAAAAATTTAAATCTGCATGGCACTTTACTCCAATTGGCTCATTCGCTTGCTTAAACTCAATGTTGATTCTGATTCCGCAGAACTGTGTTGGGTGTGAAAAAGTCCAGTTACGAGTCTTTTTTAAAGCTGATTGTTTTATGTTCATTTTGTTTAGTTCTTTTTTCGTAACAGATTTAATGTTTAGTATAGAGCTTAGAAAAAATTTGCAGTGTGAGATAGGCAAGAAGTAAGGCATGTAGCAACATCAGCACGGCAAAGGGCACTCCTTTAAAGGCAAGGAAGGGCAAAAATATTTTAAGTCAAGTGATAGCAATTGCTGTATGAGTTGTACGATTTTTTAATCAAACACGGGCAATGCCGAGCCATGCTGCTAGTCTTTCTATACAATTCATATGTAGATTGCGAATTTTAATTAAATGTTTCATGTTAAAAGTGAAAATGAAGGAAATCTGATGCTCTTTTATTTCTGGATAGTCAAAAACAAACAGCAAATGATATGTGCCATTTATGGAGGTAGTGCCATGGCTGACAGTCACAGAGGTGCTCCACATATCGCATATAAGCGTTCTAAGGAATTTGAAAATATTTAAATACATAAATCATTATGAGTCTCACGATTTAACAGAAAAATTTAATGGATCCTGTATCCTGCACAAATGCAACAAGAACTGTCCATTTTCTTTTTTAAAGAATGATCACAGGTGATGAAAAATGCATTATTTATAACAACATGGAACAAAAAAATGTCCCAAGGAAAAAAAATGAACTACCATTAACCTCTCCAAAAACCAATCTGCATTGAAAGAAGTTAATGGTGTCTTTTTGGGGGGAATTGGAAAGGCATTGTGTATTACAAGCTACTTCTACAAAATCAGATACTGAATTCAGAAAAGAATTCCAGTCATGATTGAAATTGGTATGCCTTAGTTGAAATGTCTTTTACTACACATACCGTACTCACCTGATGTTGCACCTTCAAATTACCACTTACATAATTCTCTTAATGGAAAGAACTTAAATTCCCTGGAAGCTTGTGAAATACACTTAGATGAGTTCATCATCCAGAAAGATGACAAGTTCTGGAAGTATGGAATCAGGAAACTGCTTCAAAGATGGCAAGTAGTAATAGAAGAAAATGTCGGATATTTTGCTCATTAAATCTATGTACAAATATTTAAATACTTTCTTTGAAATTCTTTTAAAATGCTACAAACTTTTGTTCTGACTGATTAGTAAGGATCTGAAAAATATACCATTATTTTTGACAGCACATGGAAAGGAAACTACACAACCTCCTACAGAAGGTAGCAAAGGAAAGCAAGAAGAAAGGACTAATCATAAACTACAAAAGACAGAATTCATGGTTATCAGCAAAAGGATCAGCCCAAAATGCAATTTACAGGTCAGTGGGGACTAAAATCAAGCAGGTACAAAAATTTAAATATCTTGGAAGTGTTCTAACAGTGGGTGGAAAGTGTGACACTGACATCTGAAGATGTATTGGGATGGCCAAAATTGCATTCCAAAACCTAAGCAAAGTAGTAAGAGGCAAAAATTTTATTGGCAACAATGAAAAGAGTACTGAACTATTATCTGTATGGCAGAGAATGCTGGACAATCTTGTCAAAAAGGAAGAAAATTCTTGAAGCAGCAGAAATGTGGTTCTACAGAAATATGCTGAGGATACCAGAAACTGAACATGTGAGCAACAACGAGAAGGTTTTAGGGAAAATGAAAATGAAAAGGAAACTTATAATTAACTTCAAGAAGAGGCAGTTGAAATTTCTGGGACAAATAATGAGAAAGGACGCCTTGGAAAACCTGATACTCACAGGGCAGATTGAGGGAAAGAGGGACAGAGGAAAATCAGCAGAGAACATACTTGAAGAGTTTGAGTAAATGGATGGTAGAACAGGGTTTGGGAGAAAGAATAAAAAGAAAAAACTTATTAAGAGCTAAAAGGGACAGGAAGATGTAGAGGGCCATGATCACCTACGTCCTGAAGGGACATGGCATATAAAATTAGTAGTAGTAGTAGGCATCCATTTATCTCATGAGATAATCATAGCACTAACACCCTGCTTAGTCAAAATCCAGTTCTTTTGTGAGTAGCATAACAGTACAATCTTTGCAAGACACAGTCTTCTACAGGTGTGGCAGATGAAGCTTGAATGTGGAATTAAGGTTTGAGATTGCACTCTCTGCTTCCTATGATGTCTTCTGACCTCCAACAGTTGGTTTCACTTTCCCCACCTTTCATGTCACCAACTGCTGAGATTTATCTGCTATCTGTTCCCAGCTACCATAGTCAATGCCTGTGAGTTTCAGGCAACTCTTGCAAATGTCCTTGAAAAGTAGTGCAAAGTGGCCTATCAGACAGTATCCCTAGTCTAGCTCATTTGATGTCTTTTGGTATAAGATTGTCTTTCATTTGACGTACATGACCTGGGCCATTAAAGATTTTTAATTTAATTTTTAAATAATTGTAGGAATCTGTGTGTGTGTAGGTGTGTGTGTGTGTGTGTGTGTGTGTGTGTGTGTGTGTGTGTGTGTGTGTGTGACCTTAGCAATGTATAGAATAGAATGAACAAAACCCAAAACCTGAAATAACTGTTCAACAGCTTTTATTTATGGTTGAAAAGAGAGTGCAAAATAATGTTATTTTGTTGCAAAAATAGTTGGACCCTCTCAGTTAACAGAGTTCTTCCCTTGAGTAGATGTTTCATAGAGAGAAGTTTCTCTACTTGTTCCCATGAAGAACAGGAAATTTGAGTATCAAACTGCTAGGACTGTTATATATCTTATGCAGCAAGGGTTGAGTGTAGCTTCTCCTTTGGGTAGGAGCCTCAAAGGGACATTTCTCCTCTTGTTCCAAAGTGGAAAGAGAAATCTGTGTCAAGCTGCCAGGACTGCTACATATTTTCTGCAGCAAGGATTGTGAATAGTCATTCGAGCTGGCCTTGAAAGTAGTGGCCACTGAAAACAAAAAGTGGAAAAGAGACTGAATAGGTCTCGGTCAGCCTTTTTATGAGTTCTGTGACTTCTGGTTTTCCCTGCTGATTACTTCCATTGCTGCTACTGCTGAATTGAGCAAAGTAAGGAAGCCTCACATGCCACAATAGTCAACAAGTAATATATTTATTATATAATATAATAATTGGGAAAATATATTTAAAGACTGATATGTGAAAACATTCTAATAGGGCTTAACGTAATGGGCTGTTAATTTTTACAGCATTGGTAAGTTAGCATTAAATATTTCAAGAGAAGTTTAATTATCAAAGTCTTGTAAATAATTTGAGCAAATTTTTTTTTTTTAAATTTATAAATAAAAAAGAGCAAATTTAATAAAATAGTTAAAATAACAATTTCAATACAAAATTACTTTTTATAAGTTTCAATTACTTTCATCAAATAGCCTAATTGTTATGTTAGTATCTGATTCTAATCATCCAAAATAGACATATTTTTCTTATAAATTTATGTCATTTTTTTACTTTTTAATTTTTAAGGAAGCAGACGTGATTCAGTGAAAGAATTTCAACTCTTATTTAGAGAAAAATGAAGGCAGCACCATTTTTCTGTTCTGACTTTTTTCCTTCGGGAAAAATAATGAGTTGTAAAAATGAATAAACAAACGAGCAACTGTTGATTTAATGAAGTCAGTTTATCCAGTGTTTATTGTCATTTTTCATAATCAAGGACTTTTCTTAATTAAAATGATACACAAAATGAGATTTTTTTCTTAATAATGATATTTATTGATACCTTCTTCAAGAAATTCTAAACAAATGACACTAAACTAGAAAATTAGTCTCTATTTTAATTTTGCCACATTGGCAAAAGATTTTTATCAGGTGTAATAAATTTTGTACTTTTTTGACTTTTTCTAAAACAAACAAAAATAATATTCCCAAGAAATGAGAGCAAACTTAATTCAAAAATCAATCCCAAGTAATTTCCTGATGAAAACATTTTTTTTTTAAAATTATATAGAAATACATACAGATATAAGTAATTTTATGCAAATTGTGGTTACTAATCCATTAGGGTTTGTCTAAGGCAAAATAGTGCCCATTAAGATGATTTTCAATTAAAGTTTGTCCTTCTCCTAGACTGACTACCAAACAAGGCAACATATTCCAGTCTACTCTATTATTTAACTTATGGATGGAGAAAAATGGTTCCATGATTTTTTCCAAGTGTCTCATGATAAATTTGAACTTGTCAAACTAATTTCATTTTCTGCTCGAATAATCCCTACATTCTATGCATATCTCAGATGTAAATATGTTTTAAATAATTTTATAAAGAAATACATTTTGATTTATTACAAATATACATTTTCAAGTGTTTTCACATGGAAAATACATTGGATACATTTTATGCTAAAATATGTTTCTAATAGAAATTAATTACAAATGCTTTTTGTTATCGGTACAATGGCAAATTTGTTTGAGGATGCCTTGACAACGATTTTTTGCTATGAAAATAACAATTCAAATTATTTATATGAGGCGAATGAAGAAAACAGTAACCAGCGAGTAAATTCAAGCTCTCCCAGCTGGTATTTCAACCTTGAGTCGTTACTTCTTGAGTTCTGTCGCCAAATCACACTAATTGCCCGTTCTTGCCGTCAACCATGAACGTCCCTCGAAGAACTCCCCGACTCAGAAAAAAGTAGTTGTTTTTATAGTTGTTCATATACCCATAATCCCTTGCGTCTTCACGTGATCCCATAATTCATTGCGTCCATATCCCATAATGCATTGCATCGTTATTGCATAAAAATGCGATGCCAGTCCCCCCCTCATTCTTTTACGTTAACTGGCCGAGGATGGATTACGGCAGAGTGGTAAGTGCTTTTTTTTCTCTCCCTCATTTCAACTGCAGTAGCTTTACATGCTAAGCAAATACGGGCTCTTTTTTGGCGGGGACAAGGCAAGTCGCGACCAGTTGTGCTTGTCCCAGGTTCTGTCTCATGTCCGCCACATTATAATAATATAAAGGATCCTATTTTGACTATTTTTGTCTTTGAACTTTGCTTATCAACTGTCAAAGGTCATGAATCATCTTATGATTTTATAAAAATGATTTTCCATGCAAAAAGAAATCTCAATTTTCATTGCAACTAGGTAAATGGTTAAGTGTATATCTTATCTGGCTTATTGGCTATAAAAACTACTAGAAAATCTGAAGACAGCAAGAAAAAAGAAATAAGAAAATCAAAACAAGATTAATATGATAAAAAAGGGAATGAAAAGGAAACCAGTTGAAAGGAAAACAAAAATCGATAAATAAAATAGCAATAATGAATAAGAAATATATTTCCTCATGATGTTAAGAGTAAAGAAACTGGAAATATCGTTACTCCACTTGGTTTTGTAAAACATCTTTAGGTGGCATTGTTAAAGCCTATAAAAGGACAAACATTTTCTGCCTCACTCTTTTTCTTCTTTTTGCTCCAACATGTGAACCATGTGGTAATTACTAGGGAATGTTAGTTTCTCTGGTATCCTGATGACTGAACTCTCTTCCTACTTTCCAATGGATGCTGCTCACACGTTTCTTTCAAAATCTTAATTTATTAAGTAAGACAACTTTTACCTTTGGTTGTTCCAACTCAGTGCAAGGTTGACTTCAGTGTGACCACAGTAATGATGCTTATACTGACTTTTGAACCAAAAAAATAAAACAGACATCATATAACCATGTTTAAATTTCCCATTGATAAAGTAAGTAGAAAACTTTTGTTTGGTTGTTCCAACTCTGTGCAAGGTTGACTTGACCTTGAATATAATACTTATACTTACCTACCCTAACTTCTGGACCAGAAAGAGAACAAATATACTGAAGAAACATTGAGAAATTTGTTCCACTACAGTCCCCATAAAAAGAATAAACTCAAATGTTATATGCTTCTCTCTTCTTTGTTTACATTTTGAACACATACCTTTACCTAAAACACACACAACCTTCCATATACAAATCAAAATTACTCAATGTGTACATAGAGTATAGCTAAGCAGACATTTGTAGTTTTTGAGCTCCCTGAATGATTTTCCAACAATTAGGGAATTATATTAATGTTATTTGTACTTAAGAGGAAGATTACCACAAACCTTTCACTTATCTAATTAGAAAACAGAGGTTTCATTTTAGAAACACTGGTTTAGACCAAAAAGTCAAAATTCCTAAAAGGAGCATAACTTTTTTATTTAATCCATTTAGACTTATTTTGTAGGAATTTTCAGCATCCTCATTTTATTCCATGCTTGATTAGTCTTTCTTTTCTGCTTGATTATTATAATTGTTAATAATTACATCAGCTGTACATCTGAGTATTATGAAAAAGACTGGCAGAAAAATAGAAGTTTTAGCTTGGTCATAAAATTTTGTGATGTAAATAATATTGTTGTTGCTTTTTGATTAAATATATATCATGATAAAAATACCTCATCTCATAAAGAAGTCATTTATTATTACATAATCAACAATGCGATATGGAATATAATGTTTGCAAAAGAGACAATAACAGAATGGTAATAAGTCTACTAAACTAAATGATCAGGTATTGTTTAGTGTATTGGATACAAGTTCAGTTCTTGTCTGAAAATATTTTATTTCTTCACAGGAACCTTCACAGTTTAATTTAACATTTGAGCAATAAATATTTGCCAAAGATCCTGTAATAAAAGCTATAAAAAAAGAACCCAGTCAAAAAATAATAATCTGTAATAATAATCTTTTCTACAACTTATCATAAGAGTAATGATATTTAAAAAAAAAACAATCACTCCCAGTTTTGCCAAAGTACATTCTTGCATAACATTAATGCTTACAAGTTAAAAAGATTTGTATAATGTATACAAATAAATATGGAAAAGAAATGAGAATTGAAAAAAATACTTGCACTGTTTGTGAACTATTGTGCTCACGGATAACAACAAAAAACTACAAATGATTGTCCTTAAGGAGGGCAAGTAAGAATTTTTCGAGTCATCTCCTTTCTAAAAGGAAATCTTACCGGTTGGATGACTAAGGAAGTCTTTGTTCAATGAACTTCACACATAAGAGTCAATGGTGAGTGCCACCAAATAGCTGTCTATTAATAATCAGTCAGGCAGAAGACAATCTGCACCTGAATGCAAACAGATTACCCTACAGGCACACCATCAGCAATGCTGTTGTTTTGAAAGGAAGATGTTCTACTTTAGAGAAAAGAAGAAAAGAAAAAAAAGGAAAAACCTTTGTCCATTTAATATCAAGAGGCAATACTTTCGGAACAAGTTAAGAAGTCTATTTTACTATCAGCCAGGCAAGATTAGGACTTCAAGTGAAATATTTTACAAGTATTTAAGTGATAATTATTTTACAGAAATCTTTTACCTTTATGTTGAGTTTATTACTGTTTTTACAAATATATAAGAAGGCTTGCATTTTGTCATTGATTTCCATAGTGAAAGAAAATACAGTCTAGTGAAAAAGTTGAAATGCAATGAATTGTCCTATGGGTCAATGGCCGAATGGATAAAAGCATTCATCTGTGAATTTAGTGACATTGTTGCGAGTTCAATCCCTGGGTCAGGCAGTGTGTACTTACATTCATTGGAAACATGTGTGTGTGTGTGTGCCTGCATGTATGTGTGTATTTGTGAAAAGGTTTCCCTACTATTTATTGTACAACATTTAATTCTTCACCTTTTGAAAGTCACTGCAGATTTTGGTAAGAATTTTACAGCAGTAAACACAGAAGCAACATAGAGGACAGTATCTGGGAAGCAACATAGAGGACAGTAAGTGCAACACTGGGATCTGTAGATGTATTGGGATGGCCAAGGACACATTCCAAAAGATGGGCAGAGTATTGCAAGACATGAGGGTTTCTTTGATAGCAAAGAAAATAATACTGAGCTGTTACATGACAACTATCCTTCTTTCTGGCACCAAATGGCAGACAATTTCCTCAAAGATGAAGAGACTTGAGTTGATGGAGATGTGGGTCTACAGAAGGATGCTAAGGATATCATGGACCAAGTATGTGAGCAATGATGAGGTTGCAAACAAGGAGGAGGCTTATACTTAACATCTGGAAGTGGAAGCTGAAGTTTCTGGGACACATAATGAAGAAGGAGGGACTGGAGAATCTGATGGGTTGAATAGATGGAAAGAAAGACAAAAGAAAACAATGCATGACATACCTGGCGGGCTTAAGTAAGTGGATGACAGAATGTGGTCTGGAAGAGGAAGCAGAGGGAAGGAACTTGAGAGCTGCAAGGGATAGAGGAAGAGGTGGAGAGCCATGATCACCTACAACCTGAAAGGACATGGCACATAAAAATAAAGAAAAAAACTAAAAGTTTATTATTTGAATAAAAATAAAAAGATAAAGATATTTGTCCAAACAATCGATAGAAAATGATATTCAAAAGAAATAAGCAATTCAAAAAATATCATCTAAAACTTGAGCAAATAATCCCTGATATAAATTCCTATTTACCTAATCTCAAAATCTTTTAAATAAAATAGAAATAATAGGATATGAATTCATCTTTGAAGGTATTTCAGTTTCAAACATTTTATTATGGTTTTGAAAAAAAAGATTATGTGCAATTAGAATGGCAGTTAAACATGTTGATATTTCCTGAAATTATCTTCATGAAATTGGAATCTATACCTTTCAGTCGCCTACATATGGAACGACTTATTTTGTAGAATTCTAGTGAAATTAGAATCTTTTGACTTTCAGTCAGCCATATATGGACCATCGTGTTTGTGAGTTACATCATCAAAATATAATTTCTAGTGGAATCTTAAGTCTTTCATTCATCTGCACACAGTGTTCTCTCTATTCTGGCAAATTCCAATCAGACAAGCACTTCTTTGAATTCCAATACATTTTCTCTCAACTATTTTTACTGATACCTATTGTGGAAAATCCTGTGGAAAATACCACTTTCATTTAAAACCAAATTCTTTGAATACTGAGCATAGGTTTATATCTTTTCTGGAGAATCTTAATTCAAACTAGAAACTCCATTGTAATTTTAAGCCTTTCATTCACCTGCATTAGATTCTACCTATTTGGGAGTTTTGTCCTATTTTCTTTGGTTGGTAAATCTGACCGAAATGTAAAAGATTTACATTTGTATCTTTATTATAGCAAATGACTTGATGACATTTAATAGAGTGTCTAAAACCCAATCGGTACAATGTATATATTGAGGATACACGTGTGTATTATGTATAGAATTGTTTTCAATTGTATTTTATATGTGAATGAACACTTGTGTACATTGATGCATAGGAAGGTGTATATTAAGAATGTGGTGAGCATGCTTTGTTGGATGTATTTGTGTATGTATATGTTTATGCATAGGCTTGTTTGTCAAAGTGTGTGTATATTTCTGTACATAGTATTGGAGTGTGTATGTGCATGTATCATTGATTATGTCTATGTGTATATTTATTGAAAGGCTTCTTTTCATATCAGTGGAGTAATAATAAGCACCTCAGATTTCTTCTACCCCAACTATGGGTCATATAACAGGACACACAGGGTCCTATAGCCTTGGGTGGCAACCAGTCTAAGAGAAGGAAATTATGAATTCAAATTGGATTGCACTATCCTAAAAGTGTGTGTACATGTGGCTAGGGACTTCTTGTTAATCAAAATTCCTACTGAACCTCCTACTATAGATTTAAACATCCAAATGAATATGACCTTTGCTATGTTTGCTCAGTTTTCATCTGGATAGACAGTGGGTGGCAGGGTTGTTTTACAGAGCTGACTCAACTGACCAGTTGAATGTCACAACAGGTATTGGGATTATTTGCATATGTGTGTGGATGTATGGATGTATATTATCCATTATGATCTTCAAAAATGTAAAAGCATTGTCAATCCTCATTATCTGTCTTTTTGAAACCTGTTCTTTTATTGTCCTTTCACTCCCAGTAAATCCCTTATGTCTTAGTGGCTTCAATGCCTTGCTTAAGTTGATATACTTAAAAAAAAATGTGTATGTATATGTATGTATGCAAATATGTATTGGCATATAGATGTGAGTGCATGCTTGTGTGCTTGTA
Organism: Acanthosepion pharaonis; assembly: GCA_903632075.3. NCBI lineage: Eukaryota > Metazoa > Mollusca > Cephalopoda > Sepiida > Sepiidae > Acanthosepion > Acanthosepion pharaonis. Next base: position 270,232 of record CAHIKZ030004140.1, read on the forward strand.
GACACATGTGAATACAGAAAAGGCTGTTTGTGTGCATGTGAACATGACTGATATAGTAAGCATGTACATGCATGCTTGTGTGCATATGTGTGTGAGTGCTTGCATGTATGCCTGTGTGTGTGTGCATGAGTGTACATGTGTGTGCATGTGTGTGGACATGCATCTGTGTGAGAGATCTTGCATATGTGTGTGTGAGTGCTAGCACACGGGTGTCTGTGCATATATGTTTGAGAAAGTGTTTGCATGTGTGTGTGTGTGTGTGTGTGTGTGCATATCTATAGGTGTGTGTCTGTGTGTGTAGGTGAAAGGTTCCATAAAGGGTTTCCAATTATTTTTCATACAGCATACACATGTCCCCATCAAAAATTGCCGGACCATTCCATTTAGTTCTTCGCCTTTTGAAACTTAATGTAGATTTTGGCAAGAACTTCTCTGCGACTGTTGCAGAGCGCCTCAGGCAGCAGACACAGTGCCACTAATGGTCTTGATTTGTGACTAAACTAAACTTCTCTCTAACCAAATTTCAGTTTCTCAATTTACAAATACAACCAACAGAAACTGATTTCTTCGGAACTTGGTTTTGACAAAAGCAAATCTTTTGATTATTAAAACATGACAGAATGTGTCAAAAGAAGAAAGGAATTGGTAAAAGAATTTGGTAAAAGATTTTAATGTTACTATAAATGACTGGTCAGTTTAATGTTTGGTTTACTTTTGTAATTATTTTAAGTTGGACTTGTATGATTAACTCAGTTGGCCGAGCATTAGTTAAGAGGTTTCCTCTTAATCCTTTTAAGATTTTTAAACTTATTACAAAATATAGGCAAGAGGGTCAACAGAGGTCAAAATTTAAACTACAAGACCTATAGAAAGAAGTGAAAGAAAGCAAGAAGAAAGGACTATACATCAATTGCAATAAGACAGAATGCATGATTGTTAGTAAAAGAAAAGCTCAACATGCAAATTACAAATAAATAACAAAATCAAACAAATAAAACAATTTAATTATCTGGAGGATGGAAAGTGTGACACTGAACTGAAATCCAAAGGCCCACTGGGGTAGTGAAAGATGTAAAAAAGAAACACAAATATTTCATTAGAAACAAAGAAAACATTAGTTACATAGTATCAGTATATGTCAGTAAATGCTAGGCAATCACCTCACAGATGACAGAGACTTTTGAAGCAACAGAAATTTAGTTCTACAGAAAGATACTGAGAATTTTATGAACTAAACATTTGAACACCAACAAAGTTTTAGAGAAAATGGTAACAAAAACGAAACATCAGAAAGAGATATTTGAAATTTCTAGGGCACATAATGAGGAAAGAGCACTTGGAAAATTTGATACTCACAGAAGAGACTCAGAGGATCAGAGGGAAACACGGCATAACCTACCTAGTGAGCTTGTGTAAATGTATGGAGGATCAAGGTTTTGGAGAAATAACAAAAAAAGAAAATTTATTAATAAATGCAAGTGATAGGAAATTGTAGAAATCTATAACCGCAAATGTCTTGAAAGGAACACAGCACATAGAAGAAGCGTTATTTTTATGAAATACAGAAATAGAAATGGACTTTGCACTAAAATAGTTTTAAAGGCATTCTCCCTTCTTTCTGCATCATTGCTAGAGGTTTTGATAGACAAAAAAGTGTGCAGTTATGCATTCTTTGTATCTATATGTCAAAAATACTCTTGGGAAAGGTATGAAGCTTTCTCACTCTCCTAACTATTGGTTAAATAATTGGAATTCAGTCTAGAAAAACTATAGTTATTCTCAAAAAGATGATTACTGTGATATTCACTCTTAAAAAAATTATTATTTTTATTATCCACAATATCTTTTCACTTTAACGTGTTGATAAATAAAAAAAAAATCTATCAATCAAGGAATCCTATCTAAATGTATCATGTAATCTAATATTATTTGCTTCAAGTTACTTGTAGATGTAACTGTCAATACTAAGCCCTCCATTTTGGTGCAGAAGTGCCTTGAAAATTCAGTTTGCCACTCCAATGTTTTGTTTGTTTTTTTTATCAAGACACCAACCAATCAATAAAACATAAAATGACAAGTTCCTTATTATAAAATCTGTTTTCATTTGTCTCCCACCCAATTAAAGAGGAAAACGCTTTTTCTTAATTAACTTTAGACAAAAATGCTAATGGGACAGACCATGAAGCATCAATCAGGACCTGATGATTGCTACATGCGTGAAACTCAGAGTTGTACCAAACGGTAAGGAAAAATGTATATTTATTATTAGTAGCATGAATTTCAGCTCTGTTATTTTGTGTTGAGCACTTTTATTACTATCAGCACTCATTTATGCTTATATTCTTATATATGTATGAGTGCATGTGTGTGTGTTTTTATATGTGAATGCATTTTTATAGCTTAACTGTTGGACAAATGAAGTTTATAAATGCACAATGTTTAAAGACTTTATAAAAATAACGACACTTCAAATTTCAAATCTTTTAACAAGTTGTTTAATTTTCAGGTATAAATGAAATGACAAGATGGCCATTACTCTACAGACAGGCAGTGGCTACACTGAAAGTTTTTTTTTTATGCATGTTTGAGTATTTGTGTAAGGAATAAACTACCTTTGTATAATGGCATTTGTCAGGAAATATTCAGTCAGCTTGATCAATTCACAAAAAATACAATAGAAATTTTTAAGAGAAGAAAAAAAATCATACAAAGAATTGTCTGTAAGTGAAATTGATGTGCCCTTTGTAAGACTTTTTAGAAGCCAGATCATTGGAAGGGAAAACAAAGTCGCTTTGATCAATCTGTGACACTGAATAATTTCTTTATTCTGATGAATATAATATATTACTTATCTCTATTCCGTCACAAGATACAAAATATGAATAATAGTCTTGTTTATCAGGATTCTTCCTCACTGTTTTAATCCTTAATATTGCAGGTTCAAACCCTACACTAGGTTTTTATTTTCTAAGTCCATCAATTCACAGCAAGAAATTCTTAAAGACAATAAAATATGAACCATTTTGTTGCAAGAACCAAGAATTATTATAAGGCAGCAAGCTATCATAAAAAAAGATTGATAAAATAGAGTTTTGTATTTAATTCCTGGGAAGGATGCCAGCCATATTAATGCATGAGATAATGAAAAACTTACCAAGCAAAACCTTCTTCTGCTTGAAATGTTCTAAAGGTTATGAGTTGCGAGGAAAAATGACAGAAAGAATATTATGAAAACAATAAAATGAGGATGCTAATCAGAAACAATCCTTTATGGTGGATAAAATTGTTTATAGTTTTCACCTTTCAAAATAAAATCTAGCAGAGCAAACCTTTATCATGACCCACAAACATCCCTCATTTGTACAGTGATCTATTCTTCTAAAATCAACAAACCTATTTACACTATTTACATTGTTCGGACTGCTATCATTATCTTTGTCGCCATATTCACAACATTTTGGGTATTGTATGCTCTGTCCTTCAACAGGTGATTGGAATTTGAAATCAAATCTTTTATTTCTTCCACCAGGATAGATTGTTCTAGTTCTACGTGCCATGCCTCTTCCAGATTTCTCAGTTTTGTAACTCAAATCTCCAAGTTTTTGTTCACCTCTGCTGTGACCAGGTATTGAACTCCCCACTCTTTGTGTCAAGTCATTGGATTATTTCAACGCTTTTATCCACTGGGCTAAGCTGTCCTTGAGGAAGAAGGCCAGCATGTACAATGGCCAAAAAGTCATGAATATGGCAAAAAAGATGACGACAACAGCCTAAACAATGTAAATAGTGTAAATAGTTACAAAAGTGTATCTTAGACAGATATCAACAAATCTTTAAAAAAAAAAATGGTAAAAAATGATAATGAAATACACAGAACTTCAATTGTATTTTGTTTTTTTAATTGTGCAGTAAAATAAACAGACTATAATCATCAATTCATTTCTTTTGTTTAATGTAAGTATATATTTTAAATACCATTAATCCCCATTTATTTTAAATATGAAATAAAAACATTAATCCCAATTTATTTTAAATATAAAATATAAATCCGGTCTATTTTAAATAAAATGTATATATATTTATATTTTTTTTTAATTAAAATCCTGTAATTTCTATATAATCTTGTAATCCCCGTATAATATATGAACTGCACCAACATTGCTTTAACCAGATATTTTTATTAAAATTTAAATTATGTAATGGCCAATCTCTATACAGCACCTGAAGATTTCATTGTGCTGGTGAGGAATAATATGTATATTTATTAATATATACTTAATATTACATCATTTTATTAATACCATCATTCAATGTGAGATATATATATATATATATATATATATATATATATATATATATATATATATATATATATATATATAATCAATTCACCTAAGGAAGGCAACAATGATGCTAAGACACAAGAGTGATCGAAAAAAGCGAATGAGATTGCTTTAGGAGGAACCAGAACACCAATTCTAAACAGGAAAAAAGGGTTAAATCTCTACTATGAAAGATTTCTGTCCTTATAAAGATGAAAGGACCCACAGTGCAAGCTATTAGCAGCCAACTGATCAAGTATGTGAAGCACAATATCAAAAATGCCCTGATGTGGTAAAGAGAAAAGGTATTATTCTCTAACATGACAATATAAGCTTGCACTCTGCAAAAGAAAGCCAAGAAAAATATGATCATTAGAGGAAGTAGTCTATTCTTCATCCTTCATTCTTAACAGATTTAGCATCTACAAATTTTCATTATGTTCAATCACTAGAACATTGACAGAATATTCTAAAATAAGAAAAAATTTGAAAAAGTCTTTCAAAATCTTTTGGGGGAGAAAGACAAATTTTTTAAAATATGGAATCAAAAATCTGCTTTTGAGTTGGGGTAGAACCATTGAAAATGAAGATAATTGCATTTCTTATCAATAATATCTCTTTAGATAATATTATTCAACCAATTCACCCAAGGTAGAAAGTTATTAAGTAAGAATATAAAAGGAGGATGGAAGATGAGCATATCATAAGAATATGTATGATGGATAACAGTTGACCATTTTGAACACTGACAAGCACCAGCAGAGATATGGCACCAATATTCTTGTAAATATAAAGCATGGCAGAATGAGTTCAAGTGCTTTCTGAAACAGTACAAGAAACTAACTATTTTTCTAGTATCATAAGGTCAGGAATGAGCCTGAGTCCCAATAAACATTCAAGGCAAGGAGTACAATACCATTCTTCTTGACTAGAGGAAACACAATATCTGGTTTTCTTTTTCTATTTCTTTTGATAAAGCATAATTATTCTGAACACCTTAATATTTTGTTTTAACATCATATTTTTATTTGTAAAACAAAATAGAAGATTTCTAATACAGGTTTGTTGTATGTGCGATATTGACCCACAAACAGATATTGAATGATGGAAGACAACAACAAACAAAATAAAGACTTGAATAAAAATAAATATATTGCCAAGTTTATTTTCATTAAAGAAAATACATCAACAAAAATAAGTTGCACTAGGCAAAAAATATCTCTGCCTATGTAGAGGGTAAGAAGAGTGTTGTCCTGAAAAGGACAGTTTTGTAATCAGTGAAAAATTTCTTTTTAATGCTTTGAGGCCTTTTTATATTCTGGACCAGTTCTACAATAAATGCTGGTTAAGCTTTTTCTTCCATTTGTGCCAACAGGATAAGACAGGTTTTAATTTTTATGCCTCTCCTTCAAAATTTTGAAATTCTCATCTTATTGGGTGACACTTTCATGCTATCAGATGACACTCATAAAATTGATGACACTCAGTGTTGGTGTATATACCTTGAATGGACACTATTTACATTATTCAGAATATTGTCCTCATCTTTGTCGCCAATAGTCCAAATAATGTAAATAGTGTACATAATAACTCATCTCAGAAATATAGACAGATACCTTGAATGGTTTTGTTTTTTTTCTTTTTGAGATCTGTAAATTAAAAATACTACGTTTTTCTTTTTATTGACTATCAGTGAAGCATAAAATAATTCAATTCTGATTTGCTAAGTAAAATTTTGTAATCACTGAATGTCTGAAGTGTTTTAACAAACGTTGTCCAAAATTATGAAATGAAACAATGTTATTTGTCCATTCTAGTATCGTCATTATTGTTATTTTATAACAATGCCTTTTTAGAAATATTTGCATGAAGTGTATATTACATTTTGCATGATTGATTTTATATTCTAACCACTTTCTCATTTGGGACAATTACAAATTCAATTCTACAGAGTTCTTGAATTAAAGAAGTAACAAAATTCATAAAAAAAATGATGCTAGACAACAATCAACAATGTGTTGAGATAATACGCAACAGAAAAATGAAAAGGACAACAGTTATTACAACGTAAGAAACCAGTGCCAACACCAAAATCAGGACTCCATCCACAGAATTCCTTGCTTTGTGTCTGACAGACCATGAAAGATGCCATTCATTACAAGCTACAGGAACACAGAAGGACCATCACTCCAGACATTTATTGTCAGAAAATATCAAAAGTTATTTAGTAAAGAGAAAAGGTGTTATTCTCCAGCATGCAAGTACACACGCTACAACCTCACCCCTGAAATAAGATCATTAGGATGGAAAGCTCATTTTTATTTTTTAAATCATTTCAGCCCAAGTAAGGCAGTAAACCAATAAGACACAAGGAGCAAGAACAATAAAAGAAGAGTAATCAAGAAGACAGACAATAACAATTGACATTGCATTTGAATTTTTGAAGATCAAAGTTAGCTAGGAAGCATGGAGTTGGAAGTGGGTAAGAAACTATTTGCATCAAACTTACTGTTGCAAAAAGCCAATTCAACTTTTAAAATGATGAGATCTTGTTGTTAATCTAATATTTGTTTTTGAATTCATAAACTCTATGTACCCTAGCAGAGAGTTCATCTGAACAATTATCATGTATGTATTTATAGAAAAGTCAAAGGGAAGTTAAATTATGATGCTGTGAAAGTAACTGAAGCTGAGATGCCAGCCTTGTCCAGAAAGTTTATTCTGCTTCATCTCCATCATGTTTACTACTTTACCCTAAAAAGTCTAGTTTTTATTAATATTAAATATCTGAACAGACCTAATATAAAAATTAAGCTTTTTGGTCAAGAGCTAAATCATTTTATTTTTCTATTAAAAAAAAATAGACAAAAGATCAATTCGGTTTGTCTTCCTATTTTACTTGTAAATACAAATGAGAAACCCAGGGAAATAACCAATCGATTATTCCGTCAATTAATCAGACTTGATACTTGTTGATTTTATCAGAAGGTCACAGGCAAAGAAGAAATTGGCTGAAATAGTGTAATAGAAACCATATTGTTTAGACAATTTGTTGGATAATAAAAATACTTTATCCCCAAACTTCAGACAGTTAATTAGTTGTTCTGAAATCAAGAATGTCTTCAGTTTTATTCCTTCTCTTGAGAAGTAGTTCTTGTCACAGATTTTAAGAGACATTTACACACTGATGATCCCATATGGATTATTACATGTGAACCTTAAATTTTAATTTATATAGATATTAACCTTAAATCTTAATTTATATAGATATTCATAATGATTAATTCATTATGAATATCTATATAAATTAAGATTTGATGAAATAATTTTTCATGTTTAAATTATAACAGACACATCATTGAAATATATAGGTTGATGAACTGCAAACAAAATAAAATTTATCTTTATTAATTATTAGTGAAACATGTGTGTTTAACTGAGATGAAACCAATTTAAAGTAAAATTTTGTCAGTTTATAATTTACATAAAAACATAGAATTTACACACCATAATCATATTAGAAAGTTTCATCTTTCTTACATCAATAATAATTAAGTTATTTAAATTTGAATACCTTTTGACAAACACCCTCAGAAAGGAAAATTAATATTTTAGAAACAATTATATACTAAGTCATATGTTTATAATTATGTCATTGTGGTGTATATATCTAAAGAGTTATACATCAAAGAGAAAAAGAAATTCATTTCCTGCTTTTTAAGATATTCACTGCTGCATTTGTATCATTTTTATCAAGACAAATCAACTTACTGCATTTTTAATTATTCACCAAAAGATAAGTAATTAATACTCCTTCGTTCATTCAGATTTTATTTTTCCTCATCACACATATTTTTGCTCTTGTAAAAAAATAAGAAAATTACATACACATGTTTTACAGGCACAAAAGATTTCTTATCAAAGACAAAATTTAAAGCTTTTTTTTGCAAAACATCTGCATATAAAAAAAATAAAATTTACACTGTTTACATTGTTTGGAGTGTTGTCCTCATCTTTATTGTCATATTCACAACATTTTAAATGTTGTATGTGCCAGCATTCTTCAGATAATATACATTGAAATTTTGAGCCAAACCCTTCATTTTGTCCACTGGGGTAGAATGTTCTAGTTCCATGTGCCATGCGTTTTTCTGGATATCTCAGTTTCAGATATTTCCCTTGAGTAACTCAACTTTCAAAGTTTTGTTCACCTCCACTGTGGAAAGGTATTGAACTCACATCTCTTTGAGTCCAGTCACTGGATTGGTTGAAGTCTGTATCATACAATGGCTAAAACATCATGAATATGGCAATAAAGATGAGGACAACATTCTGAACAATGTAAATAATGTAAATAGATAAAATACCTCATCTCAAAAATATAGACAGATCCTGAAGAAAGCCAGATTATATTATGGTTGAAAGGTGAGGACAATAGTCCAAAGAATGTAAATAGTTACAATACCTCATGTCATAAATATAGACAGATCCTGAAGAAAGCCAGATTATATTATGGTTGAAAGGTGAGGACAATAGTCCAAAGAATGTAAATAGTTACAATACCTCATGTCATAAATATAGACAGATCCTGAAGAAAGCCAGATTATATTATGGCTGAAAGGTGAGGACAATAGTCCAAAGAATGTAAATGGTTACAATACCTCATGTCATAAATATAGACAGATCCTGAAGAAAGCCAGATTATATTATGGCTGAAAGGTGAGGACAATAGTCCAAAGAATGTAAATAGTTACAATACCTCATGTCATAAATATAGACAGATCCTGAAGAAAGCCAGATTATATTATGGCTGAAAGGTGAGGACAATAGTCCAAAGAATGTAAATAGTTACAATACCTCATCTCAGAAATATAGACAGACTTTGAAGAAGACCAGAGCACACAACAGCCATAACATTGTGAATATGACAATAAAGATGAGAACAACAATGTGAACAATGTAAATAGTGTAAATAGTTATAGTAAGGCTGGTGCGTACTATGGCCGAAATGTCATGAGAACAACAGTTTGAACAATAAAAATAGCATTATTATTTACAATACCTCATCTCAGAAATATAGACAGATAAAAAATAAATGTTGTTATATTTGATGAGACCTGGTTAGTCTTTCTTTATTTTTTCTTTTCAATAAATTTGTAGAAGTTTAAACAAAGCCAGCTAAAAATGAAATGCTCCAAAATACTTTACCATAAAACCAAATGTGAGCACAATATCAACACTAATAATTAGTAATTTTTAGTAATTAGTAAATATTAATAATTTTTCTGCAGAATATTTTTTCTTTAATTTTGATTTTAGTAAAATATTATACAACAACATGAAAATTAGATAAAAAAAGAAGATTATTTATTTTAAAAGAAATATTTTAATAATTCAATCAAAATTTAGGAATTTTTGTGCGGTTTATTTTTTTCCATTGGACAGAATTTCATTGAATGAGAGAAGTTGTGAATCTTGTTTTTTTAAATGAGATAATTTTCTGAACTGAAATTGAAGAATAAAAAATTTTCCAAAAAAATTTAAAAACCAAAATAAACTCAGAAAATAAAATTGGAGAAAAATTCTTTAAACTTTTAATATCCTTATCTATATAATTTGTATCTTTTAAAATATTTCTATTTATAAATTGTGTCTATTAACATCTCCATCCTCATTATTATAACAACATTATCCTTAGTTTTTAACCAAAACAATGTGGATTACAAATGTTTTTGTGACAAAAATATACTTACATTATTCAGACTGTTATCCTCATCTTCATTGCCATATTCACAATGTTTTGGTTGTTGTACGCTCTGGCCTTTTTCAGGTGATTGGGATTTCAAACCAAACCCTTTATTTCATCCAGTGGGGGTAGATTGTTCTAGTTCCACATGTCATGCCTCTTTCAGATGTCTTTAACTCAACTCTCCAAGTTTTTGTTTCACCACTGTGGTAGCGTGGTATCAAACTCACAACTCATTGCGTCTAGTCACTAGATCTAATCAACACCTTTATCCACTGCACCACGTGTCCTCAGAAACGTGGAGAGTTAAGTGGAACTAACTGAGACATCCAGAAGAGTCATGTCATGTGAAACTAGAACAATCTACCCCACTGGACGAAATAAAGGGTTCAATTCGAAATTCCAGTCAAGTGAATAAGGCTGAAGTGCACAACAGGTGAAACGTTGTGAATATGGCAGTAAAGATGAGAATAACAGTCCGAATAATATAGATGATTTAACTAATCATAATACATCATCTCAGAGATATATACACAGATAGTGACTAAGATATGTTCTTTTTTTCTATGTGTTATGTCCTTTCAGCACGTTGGCAATCAGGGCTTTCCAAAATGTTCTGTCTTTTGTAGCTCTTAATTTGTCTTTTTGCTGTTTCTTCTAGTCCCTGTTTTGGTAACAGTTTACACAAGCTCATTAGGTATGTGATGTTCTGCTTTCCTTTTTCTCTCCTGCCTTCAGTATGTCTTGTGAGTCTCCAATTTTCTAAGCCCTCTTTCCTCATTACGTACCTGAGAAATTTAAACTCTCTCTTTCTAAATGCTATGTATGTGTCCTTTTTGTTTCCATTTTATCTAAAACTTCATCACTACATTATCAGTTCATGGTATCCTCAGCATCCTTCTGCAGAATCAAATTTCTGTTGCTTCAAGTCTCTTCTTCATCTGTGAGGCTATTTTCAAGCATTCTCTGCCATATATAATAGATAATTATTTAATAGTTCAGTCCTCTTTGTTTCTAATGAAATTTTTCTATTTCTTAATACTTTATTAATGTCTAACCCATACACAATTCATTTGATCAAAATTCATCAGTGGCAAGATATCTGTCTTAGTTTTTACCCATCTCTAACCAATTTCCCAGCATGCAATTCAGGTCTATTTTTATTTATTGTGCTGATTGTCAACCATTTTGTTTGATCCCTACTCTTAATAAAACCTACACATCTGGTTTTCCTTTACAACTGTCATTGTGCATGAAAACTGAATCCACCTGCTCCCAATGACATATTGTTCATTCTCAGTTTTAAACCAAAAATATGGCCAGGAAATTTACATTGATAGATTTTTCTGTTTAGATAGAAGATAATTTTCTCAAATCATTTAGCTAAATTATCATTTATTGCAAATATGAAATTGTTAGGTTGTAATTTGGTGTTTTGAACTTTTTCAACCAAAGTCCATACATTTTCTATGTTCTTTCAGGATGTGGTTGATCATAGCTCTCCACAACTTCCTTTTTTTTTACGTTCCACTGTTTCTCCCTATTACTTATGCATTTGAAATGTCAAATTTTCCAAGTCCTATTTCCTTATATGTTACCAAAATTTTAACTGTGTTCTTCTGTATAAGTGTCTTTCTTGTTTCGATTTTCTTTAAAACTTCCTCATTGTTCACATGTTCTGTTCATGGCATTCTCATTTTACTCTTGTTGAACTACATCTCTGTTACTTGAAGTCTCCTCTTCATTTGTTAGGAAACTGTCCAGCATTCACTGCCATATCAGAAGATTGTTATTACATAGCAGTTACAAATATTTTCATAATTTCTAACAAACTTTCTTATTATGTTGCTTTATTTCTAACATTTTTTCCCCTTTCTTAATATCTTATTTAGTTTTTGGAAAGCGGAATTTAAGCTATTCCAATGTGCCTTTGAATTTCTGTGTTGCATTTTCCATAATTTGTAATTTTGGTGGGGGATTTTGATATTTCCAATTTTCATATCTTCATCTTTTTCACTTACTGACAACGCTAGATTTAGTCTTCTTAAAATTGATTAAGTGATTTATTTTTTTAAACTGAGATTTACATCTTTATCTTTTTGTAGTCATAGTTTCTGTGTTTAAGAGTTTGGACAACAAAAAAACATTCAGAAAATATCAACTAAAATAGAATATATATATATATATATATATATATATATATATATATATATATATATGTACTGTACAAGGTATCTGTCTATATTTCTGAGATAAGGTATTATGTACACTATTTACATTATTTGGACTATTGTCCTAATCTTTGTCCCCATATTTATTACAACGTTTCGGACTTTCAGTATCTGTCTATATTTCTGAGATGTGGTATTATGTACACTATTTACATTATTTGGACTATTGTCCTCATCTTTGTTGCCATATTTTTCACAATGGTTGCTGAAGATATTAAGTTTATAAATCCCAGAACTTCATACACAGATGTCCTTAAGGACACATGGCTCAGTGGATAAAGGCATTAGTTAGGTTCAGTGACAGGACCCAAAGATTGTGAGTTCAATGGTTAAGGTGGTAGAGAACTTGGAGAGGGAAATTAACAAGACATAACTGATAATTGATGTCCATTAGATGTGGAAATAGAACAGTCTACCTTATTTTATTTCAATTTCTTTTGCCTATCGGTTTTGTTTATAAGTTTCCATGTTTAATGTTCTTTTAGACTCACCTTTGAACAGAGTGTGTCAGAGGAATTGTTTTGATTTCCTATCATTAGTCTATCCCAGTTAGCAAAATATAGGGTTCAGTTCGACATTCCAACCATCTGAAGAAGGCCAGAGCGTACAACAGCTGAAACGTTGTGACAAATATGGCAACAAAGATGAGGACAATAGTCCAAATAATGTAAATAGTATACTATACAAGGTCTGATGAAAGTATTCAGGCTATTGGTGTGGTAACAGATCTAAATTATGTAGAGTGATGCCACTTGACACAGATTGATCTTGAACTCTGTTGGACATACACATTAAGTTATAGCAGTGCTTGGAAGAAAAAGTACATAAAGTGTGTTTGTCTCACTCCACTACAGAGGTTCCATCAGTGACCATGACTTGTGCAGTAGTATGTAGCCAAGTACAAAATTCCCCAGGTCTGACAACCATTATATCCAATAGATCTCATATGTTGCGGCTTTTTTCTCTTTTCAAAAATCAAATCCCACTTACAAAAAGGAACAAGATTTTAAAACATTGATGCAATCCAACAGAATGTGATGAGGCAGCTGCTCAGTATCCAAAAAAAGAAATTTCAGGAAAGCTTACTTCAATAGAAAGGATGCTTGATAAAGTGTACTTTCAGAAGAGGACTGCTTTGAAGGAGATTAAATGCCAAATTTATATATGTTGTAGTTTTCTTTTTATCACACCAGTCCTGATACTTTTTGATCAGACCTCATATATTTATATTTAGTTATGGCACCAAGAATTTACTTATTGTTAGTTTCATTAATACAGAAAAATATCTTCATCTTTTTTAGCTGTTGCTTTTATTTCAATTTCTTCTGCCTATCTGTTTTGTTTATAAGTTTTCATTTTTAATGTTCTTTTAGACTCACATTTGAACAGGGCATCAGAGGAATTGTTTCAATTTCTTATCATCATCACTATCAAAGACATAAGGGTTGATAATAATCAATAATATTTGGACCTTACATTAAGACAATTATTCTTTGAAATCAGTATCTTTATCTTAGTCATTTTTGCTCTCGTAAAAGCTTACAAGAGGAGGTCATTTCATCAGTTGGTCTGATTAACATTAGCGTTGTTATTTGTTTTATCAAATGACATGCAAAGTGTCTGCATATTGTTAATGCAGAAAATTCAGCTTAAGCATACAGTTACAAAAGTAAACACAAAAAGATTGTTTTTATGGTTTGTAAAAACATGCACACACATCTGGAAATACATGCATTAACTCCTAAATATGATATATATATATATATATATATATATATATATATATATATATATATATATATATATTACCATATAGATATATAGCACTCATGTGCACACATATATACTGGGTGCGCTGGATAAATTGTCGTCTAAATTAGATGAAAATAACACTAAATTACACAAAAATAAAAATAACACTGAAATCTCATTTTAACAGATATATTTACCAAATTTACACAAAACTATCTTGAAATACTAAAGAATAAACCTATTCAATAAGGTCACCATTGGTCTCAAACATGGCCCCCAGATGACTTCAGAATCTCCTGCAATTCTTCTGGATGGTCTCCTTGTTCAAGTTTGTGAATGCTGCAATAACCTTTGCTTTTAGTGTTACAAGGAATTTTGTTGGCCTTTTGCTTGACTGCACTCCACCATATTATAATCAAAGGAGTTATAGTCCGGGGAGTTAGGTGGCCAGATGTAATTGGTGATGTGACTGCAGAAATTGTCTGACAGCCATGACTGTGTTCTCCTGCTTGTGTGGCATGGTAGACAGTTCTGTTGCCAGACATGGGGTCTCCCACAGGCACTTTTTTGACCTAGGGCAGCACTGTGTCCTCAAGGTACTTGATGTAGGCCTCTGCATTGAGTCTGAGGCACTCACAAACAAATTCAGGAGTTTTTTTCTTATCAGACCGAACAGAGTGAGTTTTCTAAGTTGCCTCACCTTTGCAAGGACCATTAGGCTCATCTAATTCTTTTCAAATCTTCTGCACTTTCCTCAGATTGACACCCAAACACTTTGAAATGTTCATATTGGAGCTTTCAGCATGAATGCCAAGCAGTACAGCATGCCATTTCCAAATTTGTTGAGGATGGAATTGCGTTATGATGTTAATTTTCTCCCGGACGGTGCCCAACTGACCCTACTATACTGTGCAGTCAACAAAATCAAAAACAAGCAACATGCATGCAGAAAATTAAAAATGTAAAATGGCAACAATTTACCCATCGCACCACACACACACACACACACATGCATGTATTTCAATCAATCAATATATATATATATATATATACAAAGATGAATCAATAAGTTTATAGTCAAACATGTACTTATGAACTAAATTTTGATCTGAAAGGTTATGAATTCAGCTTTTCTCTATTCAGCTAATGGTTAATTAGCAGGGCAGACTAGGCTCTCTACCCTTGATTGGTAACCAATCTAGGAGAATGTAGGTGAGCATGGAGCTAACAACTCTATCTATAAAGACTTAATTGCTACAAAAACCATAGCTGCATCTAGTGTAGTGAGGCTGTAGCCATGTACTCCACAGAAGAGTTTACAAGATTTACATACAGACATGATGACTCTTGATATGTTAAACATGTAAAACCATTATTGACAAGTTGAGTCAATGTTCTAAATTCTCATGAGAATGAAAAGGGCTTTTGAAGCCAGCCAATGACTCTTGGTAACTCAGGCAGTTGCCTGGGATGCTATCACGGCCAAGGGCACAATCATTGCACCTGTTATGTTTTGGGATCTTCCAAAACTAAAGCTATCTGTCTATAGGACACATGGCACAGTGGATAAAGGCGTTAGTTAGATCCAGTGACAGGACCCAAATAGTGTGACCTCAATACCTGGTTAAGGCAGTGGAGAACTTGGAGAGGGGAATTAACAGAAGATAACTGATAACTGACATCCATTAAACATGGCACATGGAACTAGAAAACTCTACCCCAGCAAGCAAAATACAGGTTTCAATTTGACATTCCAACCACCTGAAGAAGGCCGGAGCATACAACAGCAGAAACATGATAAATATGGCAACAAAAATGAGGACAATTTTGCTATTTTTGTCAATGTTTTGTGAAGGATAATGAATGTTTTCTTCAGCTTCTAGACCCATTTGCTCAGGTGTTAGTTGATATCAAAGTGTCAGCATTCAAAACATCTAACAACAAAACGTCTTTCAAATGAAGCATAAAAAAAGGTTATTTTCTGAAAGTAAAGTAGAAGTAGAAAATCAGTTGAAATAAAATTTATCTATTCTTTTCAGAAATATATAATAGCATTAAAATGTTTAATTTTTTTGCAGTGAAGTTTTTTTATAAAGTAATTAAGTGTTGTTAGTGCAGTGTGAAATGTGGGGACAGACTTACTTTATGTCAGTCAGCCTAATGTATTTTTGAGTACATTGATAAAGGCTTATTAGGTGGTTGCTAGTTAATCTCTTCTATTGTGTGCATGGACACAGCCTTAGTCAATGGCTGTTGGCTGTCTCTCTTCCACTGTGTGTGTGTGTGTGGGTGTGTAAGTGTGTATGCATGTGTAGATCAAACTGGCCTCTGAAATTGTTCTGATCCTTGAGAAGCAGTAGACTTCTATTTTTATATCCATATGGGGATTCAAAATTTAATTTCACATTGAGGTGTGAACTTTTTGAATACATGGTTTTCACTGTCTAGAAAATAATTTCACACTGGCTTATGAAAAATATTTTTCTCAAATTGGGAGAATTCTTGGAATGATAAAAGGAGTTATTGTAGTTATTTTTTAAATGGTCCAAAAATAACATGTAGTAGATTTACAACTACATCTGTAAGTATTTGCCTTGTACTTATAAAATTTAGGTTTGCTCTTATTTTTGACAGTATTCATAAAACAATGTAACCTTTGTAAATAGCATAATTCTTATGGAATTAAAAAGTCTAAGTCTACTATTTACTAAGAAAGGCCTTATTCCTGAATGGCAGATCTTTTTTATTTCATGTCCTTTCAGAACATGATGGATCATGGCTCTCTACATCTTCCTGTCTTTCATTATTCTAAGGAATGTTTGACATTTTACCTTACTTCTCTTGCCTTTAGCATGTTGTGTGAGTGTTAAATTCTTCAGGCCTTCCTTCCTCATTAATCTTCTGACATTTCACATTTAATACTCTGCATCATTTAAAAATATCACTTCCTCTTTTACTCTATATGGAATCCCTACAAAATATAGTGTTTTATATATTTGAAATTGCTGTAGCCTGGCTCTCAATTTCAGTCATGATTGTTTTAGGTGTTGCCATAGAAGGATATGACTACACAACCAAGAAATTCAAATTCAACTTGTATTGTCAGAATTAACATTTTGCTTGACAAAAATAGTCACCTACAGAGTGCTAAAGATTAAGTATCAATTTCTTTGTTGGAAAAGCACTTCAGTCTTCCAAATAAATCCAATGATAATTTCAGTAGAATTACTTCTGTACAAATAAAACAATTCACACAAAAAGCAATTTTCTTCAACAAAACATTTTTACCTCTCTATATTTTATTATGAAAACCCACTGTAAACATATTTTACTTGACTGATTATGTAATTCAAGATTTATATACAAAAATTATGGTGTCAAAATTTTATTTAAAATTCAAGTCTACAAATTTATCTTTCAATATAAACTAAAGTAAAAAGAAGCCATATATTTTGTGCAAAACACTTTTGCATTAAGTTGATAAATGAAATGTATCAAGATGAAGACTGTAATGTTATTTTTCAATTTAACAATGACACTTTGATTCAAAAATCATCTCCTATTTTCTCTCAGTTGTTTTAAAGTTTTTGCATTTGTCGTTTGGATTTCTTTCCTCTTGCATATATTTTGCTTATTAAACCTTTTTTTGATTTTTACTTATATTTTCTCCATTAAATTGAATTTTACAAAATTATTTCTGGTTGAAATATCAATAAAGCAAAACATGTAAAAAAATCTTAATTTTAAGATTTTTATGCAATTTGTTTGCCATGGAAAATTTCTGTTTTTCTCTTTCATTTTTCTATCCATTTTTAATTTTTTTCCTAGAATTTCTTCTTTCCTATTTTCCTTGGATTTTTTTCTTTCCAACAACAAATTTTATAATTAATCCTCTCCTATGTTCTACAGGACAATAGCATAGTCGATTAAAGCGTTTGTTCTTGAATTTAGTGACATAATAATTCTAAGTTCAATCCCTGGGCTAGGTAATGTACACTTTGACTCAATGGAAACCGGGGGAACAATAACTGAACAGTGCTAAAAATAAGAACTAGAAGAAATATCCCTAGACATGAGCAGTGAAACAAGAATAGTCTACCCCTGTAGATTAAATAAAGGGCTCAGTTTGAAATTCCCTGTAGGTTACCCAGATTGATATACACCTGATGAAGGTCAGGAGGCACACTGGCCAAATAGTTGGGACAATAACAACAACCATGAAGTGTGGAGTAGGTAGCTATGCTCAAATGCAAAATAAGGGACAGAACTGTCAAGCAGAAGTGATAAAGTTTGCAATAAGCAAAAAATGATATAAAGCAAATAAACAATATATGCAAGGCAAATTAACAGTAATAAGGCAAAGCAAAAGTAATATGGCAAAAAGTTCATAAACTAAGAATTGAGGTTGACACATAAGAGCAAATTCCGACAAGTGAAAGTAGCATTCTGACTTCAAGACAAGACAGACAGGGACTGTGTAATATGACACCAACAAGTGGCCTATCTTAATGTCTAGGAAGAAATTCCAGCATTTATTTGTGTGCTTTTGCCTATAATTTGGAGAGGGGAAGTATTTTTCACCTTTGATCTTATGAAGTGTTTGTACACAACTGACAGTTTAGATATTTCTGAACAGGTTTGGCACCATGCATGGCATCCTTATGAAAGTCTCAATCTGAGAAGGCTACTTAAGAACATGACTTGAGTTTTCAGGTTGGTGTTTTGGTTTCATAGTAATTTCCAGTGTATTTACTGATTCCACTGTGATAAAGTAATCAGAAGTAATCTGCATTGTTTTATGATTACCTCCCTTTGGAGAAATCTTTCATTTGTAGAGGACTATAAATAGTCAGTTTGCTGGTATCAATTATTCTAAACAGAATAAAACTTCATTAATCCTACTCTTGCCCTCTTTTGTTATTACACCCTCGTTCTGTATTTTTATGATGGATTCAGGGTAGGTGCTATTACTGCTTTCATTCCAATTGAAGATCATAGTTTCTGTCTTGAAAAGGTTTATCTTGAGTCCTATTTCTTGGAACACTTCATAGAGGATGTTTGTTTTCTGGTCATGATCATTCTTATTCCAACTATGATTGATATTTTATTATTTTATATATATTATTTTATTATATATGTTAATATGTTTATATATTATTATTTTATTATATATGTTAATATTGATATGTTATTATTGATATGTTAATATTGATATGTTTGTGTATTCAATGCAATACATTCAGTGTGCACATTTTGTTTTTCATTGATTTATACCTACTTTGACATCTACCTGTATAGAAAATGAAATAATTTAAAGTACATCAAGATCAGTAGAATTTTGGAAATAACAATGCTGAAGAGATAACTAGATAAATAATTATTATTACTATCAGTAAATAAAAAAATTACAACCTTAACTATAAGCAACAAAAGGTTTTGTTCTTTTATCCCAACTCCATGTCAGACCTGAGGAGGGATAACTTTGTGAAAAATTTAGTGACACCATAGATAAATATTGTGAATCATTCATTTACTGATAATAATAATAATAATAATAATAATAATAATAATAATAATGCACACAGACATGACAATCAAATCTAATTGTCCCAAAATTGTGATCAGAGACCAGAAAATATCAAAATACAAGAACATTCAAATCGAAATCTCCAAAATATGGCACATAAGGACATCAATAATTCCAGTTGTAGATTGATTGTAAAAAGTTCCGGCAGACTCATTGAAAGAGTTTCTGGTAGCACATGCCTTAAATAAATACAAAAAATGTACTCACAAGTACAGCATACATATTACAAAGGATTTTATCTTTGTAAAATGTGTGTGATTTTTTTTCTCAAAAACTGCTCAGCGGAAAATGTCATGATGTCATTTCTGAGCTTAGGTTGGGACCCGGAAAGAAATGAGTACACACCAAAAATCAAAGGAAATAAAATAATAATAATAATCATAATAATAATAATAATAATAAGAGTGTGACTTAAGAAAAGATATAACATTTAACAAAATTTTGCCAGTATGTCTATCTTCAAGCTATGTTTAATAATTGCATAGAAGTATAAAAATAAAATTTTGGCTTGAAAAAAAACAATAAATGCGATAATGCAAATCAAATGTGAATAGAATAAATCAGAAATAGGAATAAATATGATGAAGAGCAAAAGATCATTTTAATATCTTCCTTCAGTTCATTAGTGAGGAAGAGTAATTAATCAAACAGTTTGGGGCTCACCTTTTATTTTGTTCATTCCCCCAAGGATGGGACATTAGTACTTTGCATATTTAATTATCTCCATGAGTTTTAAGAGCTGAAAGGTTGCTAAATACTGGATAATTTTCAAAATGTGTTCAAAAAGGTGTTTGCCAAAATTGCAGTCATTCAGATAAAATGCTCTCCAAATTCTGTTGATGTTGCATTGGTTTGTCGGACATCATACCTGTGTCCATTGGAATCTTTTGCAAATCATCGTGTTTCTCTTAGAATTTCTGATGTTATTGACCTGACTAATCTTGTATAATAAATAAAGTTTTCCTTTTCTGGAGTACAACAATGTGAAACACCCATCGAGTTCTTTTGTATTTGTTAAAAATTTGTCTCATGTTTTTCTTTCATTTAACAGAAACAATAGGCAGTTTGGGAAAAATCTCCTAAAAACATGAATATTTTTTAAAGAAATATGTTGATAGCTGACTTGCATTTCTTTCAAAATAGTAATTTCTTGGTGCCAGGTGTTGACTAAAGGGACATGGAAGATTGACTGAGGCAAAAATATCATGAGAACTACAAGAATTTTAGAATATCATAGTGAAAACCGTAAATACAATTATTGATATTTTTTTCATAAGCATATCACCCCAAGCAAGGGGTTACAGAGAGCGAGAGCGGCAATAAAGAGAGGTGTTTGAGTAAAGTATAAAGAGATGGATGGGGATCAAGATCATGGCATCAGAAAATGGTGATTGACATTACATTTGAATATTTCAAGATTATAGTTATCAGGGAAGGAAGTAAGAGGAAGGGAGCTCCACTAGCAGAAAGTGCGAGATAAGAAGCAGTTGGAGTAGAAGAGATGGCTAGATTTAACCATTTTGACAGTGAAAGGGTGGGACCGAAATGCCAACCTAGTAGCACACTTAAATTCATGCAGTTTGGGTACCAGTGAAAGTAGATCATCAGAGCAGTTGCCATGAAAATATATGTAGAAAAGATCTTTAGAAAAGCTACAGCACATCTTTAAGAAAGTGACTGTAAATGAGATGTCAGTTCAGGACCTATTACATTGCATATTCGTCTTTGGATTTTGGAGCAGTTCGAAAGAAATTTGTGAAAAAATTAGAAGAATTAGGAGAGCAACAAGAATTTGAAAATATTTAGATGACAATATTACTAAAATAACTGAGATAATATCACTCGACATCCAGTGAAAGTCACTGGTATGATTAGTCACTGCATCTTTTATCCCACAGATCAAATGCTGTTAGCCTCTCACTACTCTATTGATATTACTATGGCAGATGTTCAAATGAGTTACATACCTTAGTCCAACGTGTTGAGACTGTCGCAATTAGGACCTGCCTTGCTACGTTTATATTGGCAATCATCCTCTTTCCCTTTGTGTAACTATGGTAAAGAGTAAGTTCCCCTTAGTTTCTTTCATAGAACTGCTATTTTGTGGAATAGATTCCCAAGAGGATGGTTTCATGATCAAACTGGCTATTTATACTGATGACCAAATAATTTACACCTGTCTTAATAATAAATGTGACATATCCGATAAAGTAATACTGGCAGCTAATCTCAAAAATGACCTCCATTTCAGTGTCAAGAAATGGCTTCTAAATGTTAATGTTTTTAAAATGAAACTACTATCTTTTATTCAACATAGAAATCTCCTTTTGCCATCTATCAGCTGACCTCCGGCAACTCATTGTACGTTCTTGGGATCACATTTTCCACTGACATGAAGGGAAGTGATTCTATTGATTCAGTTATTATGTCTGCTGCTAGGAAAGTTGGTTCACTACATACATTTTTTGCTCAGAATCCATCCTGTACATTTATAAATCTACCATTCATCCATACATTGAATATGGCTGCCATATCTTGTCTGTTCCTATATATCTCAAGATTCTTGGCAAAATCCTAGGATGGATTTGTATGTTTATTGGCTCTGACCTGGCATCTTGACTTCAGTTACTGTGGCATTGCTTCTCTCTGTATTTTCTATAAATATTCTTGTGACAATTGCTTTAATGAGCTTTTCTACTTGGTACATCAACAACATGAATTTAAGTGTGCTACTGGATTGGCAATTAGGTCTCACTGTTTTACTGTTGAAATAACTAAATGTATCTGTAAATTCTACTTTGATATTTTCTTTTCTTGCCTCTGGTTCTCTCTTCTGATTTCTTGCATTGCTGCCATTTATAATCTCAGAAAATTTAAATACAACCTAAATCACCATCTTCTGTTTTCCTGAATCCTGTTCATTTAATGTCCTATCCCTTTATTTTCATCGACTTCATCACATATTTGATTAAGTTATAAGAGTTTGAAACCGTTTTTTAGTCTGTTAATTATGCATTCTTTTCATGGCATATCTCCATGGCAAGTGTTCAGATGAAATACATTCCTTAGTTCCACCAGTTTTAACCTTAACAATGCCCATTGTAGTGAACTACCTTCATTCCCTCCATATTCCAATGGTGTGATGTAAGTTCCATTCAAGCAGCTTCTTCCTATTGCTTTGTGGAACCAACTCCCAAGAGGATGCTTCCCCAACCATTACAATTTTAACCTGTTCAAGCCTAAGGTCAACACTAATCTTCACCATGTGCCAATAAATTGTGCCTCTTACTCTGACTAATTTGCCTGACATTTCTTATTATCCATCTATTTTTAGAGATGGCAAAAGTTTTCTTGTTATTTATTTGCATTTATGTATTTATCAACATATATTCTTAGAAAATCACTTTTCCTTTTAACTGCTTTCTTTGTGTCCCTCTCTCATGCAATCATTTATCAAAGGCATTAAGTTTTTAACATAAGTTATATGTCTTTTGCTCTATTGTTACTGTGCAAATACAGCATTGTGGTCAATAGGCATTTATTCCTTAGTTCAATCAGTTCTCATAGCTAAGACTATCCATGACACAAACATTTGGATGAGTTATCCGCATTTCTTTTGTATTCCATTAGTAAGAACAAAGTTCTACTGAAACAGCCGCTCCCATTAACTGATTTCTTGAGCACAAGAATCTTAACCTCTTCAAGTCTAGGGTTGATTGTTACCTTTCCTACATATCCTCATAAACTGTACGTTTACCTCCTCCTCTTACACTCATACAACAACCTCATTTACTAACCCTCTACCATGAGTGGCTCTTAACCTCTTCAATTCTAGGGTTGACCATTATCTTTCCTACATATCCGCATAAACTGTACTTCTTATCTCCTCCTCTTACGCGTATACAACAACCTCATTTACTAACCCTCTACCTTGAGTGGCTCTTAACCTCTGCAAGTCTAGGGTTGACCATTATCTTTCTTACCTCCTCCTCTTAAGCTCATCCAACAACCTCATTCAGTAACCCTCTACTTTGGGTGGCTCTCATGAATTGCTTCGGGGGAAAAGGTAGTTTGGATTAATAAATCAAAATGTAATATAGCTTGTCTGTGCTTTTTCAATAAATATTTTCATGGTAACTCTTCTGATGGTCTTTCCTCTTTAGTACCTCATCTTTAGAAATTTAAGCACAGTACTAAATTGGCAGCTAGGTCTCACCATTTTGAAGTTGAAATTACTAGATGTAACAGTAAGTTCTATGCTTTCAGTTTCTTCTCTTGCACTTCTGACTTGGCTAAATGCAACCATAAGTTCTATACTAACATTTCTTTTCTTGCACCTCTCATTTGTGGAACTATTTTCCTGCTTACTGCTTTCTTGTCAACTTTGATTTTCAAAAATTTAAAAGCAATGGCAATTATCACCATCTGTCTCTATGAATCTTGTTCTTTTATTGTCCTCCCTCCTTAATAATGATTTTTTTCTCGCATTCTTTCACTCTCAGTAAACCCTTGTATCTTTATTGCCTTGCTTGGGGATGAAATGATTAAAAAATGTAATTACTAAAATGACTGTAAAAGAATAATATCTGTCTATAGTTCTGAGATGAGGTATTATGTACACTATTTACATTATTCAGACTATTGTACTCATCTTTTTTGTCATATTCATTACAACATTTCGGCTGTTGTATGCTCTGGTCTTCTTCAGGTGATTGGAATGTCGAACTGAACCCTTTGTTTTGCTCACTGGGGTATACTGTTCTAGTTCCACATGCCATGTTTAATGGATGTCAATTGTTAGTTCTCTCCTATTAATTCCGCTCTCCAAGTTCTCCACTGCCTTAACCGGGTATTGAACTCACACTCTTTGAGTCCTGTCCCTGGATCTAATACCCGGTTAAGGCAGTGGAGAACTTGGAGAGGGGAATTAACAGGAGATAACTGACAACTGACATCCATTAAACATGACATGTGGAACTAGAATAGTCTACCCCAGTGAGCAAAATAAAGGGTTCAGTTCGACATTCCAATCACCTGAAGAAGGCCTAAGTGTACAATGGCCAAAGTGAATAATGTAAATAGTGAAGAATAATATCATAAACAAACAAAATTTAATAATTTATAATTTCTTCAGATCCATTTAATATAATTTCTTCAGTTTAATACAATTTTTTTCAGGTCCAGTTAATATAATTTCTTCAGTGAAATGCAATTTCTTCAGATCCATTTAAATTATTTCTTTAGTGTAATATAATTTCTTCAGATATGTTTAAAGCAATTATTGACATCGAATAAATTTTAAAAAGACATTTGTAAATTTATTTTCATCCAGTGAAACATCAAAATATGCAAAAAGAAAACAAATCAGTGCTTATAACATCATCAAATGTTCAGGAAAATCTTTCATATGAAATCTATTTGGGAATTTCCTCATGTTCCCAGTTAACAGGATGCCCTATGGCTAAGCAAACACCGTTTAATAGGCACGTATTTATTTATGACACAGTTATCTCCCTGAGGGTCCCATTTTTATCCACTAGGAGGTGCACAGAAAATACAGAGAGGAACAGCTGGGTGGTGGGGAGGGCATAAGGTGGGGCAAGAAGCTTAGCATATATCAGTCTATAATGATGGAATTATATTATTGAATCTCCACCAGATATGTTATAACTCAGGACATAAATTTGATTTATCTCCATTTTGAGTTTGTGGGGTTTTATTTATTTATTTATTTGTGGAGAGGTTTTATTTTATTCTTTAACTTTATTTTGAATTTGTTTGTGAGTTGTTCTGTGTTTGGAATAAAATCATCAAGGGAATCGTGTGAAAGATTCTGGCTGTTTTATTTGTGGAATCTGATCAATCTTTCCTCCCTTCCTTTTTTTCTTTCTTTTTTTTTCGTTTTTCTTTTTGGAATTGGTCTTGTATCCTCCAAAGGTCTCAGACTTTGCATTATATTGTAACCACAGGCCACAAAAGACATTTATCTTGGGATAAATACTATCCGTGTTATTCACCAAAGTAAAGCAATGCTTATAGCATTGAGAATTTACCACGGAGACAAATGTCTTCAGGGCCCCATTTTAGAAATAAACTTAAGTGACTGCAAGATACGATGGATATGTGATTACTGTATGAGGAAAATAAAGAAGGAAAATGTAGGAAGATAAAGTTTACTTCGAATCTGCTTCAAGAAATGGAACAAAATAAAGAGATTCAACAAAAAACAAAATGAACAAATCAGCATTGAAGAACAATTTATAATTGTAACTCTTTGTTTTACAGACAGACAAAATTATAAATACAGATATTTTTATATATACAATTTGCAGACATAAGTATTTCTCTAAATTTATTGCTGTAAAGTCAGACTGAGTTTGTTTTGAGATTATTCATAGTCTAACAAATAGCATTAACAAAATTGTTCATCTTTATATATATATATGTATGTGTGTGTGTGTGTGTGTGAAAATTATTTTCAGATAGGTCGTATCTGTAAAGAAATAAAATGAATAAAAAGACAAGAGGAAAAATATTCTCAGCTGACACATTTCATTCTCTAAGAGATTTTATCAAAGGCAAATGTAGGATTTATTTTGTTGCACATGTTTATATACAAGAGCAAGGATGTCATTGGTTTGTCAAGGCTTTTAACATTCACGAGTGTTCATCTGGCAGTTGAAAGGTCAGTCAAAACATGTGAAGGACACAAAATTTCAAAGTTCAAAGTCTGGAAAAATGTAAGTGAATAATATTCAAGACATTTTCTTTTTAAATGAATATTGTTTAGATCATGATTAGATTGTTATTGTGTGTGGTGGACATAATCTAATCACAATTTAAACAATATTCATTTAAAAAAATATATCTATATACATAAATATTTCTTGAATGTTACTCATTTACAATTACCAAACTTTTGAATTATGGCACTTTGTATCCCCCACATTCTCAAATCTCATATCTATATTTCAATATATATATATATATATATATATATATATATATATATAATGACAGTTTCTTCTAGGGACACAGGTTTGAGTCCTGCTGGAGGGTGAATAGTTTTCTAACAAGATTTCTCAAATATTTAGGCCGGTAAATGTAAATAAATAAATATACTGTTTAATAAATAAATAAAAACAGGGCATCTACTTAAATATGAGTTTCCAATTTAAAAATGTTTAAACAAATAAATTAAAAATATGTCAAATTTAATACATTTCCTAATATATATATATATATATATATATATATATATATATATATATATATATATATATATATATATATATATATATATATATATATATATATATATATATATATATATGTGGGAAGGAGGTTAGAACATTCACTTTCTGATCATGGGATCTGGGTTCAAATGTTACCATGGTCAAGATGGCTTTTTGATGTGATCAGCCAGGTGACCCCAGTGTTCAGTACCCAGTTGTAAAGTGATTGAAAATGATACCCCATGGCCGGATCCAACCATTGTGAATATAACTGGGTAGATGGAACTGTTCAGATATCTGCTGATAGTTGTCCTAGCATGAAATTACAAGTCAGCATGACTGAGGGTTTGAGCATACAGGTGCTGCTGAAACTGCTGATCATGATAGATTTCTCTCCCAGAAACTCAAATCTGCTCAACCTAGTTTCAATATAAACCAGTTAGGCTCCATGGGTATTGAACAACACAAATGTGCCTGAGCAGGTGTCTGGGAAAAGGATTGGACAGGTGTGTTGGAAAACAAAAGTAATAATGGCAGCCATTATTATGTATACATACATACAAACATTGTCTCACGATAGAAAATAGCATGAAACCCAGGCTCACAAACTCATATTAATCCAACTAAATATCTATCTATCTATGTATGTATATATATATATATATATATATATATATATAGAGAGAGAGAGAGAGAGAGAGAGAGAGAGAGTGTGAGAGAAATATTTTGATACTACAGTTTAAAAAGTCTTCAGAGTATGAAACTATTGGTGAATATCTAATGTACATGACTCACTGTAAATATCCTTGCCCAATAATCTGGATAGATAAGCTAACCCCAAGGGATGATGGGAGCTGGTCAGAAAAAGACTAAAATAACAAGAACTCACTCACTAAAAATGTACCAGTCATTTTGCTCTCATTCGAAAAGCTTGCAGGAATTCAATGCATTTAACTGAAGATCTAAACAGACAATTACAAAAGCTTCATACCCCAATTCCACAAATATGAATCATCCCCATTCACTTTGTATTCCATTAGTAAGGAGTAAGTACCACTCAGCTTCTTTCCAAGAACTGCTGCTTTGTGGAAACAGGATGTTTTCCAAATTTCTACAATCTTGACCTCTTTAAGTCTAGAATTAACTATTGTTTTTGATTCATAATTCCATGAACTTTACTTCTTGCCTTTTTTTATGCTCCTACAACACCACACACTACCACTCTACCTTGAGTGATTCTTGGGCCTTGTATTGGGTGAGCATTAAAGTAAAAGCACAAGTTGATGTTTTTTAATATTTCAGTTTTTTGTTAGTGCAGCTTCAGTATATAATTCAAAATTTGACTAAAATTCTAAAATAAACTTTTATCATTATTTAAAATATGTTCATCATTTTTGTTGTTTTGATTTCCTAATTTCAGCTAATGCCTCCTTTAAGCATTCTTCAGATATTGCAGATAGTCACCAACATTCTGAAGAGGCAAGGCACAAGGAAGAAGAAGAAGAAGAAATCAGAGGAAATAAAATAATAATGATAATAATAATAATAATTCTTTATTTCATGTAGGGTTCTCTTCTAATTTATCATGCTTTCCACAAGTCCGAGAGATGAGTACCAAAGAACTTTCTGACATTTCATATGTAGATATTTATCATGTCTTCTTCTTTTACTATGTGTCATGTCCCTCTTCTTATCTTTTTATCCTTTCTCTCCTAATCCCTGTTCTGCCATAAGCTCATCATGTAGGTGTCCTGCTGTCCCTTTAAGTGTCAAATTCTCCAAGCCCTCCTTCTTCATTATATATCTAAGAAATTTCAGTCTTCTCTTTATGATTCTAAGTATAGGTGTCCTTTTTGTTCATGTTATATAGGAATAAAGTGTCACTACAGACACTTGAGTTTCAAGATAGATCGCCAGTGAGCAAACACAGGTGATCCCATTATGGAATTAAGTAGACCACGTGACCATAGAGGAAACACATATATGTACAGTGGGAAAAATAAGTATTTCATCCCCTGCTGATTTTCTGAGTTTGCCACTATTCAAAAATAGGAACGGTTTATAATTTTCAGGGTATGTCCATCTTGAAGGTGAGAGATGAATATAAAAAAATTCTAGAAAATCACATTATATTAATTTTTGAACATTTTTTTCATTTTTATTGAAAAATAATTATTTCACCCGATAACAAAACATAACTCAGTATTTGATGAAGAAAGCCCTTTTGGCAAGCACAACAGCCAGACGTTTCCTGTAGTTGGTTACCAAGTTTTTACAGACCCCAGGGGTGTGGATTTTGGCCTACTCCTCTTTGCAGATCCTCTCCAAATCCCTAACGTTCATAGGTTGTCATTGGGCAACTCAAAGCTTCACATCCATCCACAAATCCTCTAAAGGATTAACGTCTGGAGACTGACTAGGCCACTCCATTACCTTAATGTGCTTCTTCTAGAGCCACTCCTTTGTTGTGTTAGCCATATGCTTTGGGTCATTGCCATGCTGGAACACCCATTCACAACCCATCTTCAGTGTCCTGGCTGAGGCAAGGAGGTTTTCACTCAAGATTTCCCTGTACTTGGCCCCATCAATCTTTCCCTCGATCCAGTGTAATCATCTTGGCCCCTTAGCAGAGAAACAACCACAAAACATGTTTTCAGCACTATGCTTAATGATTGTGATGGTGTTCTTGGGGTCCAAGTAACTTTTTTCTTCCTTCCAAACATGGTTAGTCAAGTTGATGCTAAAAAGGTCAATTTTAGTCTCGTCTGACTACAGCACTTTCTTCCAACCCTCCTCTGATTCATCCAGGTGCTCATTTAAAAACTTCTGATGGGCCTGGACATGTGCCTTCTTGAGTAGGGGGACCTTTTGGGCACTACATGATTTCAGTCCACTATGATGTAGTGTGTCACTAATAGTCATCTTGGTGACTGTGGTCCCAGCTGCCTTGAGATCATCAACAAGCTCTTGCTGTGTAGTTCTGGCTTGTTTCTTCACCATTTTCATCATCAGGTTTACTTCACATTGGGAGATCTTGCATAGAGCTGCAGACTGAAGGAAATTGATAGTCAATTGGTGTTTCTTCCATTATCACACCAACAGTTGACTCCTTCTCACCAAGATGCTTGCCAATCATCATGTAGCCCATTCCAAGTCTTGTGCAGGTATACAATTTTGTCCCGGATGTCCTTAGACAATTCTTTCATTTTGCCCATTATGAAGAGATTAGATTCTGATTCATGGAAGGATTCTGTGAACTAGTGTCTTTTATACAAGTAATGAGAACATGATTAGGAGTAATAATTGAGTAATAGAACTAGTCTATATGCCTCCTGGTCACATAAGTGATTTGTGGGGCCTGTATCATTGCTGGTTTGTAGGGGGTGAAATATTACTTTAGTTGTAACTATGATTACAAAGTCTCTACTACAACAAGCATCATGAAAATGACAACAGGTATTCATTGACATTACAAAAATACTTCCTTATTGTTTACATAATCTGTCTATGGTATTCTCAGCATCCTTCTGTAGAACTACATCTCTGTTACTTCAGGTAAGTCCTATAACGCATTAGGTTCATAATGACATTAATAGCATCAGGGTGTATCTAGGGCAAGATAGCCTGGCAAAGATTATCTTTCTTCAGACTGAAGTCAGAGTTTTTCTTCTCATAGACTGTTTGACACCTTAAAGGCAAGAGCGTCTAGTCTAGTCTGCTATTTAACCCATAGAGGGGGAAGATGAATTCATGTAATTTCAGAGACATGTATAATATATAAAACAGAATTGAATAGGAACTACCACTCACATCTGGCCACCTAACTCCCCAAACTGCAACTGCCTTGATTATTATGTGTCAGGCGAAGTTGAGCAAGTGACCAACAAAGATCCTCATTACACCAAAGATTATGGCAGTGTTCACCAACTTAAACAAGGAGACTGTCCAGAAGAGTTGTGGGAGATTGTGAAGTCATCTGGAGGCTGTGGTTGAAGCCAATGGCAATTTTATTGAATAAATGTACTCATTAGTATTTTAAGATATTTTTGTGTAATTTTGGTAAATATATTTATTAAAATGAGATGTCAGTGTTATTTTCATTTTTGCATAATTTAGATTTAAAACTAAAAATTTTTTTAAAACTGTTATCCAGTTTGTTGGAAGTCCTCTTCCATAGTTCCTGTTTTTAAGAACTCTGGGGAACCTTCTGACCCCTCAAATTATCACCCTATTAGTTTCTTACCTCTTTTTGACAATGAGGCCCTAATCATTAAC
The DNA here is from genome assembly GCA_903632075.3 of Acanthosepion pharaonis. NCBI lineage: Eukaryota > Metazoa > Mollusca > Cephalopoda > Sepiida > Sepiidae > Acanthosepion > Acanthosepion pharaonis. The sequence goes on from CAHIKZ030004140.1 coordinate 301,380, forward strand.
CATCTTATTTCACACAGCTTTATTTCAGACAACCAATATGGCTTCCATTTTGCCAGGTTAGCATATTAACAGCCATCTCTGAAGTTATCTATCAAGGTTTAGATAAGAATAGCAAAGTTTGAGCTGTGACTCTAGATATTTTGAAGGCATTCAACAGGGTTTGGCATGTGATGAAGTGTCATGGGATGTATATTTAGCTTAATCCTGTCATTCCTAACCAATCAAATAATGAACATAGTAATGAATGGGCACATTTCCAAATAATTTCACACTAACACAGAGGTCAATAGGGCTCTATCCTTGGACATATTCTGTTTCTGATCTTAAACAATAATCTCTCTGATGTCATCAGTTCCCAACTAGATATGCAGAATATATTATTATTTACTCTTGGCATAGTAGAAAATCTAACAGATTCAACAAAGTAAACCTGGCAATTGATCTCCAGTTAGTGGTTAAGTGGGGCAAGAAATGGCTTGTAAATTTCAACACCTCCAAAACAAAACTGTTTTCATTTAATCACTACAGAGAAACTTTTCTGCCTACCATTAGGATGGCTGATACTGGACTCCAAGAGAGCAACACTCTTCTTGGCCTCACATTTTCGACTGACTTGAAGTGGACCAACTATATTGAATCAATTGCTACATCTGATGAAAGGACGGTTGATTCACTGTGACATGCCAAACAGTTTTTATTCTTTATAAATCTAACATTACTCGTCCCATTTTTGGTCTGGTTTTCCTGCTGTGCATCTTAAGATTTTTAACAAAATCCAGAGAAGTACAATCAAATCATGACCAAATATCTTGTCTCCAGTCACTTTCTCACCAACATGATGTGGCTTCCCTCTGTCTCTACTACAAATATTTGCATGGCAACTGCTTGGATGAGCTTTTTTTCCTGATGCCCTAACTACATGAATTTAAGTGTCATACCTCGATTGTCAACTAAGTCACTCCATTTTACTGTTGAACTAGTAAGATGTAATCACCACTTCTACTTTAAAAGTTTTTTTTCTTTCACTTCCCACCTGTGGAACTCCTTTCCCTTTACTTGCTTCCCAGATAACTATAAACCATTATCTACTGACATTTTGATCCCTGTTTCTTTTTGTCTTTTCCTCAATTTTCCCTATTTTCAATCTTCTCATTCACTTTAACTCCCTGCTGAATTCTAGTGGCATTCTCACCTTGCAAAAAAGATTTGATTAAAAAGATTTTTCGAAAATACATACATTTATATATATGTGAAAAAACTATATTTAGGCAGCAAGTATTCATCTAAACAAGTTCGATGAAAAAGAAATGAAAAGGTCTGTCAGTTTAATTTTTTTTATTTTTAAAATTTTTGCTCTAAGTTCTGGATAAACTTTAAAAATTTTGTTATTGTTTTGTTCAAGTACTTTTGACTTTTACAGTCATTTTCAAGAACAAATATGGTGTCTATGTGGTTACTAGAATTCTTTTGTCTACCTCCTGGTATTCTTTGAGAAACTGAATGTCTGAAATTGTCCATTGTGATATCATGTGTAATGTCTATTGAGAACAACGCTGCACAAATTTTATTTAATTTTTTTTATTTATTTGTTTCTTTCCTCTTATATTAAAAAACTTGTTGATAGAAAGACATAGGCTCTGATAGACACAAAGCTATGTATTTGCAATCCAAATTTTTTCTAGTATTGCCTATTTTCTCAAATTAATTTAAATATTAATTTGTTGGCTGTCAGTAAGAGAGATCTTTGATTTAATCCTTAATTCCCAACATAAATCATGAAAAGGCAAAATAAAGTGAGCAAATGTAATATATATATATATATATATATATATATATATATATATGCACACACACACACACATATATATATATATATATATATATATATATATACTGTCCTGGGTATAATGATAAACTACATCTGTGTCCCGGCGGGTAAGACGATAAACTACATCCAACAGCAACGCCGCTGATCAGGAGGTTTTGAGGAGTGTGGAACCACCTCTTAATTGCTGGTATTCCCAGGTCCACCCTCACCCGGAGTGGCAGCACCTGTTCGGTTCCCAGCTATGGGCAAATAATTGACCCCCAACCTGACTCAAAGCACTATGAAAGTGTAAAAATACCAGAAATACTTTGTAAAATTTATTACCAGCAATAAAAATCTTGTTGGCATTAGATAACCAATTGAGATTTACTATCCCACAAAACAAACCAAACTATACATTTAAAAAAAAAAAAAAATTACCAGCTATACATTTTTTTTTTAAAAATTACCAGATATACATTTTTTGAGAAAATATTACCAGAAATAAAAAAATCTTGTCAGCATTAAATAACCCATTGCGGTTGATATGCTGTAAAACAAACCAAAAAAAATATATATATATATATATATATATATATATATATATATATATATATATATATATATATTATGCAAATGAATGATAAAGTAGAAAAGAAATGCTATGTCATGTTTTGGCCACTAGAAAGAAATATTTCTATTATGGAATTATCTCTGTGTAAGTGGATGAGATATAAAAACACAAGTGTCAGTTATAAATATGCATGATGGGAAATCTGAAAATACTGGAATGGCAAAATTTTTAATTTTTAATAGATGTCTGGTCATATAGTCTAGCCAATGTCATTCTGTTTCCTTTTGTTTTCATTCTTTTCATAAGTCTCCCACATTGTGATTATAAAAGATCTGCCAAAAAAGGTGAAATGTAAGAACCTGGACACAAATTTAGCATGGACTATGTAGCAAACAAAACCCTTTTATACAGTTTCACCATAGCAAATTGCTTTGTCATTTAATTAATTAATTAATTAATTAATTATAATGTTGGTGACTTCAAATGTAAATGAATCACTTCAGCTCCCTGTACAGAAGAGGTTTTATCTCCTTATTTTCCCTGCAATTTCTTCTGTCTGCTTTTGTCTCATCACTATATTCCTTCCTCTCCCTAAGAGATTTTCTAGATATTGGAGATCAGAATCTTTTTTTTTTTTTCATAAGATTCTTCCTCCAATGATTGTTCATATTCAGAGTCAATATCATTCTCGATTTCACTGTCATGTTTGTCTTGCCCTGACATGACACTTTCGCCCTCATTACTTCCAGGCTCACTTTATATTCCTTCATCACTTTCGTGTTGCAATCTAAATTGGTCTGCATGCACTAATATCCCATTTCCATTCTTTTCTATTATCGTAGTGTTCTGTCCACTTTGCATTATGAATCTTGTCTCTTGTAGATTAGGTTCACTATTCTTTTTATGCTACAGTTTTTCTTTGGTGGCATAAGACATGGTCAATGGCATTCTAATTTGTCTACCCATTAGGCCAGATTGGCTTTTCGATCTTCCAGCATGTCATATTGTCCTATAACTTAGCAACAGTCTAGGAAGAAATGTTTCTATCTTTTCTTTCCATTTTTTTATAGTTTCCTTTCTAATAATCCATTTGCAGTGGGGTTTTATATGGTTTGCATCCAATTTTGTTCAACCATTGGCATAGTTCCTCATTACAGAACTCTGGGACATTGTCAGATACTAGCATTTTTGAAATTTCGTTTCTTGAAAATATGATCCTTAAAACTTATTTCATGGTCAAACTTCTTTTGTTGGAAACTTGTATTACTTCTGGCCATTCTGAATAGGAATTTATGAGTATTAGTAATAATCCCCCTCTGTTAACATGGGCATGATTCATGTGTATTCTGTCCTAAATTTGGGTCTCTATAGTCCATGTATGTGTTTTTGTCTGTCTAAATTTTCTACATTCATTGCACAACTTTTACATGTATTCTTCTACATCTGTAGAATAGCCTGGCCACCATGCATCTAGCTTTAATCTCCTTTGTGTAAATGTTATTCCACAATGAACATCTTCATGTATGCTTTTTATAATTTTGCTCCTTTGCATTGCTGGTGGAACCACGATGTCTCCATTACAAATTACACCCTTTTCTATGGTTAACTTGTGTTTAACCTCTTTAAAATGTCTTTCTTCCCATGAGCAATTATACCACTGGTTATTTTTTATCCTGAAAAATATACTCTTCAATATGAAATCTCGCTTCGTATTCTCAGCTAATTTGTCTATCAACAAAATATCAGTTTCCACCCAGTATAAGAAAGCATCTTTGAATTTTTCCTTCACTTTCAGAAGTAATGAAACTCAATCTTGACAAAGTGTATACATGCGGAATGGTACTGCCTTTCATATACTCAATATCAAAGTCAAATACTATTAGCATTAAGGCTCATCTTAGAATTCTAGAAGATATAACCTTAAGAAGTTCTTACCTAGGATTAAATATGAATTCTAAAGGTCTATAGTTGGACCTTAGTAGGGATTTTCTTTCTAATCAAAAACTGACAAGCTCTATTTCCTGTCCTTATTATGGCTAATGCTTCTTTTTCAATATTTGAGCAAAACTCACTGATGTCAGTTGTTATTACTATTTACTTTCTAGGGTAAAATATTTTTACTATTGGCTTCTTTGCCAGAAGAAATTTTAAAAGACCATTTTTTTTTTTAAAGCAGCAAAAGATTCTGTCAATTTGGAGTACTTCTCTACAGATTGTCTGTAGAAATGTACAAGTCCTAAGAAAGATTCGAATTCTTTTTTGTTCTTAGGTACTTCAGCTTTTAATATTTTTGTCAGTTAACAATTGGCCTGTGATATGACTTCAATATTTCTCTAGTGTTGTGCATTCATTTTTTTTTAATTGTTAATGCAGCATTTTTAACTTATTTAAAACCATACTTGTTTTCCATTTTAACTCCTTGTCGTTAATAGCACCAACATTAATATCATCCTAGTAGCATATTGTATTTTTTATATAGATACCAAAAACTTGCTCTAAAGTCTTTTGAAAAATCATACTTGTGGTTTTAATTTCATATGGCATTCTTTTCCATTTTAATAAGCCTATTGGCATGTTTATTGCTGTGACTTCTTTAAAGTCTTCAGCAATAGGTATTTGATGGTATGCTGACTTTAGATAAGTTTTAGAGAATGTTTTCATACCCACAAGTAAGTTCAAAGCCCATTCTACATTGAGAATAGGTTATAAGTCTGTACATATTTTGTCAATACTTATTTCCTCTTCATTTTGTTGAACCATCTCCATGTTTTTCTTCTTGGATTTATACAAATTTTTAAAATGGCTCATCTTGAAACACTTTTCACATTTTTTTATATGCTGAACATTTTTGTTTTCTCTTTAATTTTGATAATCACAACAAAAGTACACATTATTCTATCTTTTTTCTTTATCATATATGTGTCCATTTCCTCAATGAGATCTGTAACTTTTGTTCTATTAAATTTTTGAATTAATTCTTGTTACTGAACAAATCCAACACACTGTTCTAGTGACAACTTTCCCAGTTGTAAATGCATTTTAAAGGTTGTTTACTAATTTTATTAAAATCAAATTCTCTTCATTTGGCTGGTTTTCTTATCACAGTTTCTCAAATTCACAATATTTAATGGCCTGTTTTAAGCAAAGAACATATTCAGTAACTGGTTCATTCACGTTTTTGGAAATATTCATGAACTTAGCTCTCACTGCATTCACTAGTTTTTTTTCTTGGGTGCTATGTTTTTCACTATTAGTTGACTTATATCATAAAACGTCATTTCCTCCTGCTGTCTTGGGTGTGCAATTGCTGATAATTTTATAATGACCTCACAAAGTGTTGTTGCCAAGAAGAGATCAGTTATTTGGTTTTCTCCTCCAACTGATTTTAAATCCTTCAGCTTTTTGTTCTATCTTTAAGTGCTAGTATCCTATGCCATAATTGTTCATTCAGCTCTTTAGATATCAACTGTATCATTATATCTGTCTATATTTCTGACATGAGGTATTATGTACACTATTTACATTATTTGGACTATTGTTCTCATCTTTGTCATCAAATTTATTACAACATTTCAGCCGTTGTATGCTCAGGCCTTCTTTAGGTAGTTGGAATGTAGAACTGAACCCTTTATTTCACTCACTAGAGTGGACTGTTCTAGTTCCATGTGCCATGTTTAATAGATTTCAGTTATCAGTTATCTCCCGTTAATTCCCCTCTCCAAGTTCTCCACTGCCTTAACCAGGTATTGAACTCACACTCTTTGGGTCTTGTCACTGGATCTAACCAATGCCTTTATCCACTGTGCCATGTGTCCTAAAGGGGGCCAGAGCATACAACGGTCAAAATGTTGTAATGATTATGGCAACAAAGATGAGGACAATAGTCCAAATAATGTAAAATGATCCCATTGTAGTTAGTGTGACTAACTCATGGGAAGTAGTATGCACACAAATGCTTCATGGGTAATAGCTGTAGCTATTTATAGTCTTTGTGACTTCATATGTAAATGTCTCACCTCATATTATATTTCATATCTTTTCACTACCCTTTGTTTTTAAGGACATTTTTCTTTTGCTATTGATACACTATCTAGATATCTAAATTTCTGCACTTGATTGATTTTTACATCCCTAATATGTAATGCACACTTTGAGCTGTCTCTTTTGCTGACGGTTATGCCTTCTGTCTTCTTAGAGTATTGGTAGAGTAAAGAAAATCGGAAGAAAGATTTAAAAGTTGTTAACTTTAAAATACTGAAAATTCTTGATAAATAAAATGAGTTTGCCAAATATGAGTTATAAAGAAATGATACTAGTGTGCATAATGAGTGTATAAATTTATAATTGTGATGTAATGGAATAACCTGTCACCCCCATGAGTGACTACACTATAGGTAGTAACTTCCTATAAGTATCTGTAAGTCAATGAACTACAGAGTCTAGCTGTGACCTGTTCCAGCTGAACAGTTGAACTCTCTGCCTTTGGGCAGAGAGGAACCCAGATGAGACTTTGCCGGAGGGTAGAGTCTCATTTGGGGAGGTAGACTGCCCCTGAACCAGTTTATATGGGTTCAAGAGGGAATATTTTTGGCTGAGCCTACAACCCATGTTAAACCGGCCTTGTGCTGCATGCAGCCCTCATGGGGGAGTAGCTAAATATACTGGCTGGGATCTGTTGAGTACAACTCTAACTTACGTGAGAACTACTGACCTTCCAATAGTAGCACTCATTACTTGTGCATAACTGTTACCTTTATTCTTATTGTATTGGTTTTTACAGTAAGCCATTACTTATTTTATTCACCATGTTTGTCAAATATACATTCCTATTAGCACGGAATATAACATATACTAAGTTAAAACTTATTATAGTCAATACCATTTCTGTATCCCTATGTTATCCCATTGAATACAGTACTGAATATACCCACCAAACCATCCTATCTCATGGGTAGGATCAGCTCTTTAGACTTGGTTAACAGTTGTTCTAAAGCTGGTATCTTGAACAAAATTACCTCCTAGCAGTCAACGATAAAACACAAAATTTACAAATCTTGTGATTATGAACAAATACCTATACTAGATCAGCCATCACCGGGAGTAACAAGAACTACAGAATCTAGCTGGGATCTATTGAGTACAACTCAGACTTATGTGAGAACTACCAACCTTCCAATAGTAGCACTCACTACTGGATTGACTTGCGACGACCTTGTGCATAACTGTTACCTTTATTCTTATTGTACTGTTGTTTTTTTTACAATAAACCTTTACTTATTTTATCCACCTTTTTTTTTAAGTATATATTTCTATTAGCACAGAATATAACAAAATGTTATTAATTGACTGTTACTAATACTGTTTCATGAAATTTCAATTTTGAATAGTAAATCTAGGAATTTGTACAATTATGGCTTTAACTTGTAGAACACAGAAAATGCTCAACTTTAAAAAAAAAAAACTTGGATCAGAACTACCAAACTTTTTCTTTCAACTGAAGAATTTGAAATCAATTGGTTTTTCACACTGTTTCTGAAGAATAAACATAAATAGAAAAGAATGAGAAAATCTCCAGACGTAAAAATCTTCTTTTCATCAGATTCAAATCTTTTGCTACTGAACAAGAAATTAAGAAAAATCCTTTCATAGAATTTCCAAGGAAAAAATATAAAAAATGTCATCAAATATTTTGATTTCTATTTTTCAAAGAAATAATTGATATTTGCCAACAATTTAACTAGTGAAATGAATACAAGTTTTTTCTAGTGTAAGACCAAATTATTGATTTCAATTGGAAACAAATAAACATCCTTCTCTTTAGAAAGAAACATATGTGATCTATTTTTCATATATCAGTCTAAAACTGATTTGAGGCCAAGTTAAGATATTTTCACAAAAATGCATAGTAATCAAAAAATATTTATGATGGGGAATGTAATCTTTGCTCATAACAATTTTGCTGCACTTCACAGCATATATAATTTTTTCTAAATATTTATTAATGGAGGTAAAATGATAGGTAATTCTTAAAAATAACATCAGTTACAGGCTATGATATTTCACTCTTTTGAAAGGTATATTTTCTTGGTTAATTACTTAGACTGGTATCTTTTCCTTTGTTATTTTGATATTACAAATGAACTCTTTGACTTACTTCTAAATAAGTGGCAATCAGAACGAGTGGTATCCATGAAATGTGATAAATAAAATCCTTTTTTGTCACTGATGTTCACTTAAAATATCAAATTTCCTGTCACCATGCTCTTTTGTTCTTTTTTCTTTTCTTGTTCCATATTTTTTCATGTCTAAGGGGTTAGGTCATCTGACAAGTTGTCTGTTGATCCCATCATTGGTCAGCATCATTGGTTTTTCTTTAGTATTATACATATATATATATATATATATATGTATATATTTATATATATACACACACACACACACACACACACACACATATATATATATATATATATATATATATATATATATATATATATATATATATATATTTGTATACAGTGGAGAAAATAATTATTTCATCTCCTGCAGATTTTCTGTGTTTACAAAAATAGGAATGGTCTATAATTTTCTGGGTAGGTCTGTCTTGAAAGTGAGAGATAGAATACAAAGAAAATTCTAGAAAATCCTATTATATTAATTTTTGAACATTTATTTCTTTTTATTGAAAAAATAAATACTTCACCCCCAGTGATGATCTCAAGACAGCTGAGACCAGTCACAAAGGTTACCATTAGTAACACATTACCTAGTGGACTGAAATCATTTAGTGCCAGCAATGTCCCCCTACTCTAGAAGACACATGTACAGGTCTGTCAGAATTTTGCAAATGAATACCTTGATGATTCTGGGGAGGGTCGGGAAAAAGGGCTGTGGTCTGATGAGACTGAAATTGAGCTTTTTGGCATCAACTCGACACTGTGTTTGGAGGAAAAAATAACTGAGTTGGACCCCAAGAACACCATCCCAGCCATTAAGCATTGTATTTTACTTATTGTTTTGAAAATTGAGTTTTACATTCCTTTTTTGGAATTATTATTAACATATAAAAAAACTGGCATCATACAGGTATTACATTCTGAGAAATGGATAAAAATATTCAAAATTGATGGGTGTATGAATAATTTTGTCATTGACTGTATATTAAAATTTTATTATTAAAGAAAGACACAAACCATTGGTGGAACCAGCAGACAACTTGCCAAATCCTGAAACATTTATCCATATACAATCTTGAATAAATTTGATTAAATAAAAAGAAAAAAAGGCCTAAAACATACTTAGTTACTCAGTCAAATAAAGTTCTCAAAGACCAAATTGTCTAGACAGAACAAGAAACACTTACCAATGTTAAATCTTATGAAAAGTTGGGTCTAGTCGCAACTCAAGTTTCCTGCTTACACAATCTTCAGGTGACTCGAACAGGGTGCTAAGTTCAACTTGTCTGAAGATCGTGTGAACATGAAACTTGAGTTATGACTAAAGCCATCCTTTCATAGGATTTAACACACACACACACACACACACATATATATATATATATATATATAGCCCATCTGAAGTAATTATACAAATTGCATAAACCTCAATAGTTTGAGTTAGCTTTGAAAAGATCTTGTGAAATTCTAATCAATTAATTCAGATTTTAAAACAAAGCTTCAGTTCCATTTTTAGTTAACTTCAACTTGTTATTTTATTTATTTTAAAAAAGTGCAGTCTGAAATTATTTATATTATAAAAGCAGCAAATCATTTTTGACTTCAATAACAATAGCATTTAATTTGTCTTTGAGAATGTTCCCCAAACGTTTTGGGAGAATTTCTTGCTTGTTAGCTTTGATTGGATTAAATTGCAAACATTGCCAGTTTGGTTTGTGTCTGGGGATTTCTCAGGCCAGAAAATTATTTCAAAGCTTATCTACTGGCAGTCAGGACAGTGGGGATCTTGTAGAATCATTGTTCTGCTCGAAGGCATTTCCATCAGGGTAGAGATTTTTGGCAATGGCAAACATTCTACAACTTAGTGCAGTCTGACTTTTTGCAGTTTTTAAGTTTTCTTGCCACTATGTTTGATCACCACATGATGATATTTTTCACTGAAAGTTCATTTATAGAACATGACTGACAAACTCAGACTTGCTTTTATTATAAAAGATCACTTGGGAAAATTAATCTTTCTGTCTTTACAACAATAAACAGAGTAACACGAGTCCTCATCTTCCAACTTACATTTAACTCATGACAGCATTTAAACTGTCAAAAACATTTGTGTGTCTGTGTCGCAAGATTGTTCAAGCAGGGTTTTAAATTCAGAAAGTGTACCATCTATTTTTAAATCTTGAAAATGTTAAATATCAGTGCCAAAATTAAAACCAGGAAAACAGATGTTTTGTTTATATTGATTACAAAGAATTTTAATGTGTAATTAAACTGAAATCACTCCATTTATTATGACTTTTTAATCCATTCACATCAAGCAAGACCATAAAGCCACTAAGACATAAAGAATTACTGAGTGTGAGAGAATATGAGAAAAAGTAAACATTATTATGGAGTGGGAATAATAAAAGAACAATTATTTCAGCTGTAAAATGATGAGACATTACCACCAAATAAATTATCCCTTTTTTTAAAGTGTTCCTTAGAAAGGAAGATAACCCTATCAACAGTTTACTCTAACACAACAATTTAAACTGTAAAATGATGAGACATTACCACTAATCTAGGCTATGATGTCTCTGGATGAGTATTTAGCTTAATCCAGTTGTACCTAACAAACAGTGTAATGACGGTAGTGTTGAATGGACACACTTCTAGATTATTTCATATTAATGCTGGGGGACCCGAAGCCTCTATCTCTAAACCTATGTTGTTTCTGATATTCATCTAAATATTTATATAAATGATCCAACTATTTACTCCTGTCTTACTAGCAAGTTTGATAGATCTGAAGGCATGGCTGATGTTAAACTCTAAGAGAGCAATACTCATGTTTCCCACTCACATGAAGCAGAGTGATTATATCGAGACATTTGCCAGGTCTATTGCTTGGTTCATTGTATTGTGCATTGAATACTGCCGCCATATCCTCCAGCTCCTATCCCACGAATGCAGGGGTTCCTCAAGGCTCCATCCTAGGCCCTACTCTCTTCCTTATCTTCATCAATGATCTTCCTGATGCCATAGATTCCCAAATAGGCATCTACATGGACGACACTACAATTTACTCCTGCCTCAAAAACAAATATAGTGTCACTGATAAAACTAACCTCGAAAAGAACTTCCAATTGATTGTGGAGCTGGTTAACTTTAATACCTCAAAAACAAAACTGCTCTCTATTACTCACCACAGAAAACCATCCCTGCCCTCCCATTAGAATGTCTGATGCTCAACTTCTCAAGAGCACCGCTTTGTGACTACTCGGTCTCACATTGACTGCTGACATGAGATGGAACAAATACATTGAGTCAATAGCTTTGTCCCCTGCAAGGAAAGTTGGCTCCCTGTGCCACACCAGGAAATTTTTCTCGCCTGAGTCAATCCTTCAAATCTACAAATCAACCATTCACCTTTGCATGGAGTATTGCTGCCATATATGGTCCGGTGTCCCTTCTGTTAGTCTCAAGGTTTGGATATGCAATGTAATTGGCCCTGATCTGGCATCTTGTCTGCAGTTGCTCTCTCACAGATGTGCCGTCGCCTCCCTCTGTCTTTTTTACAAATACTTTCATGGTAACTGCTCCGAGGAGCTGCTTTCGCTGGTTCCCAGACTTCATGAATGTAAGCGTTCTACTAGGCTGACATCTCGTTCTCACACTTTGACTGTTGAAACTTAAATATAGCTGTCTCTTCTACTCCAATATCTTCATGTCTCACACCTCTCGCCTGTGGAACTCCCTCCCCTTTTCCTGTTTCCCTGATAGCTATAATCTCCAACTATTCAAATGTAATGTCAATCGACGTCTCAAGATGCCTTGATCTATCCCCTATCCTTCTCTTCATTCTTTCCTCTATCACTCCTATTTGCTCTCGCTCCAACTCTCTGTAACCCCTTGCATGCTAGTGGCTTCCCACCTTGCTTGGGGTGAAATGCTTAAAAAAATATTTGGTCTTGTGTTCCTATTATATTGTGAGATTCTTGACAAAATAGAAAGAAGGGTCTGTAACATAAGTGATCATGACCTGGCATCTCATCTTCAGACACTTTCTTACAATCATGACACTGTTTCTCTCTCTCTTTTCACCAAATATTTTCATGGCAATTCTTTTGATGAACTTTCCTCTTTAGTGCCTTCATCACATGTATTTAAACATGCTACTAGATTGTCAACAAGGTTGCATGATTTTCCTGTTAAACTAGCTAGATGCAGCCGTCCAATCAGCTTCAAACTGAATTTACCATCTGCCATTATCCTTCAAATGCCGAAATAGCTGGTTGGTAACAATAACACTGGTACCTTCTTTATTGTGAGGATTGACACAGGGAATCTATTTCAAATCTGGGACTCACGAATTCCAACATTGCAATCTGACATTCTAGACACCTCCCTCTCACCGTCTATTGACCTGTCTATTTATCTACCTCAGAGCCCACAAAGCTTTTTGTACATACAGGCACCTGAATTGAACCATGTGTACCACATCACACTTAAACCATGTTTTCTACATTCTGAAGGATGCGAGTTCAGTCTAGGCAGGCAAGACACAACCCGGTTCTCTTCCTCTGCTGAACCAGTAAGGTATTATTCCTGCTACAGATATATCTCAAACTTCAGAGCAAAATACAAAGAAGGGTCTGTAATGTAAGTGCTCATGACCTGGCATCTCAATTTCAGACACTTAACATCATCACAATATTTTTCTCTCTCTCTCTCTTCACCAAATACTTTTAGTATGGCAGTTGTTCTGATGGAGTTTTCCTCCTTCGTGCTACTAGATTGGCAACAAGGTCTTATCACTTTCCTGTTAAATTAACTAGATTCAAACATTATGTTTTATTCTAATTGTTATGGATTCTCGGATGAAATCCGGTCTCAAAATGAATGACACATGCAGGAATGAAATATAGCAAATAAATGTATTGAAGTAATAATACAATTGGTAATATGGTTAGTAGATCCAGAAATGCAGTTAGTAGCAATAATAATATATATACAATCTAGGAAATTCAGTATCGAAGTATGACTTCCTTCTGAGTCTATGTGCTTGCAACTGTGACTCCTACATAGTGGTTACCTCACACTCTCACTCTCTCACTGTATCACTCTCACACTCTGGGTATTCACCGGCAGCAGTACAATTATACACTGGGAGAGTCCACTTGTATAAAAAGGACCCCTTAACACTAATAGTTTCTTTTCTTTCAAGAATCTGGAAGAGACTTTCACAAGTGAGAAATGAGAAACTATTAGTATACAACCTATGCTTACATCTACCATTTCAATGGTAAAATGATGAGACATGACTGCCAATCTTGTACTGTGTTTATATTCATAAAGTCTAGATACCAAAGAGTAAAGCTCATCAGAAATATTTAAAAAAAACACAAAGAAGGTATGTTTTGGTGATGGAAAAGTGACCGAAGCTGAGATGCCAGGTCAGGACAAATAACATTGTACGTTCTTCTTTAGATTTTATCAAGAATCACTAAATACATAATAGAAGTGCCAGACCATATGTAGCAGCAATATCAAATGCATGGATGAATGAGGGACTTAGACATTATTATCTGAAGAAGGCTACAGATTGAATCCTCTGAACCATTGTGGTAACAATAAAAGAAACACAAAGAATGAATTCAATAATTTGAACATTTGGAATATCTAAATTTTATTTAGCTTTTCTTACTGTAAGATGAAATGAAATTATATTTGATAAATTTTATAAGACTCTAATCAAATCTAATTCTTTTTTGGACAAACAATATGGCTTCCATTTCACTTCCAACATGTTAACAGCCATCACTAAATTTGTCTATCAAGCTTTAGATAAGAATGATGAGGCTCAGGATGTGACTCTAGATATCTCATAGGCATTCAACAGGTTTTTATTTGCTTGCCTTCTCTGCAAAATCAAGGGCTATGTTGACACAAGACAAATATTTCATTTACTCTAATTGTTCCTAACTAATCATGTAATGAATTCATGTTGAACGGAAATGCTTGCATATCATTTCATACTAATGCAGTGGTGCTTCAGGTCTCTATCCTTAGACTAATACTATTTCTGATCTTAATTAATAATCTCTCTGATGCCATCAGTTCCCAGTTAGGTATTTGTGTAGATGACATTACCATTTATTCCTGTTTTCATGGCAAGTTCAGCACACATGACAAAGTAAACCTGGCAACTGTTCTTGAAAATGATATTAAGTCAATTGTTAACTAGGGCAAGGAATGGCTTGTAAATTTTAATTCAATCAACATAGAGAACTTTTTCTACATGCCATGAGCATGGCTGATGCTAAACTCCAGGATAGCAACACACTACTCATTCTCAGGCTTATGTTTTCCATTGGCATGAAGTAGAGCCCACAATTATACTTACTTCTCCCTCCCCCAGCAAAATTAATAGCACTGCATAAATACAAATAAGTATTACAAACTGGAGTTTCTATCATTTATATATGTGCAATTGCCAGAAACAAGCAAATAACCGGTTTTAAAATAATAACAAAACTGCTTTAGAAATTTAAAATAATAGCAATTTTACCTACCATGGTCATACACAGACCCCATCATATGTATATACGTGTGTGCGAAAAAACATTATTCAGCGAACAAAATAGCAGAACGGTCTGCGTGTTAACAGAAAGATATTTGCTACACAATCCAACGACCAAATGCATATGTATGTATGCAACAATATGGACGTGCATATATGCCCAGTCCCACACTATTCACATATGTTTTTGTTTGTGTGAGCTCCAATGAGTAAGTGTGCGTGTATGTATGTCTCTGTATATCAATGAGTGAATGTGCATGTATGTATGTTTGCGCAAGTATGAGTGGCCTTCCGACAACAATTTTTCCTCCCACTACACTAAAAACACCAATATATGCAACCATATATAAATCCAAAATAAATTAGTTTGATGATTGCAAATAACATGAAACCCAGGGTCACAAACTTACATCATTCCAATTATATATATATATATATATATATATATATATATATACTGAGATATTTACTGAGGTATAACTAACTTTGAAAAGAATCATCTCAACCATCTGAAAGAATAAAGAATTCACACTAAATCTCAGGCTAATACATCAACTCATATGATGGTCAATGCTTCAGTATGCCCTTCATGTGGATTTGTTTGCAAATCGCATGCAGGTTTGTTGTCTCATATTGTCATGGGTTCTTAACTATAACTACAAAATGAACTCTTCCTAACACTATGTATACTTTGCCTCTCAAGAGAGAGGGTTGAATCGAGTCAAGCTGATAGTAGTTCACTCCAAACCAAACTGACAGTCATACTAACACCTTCCACATCTTGTATTATTATTTCATGTAATATACCTTCGTTATTTTTACTCTTGTGTTCGTGTTGTTCTTCCTTGGTCCTAACCTGGACCATAACCATATGAAACATAAATATAAAAACTGAACTGAAAGACATTCATACATAGAAAATGACAAGAGAGGCCATTATCGTCATATATATATATATATATATATATATATATATATATATATATATATATATATATATATATATATGCACACTCATATATATCAAAGGTTTGAGGCCAGCCTCTGGATTTAATACTCATTTTGACTTAATTAACTCCTACTAAGCTTGAAGGCTGAAACTAACCCATCAGTGCATGAAATCAAAGTTTTTAGAGAAGGGGGTTACCTAAACTTTTAAATTCAGCTGCCCTAAGATTACCATTAACCAGCAATATAGATTAGGCAAAAACATACATAGAAACCATTGCTAAGCATGCAGGTAAAATGGTTCGCTACTTGAATGGCTTCAGTAAATACCTGACCCTTTGTGCTATCCTCTACTTTTACAAGAGCCAGATTAGTCCAAAAATGGAGTACTGTTGTCATATTTCAATCGGAATTGCCCAGACCTCACTCTCCAGGCTTGATAGAATTCAAAAGCATCTCCAAACCCTTGTGAGTGACAAATTATTCTCCACTCTTCAACCTTTCTCACACAGGTGGGACGTGTCAAGCTTCTTGATGCTCTACTGCTACCTCCAAGGAAAGAGCTACATTCCCTGGTCCTGCCGATGTAAACTTTCATGTCAAAAACATGCCATGCCACTTACATAATAGCAAATTCCCTCTGTATTCCAACAGTGAGAAGTTCCACTCTAATAGCTTCTTCTCATGAACCACTGCCCTGTGGAACAAACTCCCAGCAGGATGTTTCCACAATCACCACACTCTTAACTTGTTCAATGCTAGGGTTAACCATTATCTTCCATTCCTCTACTCACAAATGGCCACATAACGTAACCCTCTATCTTGAGTGGCCCTTAAGCCTTATAAAGAGTGAACATTTCTGTAAAAAAAAAGACTTAAAATTTTAAGGATACTTCATGTAGTAATGGGTTACTTCTGTTATTATTATTGTTGTTATTATTATTATTATTATTATTACTGAATTTGTGATAAAATGTTTGGCCTGAAGTGAGCAAATCAATTAGTTTTGAAAAAGACATGGAAGCTTCAACTTCTGAGAAGTTCTTTCAAATCATAGAGTGGCTCTAAACCTTTGGCCTGAAGTGTATATCCTGAATATCTAACCAACATCATTTAGTTCACATTATTTTTAAAAATACTAACTTGCAATATATGACATACAAAAAAACTTGGAACGTGTTCCTTATGCCTAAACGTTACCAGGTTCTAAGATAGGAAGTTGTAGAGAGATGATTGATTACATCTGGAATGGACACAACACATAGAAGAAGAAGAAGAAGAAGAAGAAGAAGAAGAAGAAGAAGAAGAAGATGTTATCAGTCGTTTTTGGTGGTGATAACAATAATGATGATGATGATGATAACAATATTCAATTTTGAGCAATTCCATCACTCTATCCATTCTCAAATATGGGCAGTGTGGATGTGGCTTTTTTAGTTCTGCTAGGGTTTTACACACTCTTGCACAGATATGGCAATGTTGAGTGTCTATGGCAATTGTTCTTACATGACATGTAACGAATGACTTCTGTTTGTTTGTGGCCTCTTTGATGATTTTGCAAGCCTCTCCTAGTTTTTTTTTCATCCAATTCACCATATAGAAACTGCTTAGGCATCCTATCGTACATCATTCTAAACATGTCTCCCATTCAATGCAACTGGCACTGAAATACCAGAGATTCTATATTGATACACTGACTGCATTTGAGGATATCAATGTGACTTATTTACAACTGCCACCAGATATATACATATACATACAGATACACATACATTCACACATAAACATTGATATAAGATTAATACAAACAAAGTTTGTCACTTAGCTGATTGATGTTATATTCAGTGCCTTAAATCAAAAGTTTTGTAGATGAACATTTTTGTAATTGTTCAGTCCACTCTTCAGGAGGTTTTCAGTAATTGACTGCTATTCTATTCTCATTTTCATTACATATACAAAGATACTTAGATATATGTATTCATGCATACACATCAATACATACACAGTGTGAAGCTATATATTAACCGTTTGTGTCAAAAAGTTGATATTTAAATCAGTATAATCCTGCTACTGCCTCCATTTGGCCTTGTGTCAGACTATGATGAGATAAGTAAATATCCATAATTAACCAATTGTTGATACATCAATTTGTACAGTATAAACATTAATCCAAATGTGTGTTCTTTATATTTAGGTAAAATTTAGAAGCTTCTTAATAAGTTTAAAAAAAAATGTACAAAAATCATACGATGATGTGAGCTTGTTTTCCCTTCCTTTCATAGGAATCTAATGGATTATTTTAAATTTGTAGATAAGCCCAGTAATTTCCTCTGATATATGATGGCAATAGATTTTCTTAATTTTAATTAGCAGTGAAAATGGGTAATGAATAGACTATAAAGAATTTTATATTTTGCTTTTAATTGTAATATAAATAAATTATTAGACTTTGGTTGTGAAGTACAAGGTAGTGATAATGGTAAATTATTTGATTTATTTTAAACAGTGTCTGTTACATCCAGAGATGTGCAGAGGTTTGGTGATGCCTTGATTATATTCCCTAAAAATCAAGTGGGTGGGGTGCCTACTCAAGTCTTGCTTATCAAAATACAGATCCACATTCATGACAGCTTGTTGGACTGTAGGGTACTTATACAATGAAGTTAACAGATATGATTTCAGATTTCAAAAACTAAATATTTATTCCACTCTTTGAGTGTATGCCCTCCTGATATTGATACCTGGGAGCCACTGCACTCTCTGCCACCCTTTACTGATTACATCTACTGGCCTGCACACTCAAGGAATAATAAAGAAAATATGTTCTCCAGCAGGGTTTGAATATGTGTTCTCCTTTGTAAAAGAAACCAGTATTTCATCTGGTGTGCCTTAGCCACTTGGCTACAGAGAGTGTCACAGCCCAACAAAGTTGGAAGCATTATTTTAAGAAATTCCCACTCCCTCATTCAGATTTTCTTGAGAAGCACTTATCTGTTTTTTTTTTGTATCTGAAACATAAACAAATTATTTTTAGTGGACACCCATGTTTGAAATAGATGACCCTTTTATATATATATATATATATATATATATGGAATGAAAACAAATTGAACATAAATTCCAACGTTTGTAACATTAATTTAAAAAGAGGGCTCAATACAATAGTAGAGCTGTATTCTTTATTTTAGGATATTACATCAACATGTTCATAAACACTACATAAATGCAATCATTTTTTGATGTGTACTAACACATCTCAGCACTCAGTAAATGACTGGTTCGTAGATAATTTACTGAAATTTAAAATTTAAAACTGCATAAAACCTCTTTTCAGGTGAAAAAAAGGAGAAAAGAAAAAGAGTAAGGAAGACAGACACAAGATACATTCTCTTTTCCAGAGAAAAGGAAGAATAAGGAAAAGATGTTGTATGTGGTTTTAAATTTTAAATTTCAATAAATTATCTGCTAACCAGCCATTTACTAATGTCTGATGAGATGTGTGTTGGTTCACATTGAAACATGATTGCATTTATGTATCATTTATTCTCATGTTGATGCAATTATCTTAAAATAAATATATATATATATATATATATATATATATATATATATATATTTTGAACAATAAGAAAATTAAAAATTAAAAAATTAAAATCATTAGACACACTGGGTTGTAGATTAATATTCTTTCGTTTTTTTATTATTATTATTATTCCATTTAAATTCCTCGACTAGTTTCGACCGAAATGGCCATCATCGGAAGGCGAAATATTTCTGCTTGCTGTTAGCAAGGAACTACAGAAATGAATGTCTTTTGTTGGAGAAAATGAACTTTTGTCTGTAGTTTTCATTTGTTTTTTTATTTTTTTATCTTTTTCACATGAATCTTTTAACATTGCTTGTGTTGGTCAAACAGTCTCTTTTAAATTGTTATTTGAGATAAGAACTGGATAAGATACATTTTATCCTGAATTCTCTGGTCAGTTTTACAGTTTTATTGGACCTGGTGAGGGGATGTGTCTCTGTTTAGTGTTTGTGTGTGTGTTATTTGGTTCTTAGGGAGTGAGTGAGTATGATATGTGTAAGCGTGTGTATTGCTGTATATATATATATTTGAAGGTTATGAAGGTCAAGAGATAAAACAAAAATGTGTTATGATTTTTTAGGACAAGAGGGGCAATAAATTAAATTACCTTATCAGATTTCTTTTAATTGAATAATTAAATACAATTTAGTCTCATACAAAATGGCATACAAAAATAATAGGTTGTCACACATGAAATGGTTGACTTTATAGGAAATGAATAAAATACTTCTGAAATGTTAAATAACTAATTTACTTTGTTGAAATAGGCACAATGTTGATTAATGACTGTTTTTAATGTACTTCTAAATTCTTTATCATGTTTTTAAAAAATTCTCATCCTTTGATGTGATAAACAGTTCAAATGTTTCAATTATCTCTTCCTTATTTGAGAATGTTTTATTACATATAAAAAGTTCAAAATACTTAAATAAGAGTTGGAGTGATATCAGGTGAATATGAAGGATGAGGCAAAATTTCATAATTCAGTCTATGCAGCTTTTGGATGTGAAATTGGGCCATCACCATTCACAAGTCTATGATATTTCTTTTTCAATTTCTTCACAATACGAGGCTGTTGTTAATGTTTTCCCAGAGGGCAAGAATGAATAATGAATAACCCCTTTGAAAGACCACCATATAGCAACCATTAACATTTTAAAGTGCAGTGGAGGTTTTGGTTATTGTTTTGATGATTAACTTGCATCTAACCACTAGCCTACTCTCTTACTGTTGTCAAAGAGTATCCACATAATGATTCGATGCAAAAAAGTTTCTTTTTTTCCAGTTTGTACTCATACAGTATGTTTCATTGTAATCATTTTTGAAGGGGCTTATGAGTAACAAAGAAAAATTACCTGGAAAGAAAAAGAGTCAGGAATAAGTCAAGATATTTTTATATAATAAGGAGGTTAATTCGTTAAATCATCGGATCAACAATCAGCTAAAATATGCATCATTTCATGTGTGACAACCTAATATTTTTGCCAGATTAACATTTTCAAAAGCAATATTTCTTGTTACTTTTTTTTTTGTCTCTAAATTATTTCAAAGAGTATCTTATTCTTTGTGGTTTTGATTTGTATATGTACTGTTACTTGATCTCTGGTCCTATAAAATTTATGAAAGTCTTGTATCAGATTTTATAAAAATTTGCATCAATTATTTATTCAAGAATGCCCATCTTTGTTGTTTGAATGTCTTGCATTTTAGCTGGTGCATTTTTTTTACCTTTCCTTTCATTGCAAAGAACTTTCAATAAGTATTCTTCATTGGACTGGAAAAATTCACTGACATGAATGGAAAAAGATCCATCCTCAACTTGTAATTGCTTTGTAGTGGTCAAAACACGAAAGACATTAATGGAAATAATTAATTGAATTCTAATATTAATAATAATAAGACTCTCATTGTCATTGGAAAATGAAGGTCCACTTTTCAACATGTAAGCTATGTTAAATTTTATACAATTTGAAATTACATTTTTCTTTCTTTAATTTTATTTTAAGTCTCTGACTTTCTTTAAATTTAATTTTTTTATTTTAAATTTTTTGTAATAACCCTCAATTTAAAAGTGTGTCCACTTCTGAGATTTCATCTGATAGTGGTCATTGCAACTTATACTGATGTAATGGAATAACCTGTCACCCCCATGAGTGACTACACTATAGGTAGTAACTATCTATAAGTATCTGTAAGTCAACAGACTACGGAGTCTAGCTGGGATCTGTTGAGACTCAGACTTACGCAAGAACTACTGACCTTCCAATAGTAGCACTCATTACTTGTGCATAACTGTTACCTTTATTCTTATTGTATTGGTTTTTACAGTAAACCATTACATATTTTATTCACCATGTTTGTCAAGTATACATTCCTATTAGCACGGAATATAAGATATACTAATTTAAAACTTATTATAGTCAATACCATTTCTGTATCCCTATGTTATCCCATTGAATACAGTACTGAATATACCCACCAAACCATCCTATCTCATGGGTAGGATCAGCTCTTTAGACTTGGTTAACAGTTGTTCTAAAGCTGGTATCTTGAACAAAATTACCTCTGAGCAGTCAACGATAAAACACAAAATTTACAAATCTCAGTGATTATGAACAAATACCTATACTGAGTCAGCCATCACCTGGAGTAACAAGGGTTGCCTAGCTGAGCCAGTCTGGGGCCAAAAAATCTGTCACTGCAATAATCTCTTCCAACAACAAAGAGATACCTAGTCATCGAACCAGAAGTATTTCCAATGAAGTAACTCAATGCCAAATCAACTAATAAAAAGAAAGCAAATGAAATAGTCTCATGAAGAGTATCAACAATTCATGACTTCCTTTTTCAACATACTTGAAAATCAAAAAAAAAAAAAACATCACAGATCAAATATACCAAATATGGAGAACTACACTAGGAACTGGAATATGATCTTACCTCAACCCAAACATGCTTGCCAATGTCTGCAGGGACATCGTGTGAAACAGAAGACTCTCAAATGCAGAAATAGATCAGATGAAACTAGATATAAGACAGAATACAATAAGGCATCACTTAAACAATAAAGAGATGAGAGTAGAAATAAATAATATGACAGAGGATGAGGTAAAAACTAAAATAAATGAGATACAAAATAATAATCTCCCAGTAAATAAAACTGAAGAATTTACCTGTGACATAACCTGCATGTATCCAAATTATGAGACCAACTACATGAGAGTAGAATTCTTTGAAAACAATGGAGGTGAAATCACCAAAGCGAAAAACCACATCATCTAAATCCTCAGCAGAGTAATTCCCACTCTAATGTCAGAGACCAGCTCCCCAAAATTCATATGACAAAGTCCAATAAACACATTGTTCAAATATACACTGTTAACAGACAAACCACTGGGAAACATCACAGAGGTAAATAGTGTCATATACATAACAGCTTTAGCAGCTATTGGGAAGCTTGGAGTCAAGACAATGAAAAGATCAAACAACACACAAAAAGAGCCAGATTGGAAGACAAAATCATTGAAATAAATAAAGGAAATCAGATGTGAGATATTAATATAAGATGAGAGCACAAGAAATCCAAATGTCTCAACACACAAATGCAGGAAGACCCAGAAGAGTTATAAAATTAAATCACTATATAAAACTTCAGCAATCAAAGAAATGCTAAAACAGAAACTGTAGTTAGAGGTACAGAGAACAAGATGGTATGAAAAGTGTTGGAGGTTATATTTCCAAAATAAAATATTCCAAATGGACCTTAAGAAATTTTACATTGAAACTGGAAAAGCATTTATAAGTGTCAAGAAGCCACCATCTATTGAGAAAGTGCATAAATTTTGGGAGAATATTTGGAGCAGCCCAAAGGAATATAACCCCAATGCAGAATGGATCCAATGAGAAGAAAAAATGTTAGATAAACCTCTACAAGAATGGGAAAAAATAACCATGAATAATGTCAGGCAAGTTCTAATGAAATCACAAAATGGAAATCCCCAAAAAATGACAAAGTATCCAATTTTTGACTATCATTTGTCATCAATCCATAAAACCCTTATACAAACTCTATCAATGCTTACTAATAATCCAATTGAAGTCCCAGAATAGATCGCTAAAGGTATTACATATCTCCTGCCAAAAACTGGTGAAATAGATGATCCATCTATCAGGTATAAATTGATCACGTCTGTCCTAACGAACTGTACTTACTCTTTTCTTGAAGCAAACTACATTTTTCCCCTAGAACATAAGGGATGCAGGAGAGGTTCATATAGTTGCAAAGATCAACTACTCATAAAAAAATGATCCTGCAAATTTGTCGGAAAAGATGTAAAAATCTATATAGATAGATGACTGTAAAGGTTCTGATAGTGTGCTATGATCTTTCTTGATATTGGAAAATTGCAGGAAAAGAGGTAGGAATCTCAGCACAGCATGGTTAGATTACCATAAAGCCTTTGATAGCATGCTACACACTTGGATATTTAAGACATTGGAAATGTACAATATATCCTCCGTGTGAGTAAATTTCCTTAAACATAGTATGGGAATGTGGAAAACAACATTATACCTAAATCATACCAGAGGCACTGCTATCTTCAATCACCTGAATATCAAATGATGAATCTTTTAAGGGCGCTCCCTCTCACCTCTTTTGTTTTGTCAGTCCTTAATCCCGACCTTATGCATGAACTAAATAACAGTAGTTATGGTTACAGACTAAACAAGAAAGTATTCAATAAGCTACTCTACATGATAATCTCAAACTCTTTGCCTAAGACGGTAATGAGTTGAAGGGTCTCCTCAATACTGTAAAATGTTTCAGTCACAACATAGGCATGGATTTCAGATTAGATAAATATGCAAAAGTGACATTCAAGAAAGGAAGAATTACAGAAACACACTCAATAGATTTAGATTTAGGCACAAAGATTAAGGAACTGGTACAAGAAGAAGCCGTTAGGTACCTAGGAATTAGCAAAGGAGATGGAATACAGCATACACAAATTAAGAAGCTAAGAAAGAAGTACTATAGGCATGTGCCTCTGGAACTGAATTCAAGAAACAGAATATCAGCCATAAACACCTTAGCTGTCCCTGTGGTGCAATACAATTTCAATGTCCCTAACTGGACCATAGTTGACATTAAGTGAATGGGCACCAAAATGAGAAAGCTTCTCACTTGCCACCACATGCATCATCTGAAGGCTGACGTTGATTGTCTATATATGCACAGTTCCAATGAAGGCAGTGGATTACTTCAACCAGAAATGTCTTACAAGACTACAACAATTGACCTTCAAAGATTCCTGAAAACTACAGAAGACTGGATGGTGAGCTGTGCCAATAAGTTCAAATTGGAGTTTTATATGGGTAATGAAATGCAAATAAAGCATAATACATGAACTGAAGCTGCAAAATACTTAAAAAAGAAAGCAAAGGCAAATGCAACTGACCAGATACAGAAACAAATGCAAAATAAACCACTTCATGGTCAATATTCTGCCCGTATCAAACAAGCTGATGTAGACAAACCCTGTACCCATCATTATCTATGTGGTCCAGGGTAAAAAACTGAAAACAAAGGTTTTATTCTTACTGCACATGACCAATGCTTACTAACTAGAAATTAGCAAGCAGACATACTGACAAAATTCTGTTAACCCAAAAAGCAGATTCTATGATAAATATCAAGAAACAATTGACCATTTTGTGTCTGGT
Organism: Acanthosepion pharaonis; assembly: GCA_903632075.3. NCBI lineage: Eukaryota > Metazoa > Mollusca > Cephalopoda > Sepiida > Sepiidae > Acanthosepion > Acanthosepion pharaonis. The sequence continues at coordinate 326,760 of CAHIKZ030004140.1, forward strand.
TGCTTGGTTTTGGTACTTACGGAAAATAAAACAAGGCATGACAGTGTAGGTCAATATCTGCATTGGAAAATATGCAACACTTACGGAAAGGAAACTGCAGAAATTAGTATGAACACCATCCACACCTGTTTACAGATATAGGATCTGTAACAATTTTATGGGACTTTACAATACACACAGGCAGAACAATCAAAGCTAATCACTAAAATATTGTGATTAGAGACCGCAAAGACAAAATGTGCTGTCTTATTGACATGGCAGTCTTTGAAGATCTTAAAACCTAACAAAATATAAGAATATTGAAGTGGAAATCTCAAAAATTTGGCACATAAGGACATCTACAATTCCAGTTTTAGTTGGTGCCCTTGGATTGATAAGAAAAGATTCCAATAGACTTATTGAAGGGATTCCATATAGCCCATGCCTTAAAGAAATACAAAAATTGTTCACACAAGTATAGCCCACACCTTACGAAGGGCTTTATCTATGTAAAATATGCGTGATTTTGATTATTTTTTATTATGTTTTTTCCAAAACTGCTCATTGGAAAATGTCATGAAGCCATTTTTGACCTTAGGTTTCTGGTCAGTATAGGGAAAGAAATGTGTATACACCAGAAATCAAAGGAAATAAAATAATAATAATGATAATGATAATAATAATAATGACAATAAAAATAATGATAATAATAATGATAATAGTAAAATAATAATAATTCAATAATTCTAGTTGGAGCCCTCGAATTGATTGGAAAAGTTTCCAATAGACTCATTAAAGGGATTCCTGGTAATCCATGCCTTAAAGAAATACAAATAATTGTGCTCACAAGTACAGCTCACACATTATGAAGAGCTTTATCTAATCTAAAATATATGTGACCTTAGGTTTTTTTAATATTTTTTACAAAAATAATCAGTGGAAAATGTCATGAAACCATTTCTGACCCTATGTCTCTTGCTGGGACCTGAAAGGAAATGTGTATACAAGAGAAATCCATTAAAAAATTTAAAAATAATAATAATAAAAATGATAACAATAATAATGATAATGATAATATTAATAATGATAATAGTAAAAATGATAGTAATAATAATAATGATAGCTTGTGATCTTAGATTTATTTTTTCAAAAAATGCTCAGTAGAAAATGTTATGATGCCATTTCTGACGTTAGGTTGGGACCCAGAAAGGAATGAGTATACAGCAGAAAATAGAAGGAAATAAAATCATAATAATAATAGCAATATCTATGTAAAATGTGTGTGATCTTTCTTAACAAAAATTATTAGTGGAAAAGGAAGCCATTTGTGACCTTAGGTCTCTGGTTAGGACCTGGCAGGAAATGACTATACAATAGAATTCCAAGGAAATAATAATAATAATATCAATAATAACAATGGTGACGACAATAATAATGATGATGATGATGATAACGAGGTTGATGATAATCATAATAATGATGATGATGATGATGATGATAATGATGGTGATGAAAATAATAATGCTGATGATGATAACGATGATAATGATAATAATAATGCTGATGTTGCTGATGGTGATGATAATGATGATGATGATAATAATGCTGATGATGATGATAATGATGATGATAATAATAATAATGCTACTGCTGATGATGATGATAACGATAATAATTATAATAATAATGTTGATGATGATGATGATGATAATGATAATAATAATAATGATAGTTCATCTTAGAACTTCACTTGAAATGAATTAATAACAATTATAATAATGCTGCTTATTATTAATGCAGTCATGATCTCCTTGTTTAAGCAGTCGATCATGACTGGGTTCTCCTGCCTGTGTGGCATAGTGTAGAGTCCTGTTGCCAGACATAAAGTCTTCAGCAGACACCCTCTTGACCCAGGGTAGTTCTACCTCCTCAACACACTTAATGTAGGCCACTGTGTTGAGTCTGAGGCCTTGTAGGAAGATGAATGGAGGCATAATGTTGCCATCACTAGCAATCACTCCAAACACCTTCATAATCGCCATAAGACACATCCACCTCTTTCCAAATGCTCTGAACTGTCAATTGACACCTAAACACTCTGAAAGGTTTATATTGGAGCTTCTGGCATGAATGCCAAGCAGTACAGCATGATGTTTCTAAATTGGAATAGTGGAATGTACTGTATCATGTTGCTCTTTTTCTCACAGATGGCGTCCAAATAAAACCTACTATACTCTGCAGTCGACAAAATCAAAAACAATGCGCATGCATGAAATTAAAAATATAAAATGGCAACAATTTGCCCATCACACCATATATATATGTCTATGAGTGTGTGTGTGTGTGTGTGTGTGTGTTAGAAAAGATGAAATCAACATATCTGTAGCCTGAAAGGTTATGCAAAATCTAACCCTACTATGCACAAATAACAAAATGCCAGTTAGAGAACTATTTGATGAGAATATTGGAGCCAAATTTTTCTTCCTTAGAGCGAAACAGCAGTTGAATTTGTTTGTGCTTTTATTTTCAAAATGTTTTTATCTCCAGCGCAAGGTCAAATTGACTGTTATGTTTGACAGCCTCAATTATTGACACAACCCAACTGCTATGTGTGGGTCAGTATATTTTACGGCCATGTCACTAAGCAACAGAAAATCAAAACAACAATGTTCTGCCAATATTCCGACTTGAAGAACGTTGGTACAGGCAAAGTTATCAGAATTGCAGCCAAGGTTCAAGATGTTTTCAAAGAAGCGCACAGATTAAATAGATATATTTATGAGACACAGTATCATGGTCACTCATTAATCCCAGCAAAACTATTATCCACATCTTTGATGTCTTTTTATTACAATACTTTGAGCTGATCAGACTTCAATCTTCAGGCAGCATATTCTCTGTGACAAATGTTCATACAGACTTTGACCAGAGGAATCAAAACATTGCGATCAACTGGATGGCTTCTATTAAAAGTTCTATGAGTTTAATGGTCTAACGAAAAGAACTCAATATATATATTGAGACATGATTTACACTGGGGGTTGGGGTGGGGAGAGGAGAAACAAAGGCTTGCCACCAGAGAGAGAGAAGCATACTTGACAGAAAGAAAACAACAAAAAAATATTGGGTGAGAATGTCTTTGCATGCATTCATTGCAATCAAGACTATCACTCCCATGTGGGCCTGTAAAGCCATAACAGATGCTGCACTGACATCAGCAGCTGAGGCATAACTCTTTGGGCACAGATCCAAGGTTTTCTCGAGACTGAAGGTTGCTGCACAATAACTTAATTGCAGTACCCTGTCAGTTGTCTTTAATGAAACATGTATAAAAGAGGGATTAATGCCCAAATACAGAATACATATATATATATATAATTAATGCCCAAATACAGAATACATATATATATATATATATATATATATATATATATATATATATATATATATATAGAGAGAGAGAGAGAGAGAGAGAGGGTGCTATAGATAAATTGTCATCTAAATTATGCAAAAATGAAAATGATACTGACATCTCATTTTAATAGATATATTTACCAAAATTAAACAAAAATAGCTTAAAATACTAAAGAGTAAATTTATTCAATAAAATCACCATTGGCTTTAAACATAGTTCCCAGACTACTTTCCAGTCTCCTACATCTCTTCTGGATGATCTCCTTGTTTAAGTTGGTGAATGCTGCCATAATCCTTGCCTCTTTGGTGTTACAAGCAGTTCAACTGCACCCCACACATAATAATCAAGGGTGTTGCGGACTGTGGAGTTAGGTTGCCAGATGAAAGGGGTGATGTGGTCACAGAAATTAACTGCCTATCATGACTGGGTTCTCCTGCCTGTGTGGCATAGTGTAGAGTCCTGTTGCCAGACATAAAGTCTTCAGCAGACACCCTCTTGACCCAGGGTAGTTCTACCTCCTCAACACACTTAATGTAGGCCACTGTGTTGAGTCTGAGGCCTTGTAGGAAGATGAATGGAGGCATAATGTTGCCATCACTAGCAATCACTCCAAACACCTTCATAATCGCCATAAGACACATCCACCTCTTTCCAAATGCTCTGAACTGTCAATTGACACCTAAACACTCTGAAAGGTTTATATTGGAGCTTCTGGCATGAATGCCAAGCAGTACAGCATGATGTTTCTAAATTGGAATAGTGGAATGTACTGTGTCATGTTGCTCTTTTTCTCACAGATGGCGTCCAAATAAAACCTACTATACTCTGCAGTCGACAAAATCAAAAACAATGTGCATGCATGAAATTAAAAATATAAAATGGCAACAATTTGCCCATCACACCATGTATATATGTCTATGAGTGTGTGTGTGCGTGTGTGTGTTAGAAAAGATGAAATCAACATATCTGTAGCCTGAAAGGTTAATCTAATCTTAATGAAGTTTTTATCTGATGTTGTCATTGCATAATTTTCTAAGGATTATTGAGGAAGCTTTTTAAGATGTGCATTCACAATGAAAGAAATTATGTTGAAAAACAAATATTTTTTCATTATGTTATGAAATTTCATCAAATGACATATGTTATTTATGCATAATATGTCACAGGTGATTGGCAAGTCTTGCATGAGAAAGTCAAATTGTTTTGGCACACGATGTAGAAGTGGAATTACTAATTTCATGGTGTTGCTGTTTCCTCTTAATTACAATGAAAAAGCAGACTGATTTATTAAAATTGGATACATATATATATTATATTATCTGTTGTCTTCATCTTTGTTGTCATATTCATAATGTTTCAGGTGTTATACACTCCAGACTTCTTCAGGAATTATTCATGTCTAAGCTTGGCCAGTTACATGGAGGAAAAAAAGAGATCACTGCCCTGCCACCCTGTGGGATGAGGCTGAAATAATAGACAGAACATTACTGGAAAATATGAAAACTTAAGGAATCAGCACATAAAAATCTCCTGAGCCGCCCAAGCATAGAAATGAATACAATATGGGAACCAGTCATACAGAGGGCTGTAGAAAAACAATACTAAAAATAATTAGTAATAATAGTAAAATAGGTTACTGAGACAATATAAATTTATAAGTCCCCCAAATTATGCACTGATGTCCCAAAGCCACAGCAAAACAAAAAATGTATATCTATATATATATGTTGTCTTTGCTATCAAATTACTAATACACTTTAGTAAAAATAATCCTTGCAAAGTATTTTGGCCGACTAAAATATTATGTTCTTGTCTTTGATATATTCATATAAGAATCTACATACTATAGCTGGCTAAATTTAGAGATGCATATGCATATGTGCAGATACACACACACAGAGACATACAAATACACTCATGCTTACATACACACATGCATACATACACAGACACACACACACACACATATATATATATATATATATATATATATATATATACCTAAGTATAGAATTGGTGTGTACGGAATAAATTCCAATAACTAAAAAAAACTACTATTCTTAAAAAGAGTGCTCAATACAGTAGAGCAAATATAATTATTTATTTGAAAATTATAACATAAATATGTTATAAAATCACTACAAAAATAGTTATTTTGTTTCAACACTTCTGGTGTCTTATCACTTAATAAGATACCAGAAGTGTTGAAACAAAATAGCTATTTTTGTAGTGATTTTATAACATATTTATGTTATAATTTTCAAATAAATAATATATATATATATATATATATATATATATATGTAGATATATATATATGTAGATATAATAGGTGAAAGAAATGCAAGAGATAAAAAAACAACAAAAATAATAATATTGATTATAGACTAATAATATTTATTGTTTATTAGTCGGCCATTTTACCAAATGGAAGAATGTATGAGAAAGTTTTTAAAATTGGAATTTTTGGATATGCCTGTGTCCTTTCTCAATGAAACAAAAAATAAAAAATGAAGTGGGATTTTCTTTTTCGGGGAATTTTTGTTGTTTATTCTTTTTTTGCCTGTGCGTTATATTTTACCATTAGTGATCTGAGAGTTTGGTGCTAGTTGTTTGACACAATTAGAGTTTGTAGAAGGCTTTCTGTGGAAACTCTATTCTTTGAATAAGAATTCTCCAGAAAATATATATATTATAAGAAAGCATTTGGTATTCATTGACTGAGAGGTTAGTACTGCTTTCAACTGAAATTTCTAAAATATTTCTCTTAATACAATTTTTCAGGAAAATAGTTTCCTAAATTTTGTACCTCTAAATAACCTTTTTCAGTATTAATGCACTCTTTCTTCCTTTTGTCTGGAGTAGTTTGGAACATTGGCATCTTGATTATTTCATTATTCTTTCTTTGAATTATATGTGATATCCATTTTAGTTGTTATTACTGTTCAAAGTCCTCAAGTGATGTGGGTTTTCTGCTACTTTTGTTTGTGATTTTATAATGCCAGTCCATGAGGTTAAAAAATGATACTGAGGCCTGTATGCTTCACTCAATTGAAGCCATTTTTTACCATTGATCTGAGAAAGCAATTGTATACAGCCAACAGTCTACATATTTCTAAATGGGTCTGGTACCATAATGTAAGTCTCAATATGGCAGGACTATTTAAACTTGTGTTTTCAGCTCAATATTTTGTTTTAGTAGCTTGCGTTGTTGGTCAAAACTGCCCCTAGCACAGTACATTTGACATTAAATTTCTTTATCTCCTAAACTAAATTGTTATTATACACTTAGTGTTTATTTCCATTTTTAATTTTTATGAAGGATTGTAGGTATGTAATATTTCATTCCAGTTCCTAATCTTCCATATATATATATATATATATATATATATATATATATGATAATAGTCTGAACAATGTAAATAATTACAATAATACCTGAGATATATATATATATATATATATATATATATATATATATATATATATGAAGAAATATAGTCTTAAGATGTGCTATATTTATAGGATAAAGTGCTCAAAGTACTGTTTTTTATAAATAAAAATAATTACTAAGAACATTGGATTATAAATCTTACTGTTCTTTTCTTTATTTTAATATATATATATATATATATATATATATATATATATATATATATATATATATATATATATATAGGTTGGCTTTTATATTTTGGAAAGGTCTGCTGTGCCAGGAACCCTGAAAGTTTCATAGCTTCACCCATAATCTTCTTGCATCCCAGAGTCTTACAGTCATATGGTTTCATCATTTCAGTGAGGCAGAAGGAATATTCCAAGAACTTCCTGATGGTGAATGATTGAGTTTCAAGAGATCAAGGCCTTGACTCACCATGTTTCTACATTCAAATATAATCTCTGTGCATCTTCTCCATACAGAAAATGACAAGGAACAGGATTTGATATCTAGAACAAAATTTGATCCCAGAAAAAAGTCAGTGTTTGGTGTGGGTTTAGGGTTAGGGTTCGGCTTAATGCTAACCCTACTAAAATTATTACAACCAACAAAAATATCATAAAACATGAAAATAATTATTCTTTTCATTTTAGTCAAATTTTTATGGATATTGATTTTATTTGTGAGTTCTTGATTCAGGCCAGTCATAATGGAACTCCTTAATTAGATTTTCTTCTTTAAGAATCTGAAATTTATAGCCTTGTCTTTGTGCTTAATATTTTATTCATGTAATCTTGATATATATATTCTTTGCAACATATGAAGAAGGAATTTATTCTATAGCCTGTAATGACTGCCTCAAGGAATACATAGGTGAGATCTTGAAGAATTTAGATAAAAGATTATATGTACAAAAAAGAGAAAATGCAGCTGTATTTACTGAGGCAAAGATATATAAAAAGTGCACTGATTGCTATAAATCATCCACAGTAAATTTCTGTTCATGTTCTGTCAACATTTTCCATTTTTTGGTAGATATTCTTTTGTCACAAAATATGGAATACTTAAAAACAAAAATGGTAAACACTAAAACAGAAGCATAGAGAAAAGTAACAAGATCAGCTAGACTGTGTGACCATACACATCTAACAGAAAAAAAATGTTAAACTCAATTTATAAATTTAATCATCTTCAGTACTTCCCCTAACAGATGCTTCCTCCGATTCCTACACATATATTCTATAACTCACAGACACACACACATAAGTGGCTTATGTTCATTTTATGTTGACATACTGGTTCTTGTATGATCACCGAACTTAAGCAACATAAAGCTTGGTCAGTACCGAGATGAGAGTCGGAATACAAGATGCTGTAAGCATGGATGTTTGGGTGGTGTAATGAATAATCACTTGAAATTGAATATTGGTGAAGACAGTTCCAATTCTCGTTGGGTTTGTTATATTCATTTATGTGTAAATACATGTAGGAAATATATGTATCTATCTCCTTCAGCTATGGGTTAACTAGTAGGACTAGTATCAGTAAATTGGTATTATCCTCCAGAAATTCTTACAGTCTAAAAATATTTTCTGTTTTTAAATAACCTGCAAAAGCTATAAAAAAAAAACAAATCTCTCAATCAATCACCACATGCAACATATGTATATATACACTACAGGCAAAAACTTTGAGGCACCCTGAATTTCTTTTTTAAAAAAAAGCTTAAAATGAGTTAATTTTTGATTTTTGTAAATTAAAAAAATCAAATTTCACTAACTATAGTGTGTTTGCTTTATTCTGATAAAAATTAAGCACTTAACTATAAATAATTATTATACAAAAGCATCATATTTTGTTTTTGTCAATAAAACTACCACCTGCCTTAATTACTGCTTTACAAATTCTTGTCATTCTTTCCAACTGTTTTTGAAAAAATGTAGATGGCAAACCTTCCCAGCATTCTTCAAGCATGGAAAAAGCTCACTCTCACTCTTTGGGTTTTCTCTTTAAACTCTCCTATCCAGTGCATTCCATACTAATTCAAGGAGAAAGATGTCAAGAAATTGAGATTGCCAAGTGATAATTCCCAAAATGTTGTCCTGTTTTTTGACTCAAGCTAATTCTGTGATAACTTAGAAGTGTGTTTTTTCCAATTATTTGTAAATCAGATGGTATAGCATCTATTTGCAAAATTGAATGATAGTTTTCTTTTTTCATGATTCCTTTGACCTGAATCAAATCTCCAGCTGGCTCTCCCCACAAAACACCCACACACCATGCTTAACTGTTGAAATCACACATTCATCATTCAAATTTTCCCCTGACTTTCTTCTCGCATATATGTTCCTCTTACTAACCAAAATTTCAGATTTGGACTCATCTGTTGATAATGCATTTTGCCACTCTTTCAATATCCAGTGCTCATGATTTTTTGCCCAAAACAGTCTTTTCTACATTATTTACATTATTCAAACTATTGTCCTCATCTTTGTCACCATATTTATTACAACTAGGCATTGGTTAGATCCAGTAACAGAACCCAAAGAGTGGAAGTTCAATACTCGGTTAAGGCAGTGGAGAACTTGCAGAGGGGAATTAACAGGAGATAACTGATAACTGACATCCATTAAACATGGTATATGGAACTAGAACAGTCTACCCCAGTGAGCAAAATAAAGGGTTCAGTTTGACGTTCCAGCTACCTGAAGAAGTCTGGAGCATACAACGGCCAAAACGTTTGAATAAATATGGCGACAAATATGAGGACAATAGTCCGAATAATGTAAATAGTGTACATAATACCTCATCTCAGAAATATAGACAGATAATGAAAGGCCAAAACGTTGTAATAAATATGGCGACAAAGATGAGGACAATAATCCGAATAATGTAAATAATGTACATAATACCTCATCTCAGAAATATAGACAGATAGTGAAAGGCCAAAACGTTGTAATAAATATGGCGACAAAGATGAGGACAATAGTCCGAATAATGTAAATAATATACATAATACCTCATCTCAGAAATATAGACAGATAGTGAAAGGCCAAAACGTTGTAATAAATGTGGCGACAAAGATGAGGACAATAGTCCGAATAACGTAAAAAGTGTACATAATAACTCATCTCAGAAATATAGACAGATACATTCTTTTTTGCTTATTCCCCTTCCAGAACAAGGGTTTCTTGATGGTTAGGCATCCCCTGAGCCCTGCTGATCTACAGTCAACAACAAAATTATTTGTACACCCATCAATTATAAATATTTTTATCCATTTCTCAGAATTTAATTTCCGTATGATGCCAGTTTTTCTATATGTTAATAATTACAAAGAAAGGAATATAAAACTTAATTTTCAGAGCAATAGGTTATATACAAAAGACGGATCATGCAAAATAGGAAAAGACAAAATTACTCGTACAATAGAAAATAACATTTTGAATTCATTGATTTGTGTAAGTAATTTACATAATTATTTTATCGGTGAAGCTTTCTAGATTATTCATTCAGTAGAATATTTGTGATAATTCTAGCAAAGAAGATCATGTGGTGCATTATAATATTATATACAGAGCTAACATACATTATCGTATTGATGTAATATGTTATTTTGATTCCACTGAAAATACTTGAAAATTTTGTTTCTACTATCATCGAATGACTTTAGGTAATATAAAATACATAAACAGCACTGATTTCTCTAAACATTCCTGGCCTTTAAAGAATGGTGGTGATACACCTATTATTATGTGGGATATTGTAGCAAGAACTAAATCTTACAATGGAAAAGGCAATAGATGTAATTCATGTCTTGTTGAAAAATTAGTTATTTTAAAATAGATAAATAACCCTAGCTTATTAAACCAGAGAAAAGAATTGATGGTTACATGTAGGCATAAAAATAAATATCTGCTCAAATATGTTGATCCAGATAAATTTTTAATGTAAATTTGTTGTTTTTTTAAAAAAGAATCAGTAATCTCTCTTTATGTTCAAAAAATTAATATTCACAACTGTAAAATAAGTACTTTTTACACACACACACACACACACACACACACACTGATATATATATATATATAGATAGATAGATAGATAGATATTGATAATATTAGTGGTTAATATACACATGCAATCATATATCTAAACTATATAAATATATATATACATACGCATATATATATATATATATATATATATATATATATATATATATATATGTGTGTGTGTGTAAAAAAATTCCTAGAGGATAGAATCCAGGTAGAACTCAATGTCCAGGACAGAGTAAGGATATAATAAAAAGGCTTAAACACTAATATTCCATGGTCATAATTTATTCCATTGGAATTGTAAATTCAATTTTTGAATTTGTAGGTCTGATGAATTGGATCGTATTTACAATTCCAATGGAATAAATTATGACCATGGAATATTATTGTTTAAGCCTTTTTATTATATATAAATCCCATTTATTTTAAATGCCAAATATATTTCTAAAATCAAAAACAGTAATCCCTGTATAATACATAACTGTGTCAATATTATGTTAACTAGATATTTTATTAAAATTTAAAATACGTAATGGTTAGTTGATACTCAGTACCTGAAGACTGTGTTGTGCTACCAGTGAGGGATAATATGTATGTTTATTAATAAATACTTAATAGCTCCATTTTAATACATCGAGCACTGTTTTATTAACACCAGCATTATATATGTGCAAAATATTATATATATGTGTGTGTGTGTGTCTTTGTCTGTGTCTCTGTGTGTGTGTCTGTGTGTGTATCTATATGTGTGTATGTATTTATTGAAGATAAATATTCTCTTCTCTAGATTTGTGCCTTAACCAACAGATAATAGTTTATGTGTGTAATAATCAATGTTATGTCATGTATAAAATATATCTATTGTTTCAGTAAACTTTATAATTCACCCTTTGGCTTTCGAATGTGACTCCTACTCACATCTTGTTCCTACTCACATCTTATAAATCGAATGTGACTCCTACTCACATCTTGTTCCTACTCACATCTTATAAATCGAATGTGACTCCTACTCACATCTTGTTCCTACTCACATCTTATAAATCGAATGTGACTCCTACTCACATCTTGTTCCTACTCACATCTTATAAATCCTTGAAAATTTAGCACTGAAGTATAGAAGTTTAAATGTTTGGGAAGATTTTTTTACAGATGATGGAAGTTATTATACTAAAATCTGAAAAAGTATTGCAAAAGTAGAAAATGCCTTCCAAAATCTAAGCAAAATAACATGAAACTGGAAAATTTAATTGACAAGAAAGAGTGCTGAATTTCTATATCATATCAGTCCTTGTATATGACAGTTAATGATGGACAATTTCCATACAGATGAAGAAAACTCTTCAGGCAATAGAAATGCAATTCTACAGAAGGATGCTAAGAATACCATAGATGAAGCATGTAAATAATTTTTAATGAAAAATAGAACAAAAAGGAAACTAATACTTGGTTTGGTTTGGTTTGGTTTGGTTTGGTTTGTTTTACAGCATATCAACCTCAATGGGTTATTTAATGCCGGCAACTTTTTTTTTCCTGGTAATATTTTTGTTTTGTCAAAAATCTATTTCTGGTAATATATTTTTCCTCAAAATTGTATAGTTGGTAATATTATTCTTAAAAAAGTATTGCTGGTAATAGTTTTTTTCCTTCAAAAATTTATTTCTGGTAATAATTTTTTCTACAAAGTATTTCTGGTATCAAAACCTATTTTTATGCTTTCATAATGCTTTTTACCTCAGTTTTGGGGCTAACTATTTGACTATAGCTGGGACTCTAACAACTGCTACCACCCAGGGTGGAGCTGGGAACACCAGCAATTAAGAGGTGGTTCCACACTCCTCAAAGCATCCTGATCAGAGGCGTTGCTGTTGGACGTAGTTTATCATCTTACCCTGGACGCGGATGTAGTTTATTGTCATACCAAGGACAGAAACTTATACTTGGAATCAGAAAGAGACAGCTGAAATTTATACAATACATAATGAGAAAAGAAGGCTTGGTAAAGCTGATACTCACAGGATATATTTAAGATAAGAGGAAAGCATCATGTAACCTTATAAACTTGTGTAAATGGATGGCAGAACATGGAATGTAATGGGTAGGAAAAATTCAAGTATTCCTAAGAGCTACAAAGAATAGGAAGTTGTGGAGAGCCATCATGATAGATGAAGAAAAGATTTTCATAATTTTGTATAATCTCATCTTAAAAAGTATCAATGATTTTCAGATGTCAACAATGTTGCAGCATGTTATTCACAATATTAAAAGTCATTTTCTCTTTCTTTTCTGGCTTGCACCAGACTTATTAACGTATTTGTAAATGTTTGTTCTCTTTGATATATTATCATATCTGTGTAGCCCCACATATTCAGTAATATCCCCTTAACAAAAGAGGCCGAGTAACTGGGAAGCCAAACGAAAGCGGCAGATATCCACAGAGTCCATTCATCGACATGTATCTTTACACTTTCTAACGTCTATGTTATCTCACTTTTTGTTTGCAATGATATTTTGAGAAATCCTCTGAGGAAATTAAAAATATTGGATAGAGAGAGCTGCAACAAATACTCACAAATAAGAGGGAATATTTACCTGCTTTCAAATTTAGAATATATCAGGAGGGCATACTTAATTTTCATCTGGGGGTGAGAATGTATCCAATGTTGGATGGAGACAAAAAATAGAAGTGATTGAATTGGGAAATCTGGGGGGAAAATTCTTTTCTTCTGGAATGTTATTGAGGTTATTCTCATTTTGTGAAGGTAGAAAAAAATGATTTGTGGCGAAGAAATATAGTTTTTTAAGAAAGGAAATATTTATGGGATTTTATTAGATCAATAAGTAGTGGCCAAGGTGAATATTTGCTGATATTAAGAGAGAAAATTTATTTTCTTCTTCAATAAAGCAGGCAACAGAGAAATGTTTATGAGATATGTTGTGTGTGATGTCTGAATATGGGATTTTACTTTCATTTTATATCATTTTTCTTCTGCACATTTATTTATGTTTGAAAGCAAAGAAAGCGTCATTATAAATTGTATAGAAACTTATTATTATTATTATTCTTCTATGTGACATGTCCTTAAGGATGTTGGCGATCATAGCTCTCCACAATTTCCTGTCCTTTGTAGCTCTTAATATATTTTGTCATCTTATCTCTCCTAAACCTTGTGACTACATCAATGTCCTGGGTAAGACGGTAAAGTACATCCAACAGCAAGGCCTCTGATCAGAAGGTTTTGAGAAGTGTGGAATCACCTCTTAATTGCTAGTGTTTCCAGGTCCACCCTGACCCAGGGTGGTAGCACCTGTTAGGGTCCCAGCTATGGGTAAATAATTAACCATCCCAAGAGGGGTCAAAACACTATGAAAGTGTAAAAATAGGTTTTAATACCAGAAATTCTTTATAAAAAATTATTACCAGCAATACATTTTTGAAAAAAAAAATATTACTAGAATTATATTTTTTGAAGAAAAAAATTTTTACCAGCAATACATTTTTCAAAAAAAATATTACCAACAATAAATATTGTCAGCATTAAATAACCATTGAGGTCAATATGCCATAAAACTAACCATACCAAACCAAATCCTAAACCTTGTTCCGCCATCCATTTACTCAAGCTCACCAAGTAGGCTATGAATTGTTTTTCTCTGCCCCTCTTACCTTCAATCTGTCTTGTGAGTATCAAATTTTCTAAGCCCTCTTTCCTCATTGTGTACTCTAGAAATTTCAACTGTCTCATCCTTATGTTAAGTATTTGTTTTCTTTTTCTCTAAAACTTCATCGCTGCTCACATGTTTGGTCAATGGTATCCTCAGCATCCTTCTGAAGAACCACATTTCTGTTGCTTCAAGTCTCTTCTTTATTTGAAGAGATTGTCCAGTAGTCACTGTCATATAGAACTGATATAACATAACAGCTCAATAATCTTTTCTTTGTTTCTACCATGAGAAAATACTCATCTAGATTTTATTAAACATTAACAGCATATGTAAAATAGATTATATAATATGCATAATATAATGGATATCTTGTACAAGAGAATTTTACCTCAAGGACAGTTTTTTAATCATTTCATTCCATGTAAGGTGATAATGCCACTAAGACACCAGTGATTAGTGAGAGGGATAAAGCATGAAGAGACTTTAGTGAGGAGAATGAAGAGAAAAGGACAATAAAAGAACAGGTATCAGGAAGGCAAGAGATGGTGATTGATATCCCAAATTTAATTTGAATAATTATTAAATAAAAGATGAATGAAGATAATCCATGGTAAATTTAAAGATTTTTTTTGAAAAAGAAATACTTCAATAGGGTGTTCAAAAAGTAATAACATATTTCATCAGTATGAATTATAAGTCAACCAACCATGGCAAGAATAAAGCTGAATAGTAGAAAAGTGTATTTAGAAGAAATTGATCATCTCTTCTATCTGACAGAACTGGAAAAGAGGGAGTTTAGATTCCTTATGAGCTTGCTTTTTATGAATCATTTCACCCCAAGCAAGGCAATAATGCCACTAAGATGCAAGGTGTTACTGGGTGTTAGAGAATATGAGAAAAAGAAAAATACTATTAAGAAAAGAGAAGGATAAAAGAACAGGAAATCTGAAGATGACAATTGGCATTGCATTTAAATGTTTTAAAATCAAAGTTGGCTTGAAAGCAAGAAAATGGAAAACAGTTCCATAAGTGAGAGGTGTGGGAAAAGAAACTCTTAGCATAAAACTTATGGTTGCATCAATTGTAAAAAATCATGAAACCTTGGCACCAATCTTAAATTCATGAAGTCGAAGTACCAACATAACAATTACCACAAAAGGGTTTTTAAAAAATAGAGCACAGTGAATCTACGTTATGGCAGTGGGAAAGTGAACTGAACACATTGTTTCCTGATTCTCTTTTAACTGTCATTGATTCCAAGTGACTGGAATATAGAATAACCAACATTGCAGATGTTTATTACCAGTAAAATGATCGAGACTAAATGAAGCATTATGTCAAAACAGCCTTGCTCTGGTAAACAGAAAAAGTGTTATTGGCCAGCCTGACAGTGAAAGCATACACACACACTGGGAAACAAACCCAAGAAAAAAAATAATCACTACTATGGGAGATTCTTACCAATCCTATAAACTCACCAAATTTAAACCTACAGATTTTCATTTATTTCAATCATGAAAACATTTCATAAATGACAGAACATTCAAAAACAAAGAAGAAATTGAAAACAGTCTTTCAAATATTTTTAAAGGTAAAACCCAGGCTTCTTTAAATGTGGAATCGCAACATATTATGATTATATTTTTGATAAGTAAAATTTGAATGAATTTAATTTACATTTGTTTTTATATCCAAACAATTTACTAATATCAATTTAACATTAACATGTAAGCTATACTATTATTCTATTTGTATTCACAGTAATTATAGTTTTCATATTATATAAATATAAAAGATGTTGTCATATTTTTTTTTGTCTCTTGTTATCCTAAGATTGATTATCCTAAAGTAGACTCTGGTATAATAAGTGAATCCTGCTTTTGAACAGAAGAGAGGCAGGCAAATGATGCACCCATGAAAATTGCAATTCTTCGATTGGAATAAAAGATGAGGTTAAATAAGGAATTCTCAAAAGTTCAGATATTATATTTCTCATGGAATTTGGCACTTCTGATATTTTCTTTGAATTTTTCTTACATTTTAACAACTATCAGAGTCAGAAATCTGGGAAGTGCTGAAGCTGGTTGGCCAGAACAAAATTCCAAGATTAAATGGTCTACCCTACAAACTGTACTTGAGGTAGTCACTCATCCTTGTTCCTTTGCAGGCATTGATTTACAACAACTGGATGAAGCAGGGATCTATACCTCAGTGCTTCACAAGGGGTGTGATCAAGTTGCTATGCAAGGACAAGAACGGTGTGGATGACAGGTAACATTCGGCCTTTAACAATGCTAAACACAAAGATTTTAGCCAAGATCTTAGCCAGCTGTTTGCAGACTGTCCTCTTTAGTTTAATTGGCTCCAAACAGACATGTGCTATGTAGGGCAAGACTATTTAAGACAACCTTCATATCATTGATCATTGAACAAATCAACAATGAAGCCACACTGATCAATTTAGATAGGGCTGACCATCGATTTCTGAAGGCTGTTCTTTGTTTGCTGGTTTCAGGCCAAACTTTTGCATCTGGATTTGACTACTGTATGTAACTTACAGAACATTGGCAGAAATGTATGAGGCTTGATTGGAGCCTTTCATATTGTCTTGCTTCATTGTTCAAGGTTGTGTTCACCTTTGCAGTACATTCTTGCATTGGAACCTTTGCAATTTAAAGATGTGGAATCTTCTTACCTGATGCTAACACCTCGGCAGGTACTCCACATGTGCTAACAAGTTTCAGTTCTTGCATTGAGCAGAGTCAAGATTGATGAAGTTGGCAAAGAGATCAGAGGGTATGAGACAGTGACAGGAGCCAGAATCTATCATGATAAGTTACTGCAGTTGGGTTTGTGGAAGGGAGATTCTCTTCCCAGGCCTTTTCTCTAGACGGATGGGCCAGTCAAGATACTTGGCATCTTGTTTGGCCCCAATCTCTTGCTGGAAATGAATTGGTCAGAAGTGCAGGAGAAGGCCAAGGTTGCAGTTTCTTTAAAGGTGAGGATGGAAGTATGTGCCTTGCACATCTACTTGATTATCCTTTACTGACTCTCCTTAGTTTCACTTCCATCTGCGCATTAATTTCATTAGTAAGGCTCTTTTTCTCCTTCATGTGGGGAGGCAAGGTCCCCAAGGTATTTCAGGAGATCTGTTACCACCCCCCTTCTGAAGGTGGTATGAGTATGTCTAGCATTGAGACTTGTCAACATACACTTTGCATCATGTTCCTAGATCAAATGTGCCAGCAATTGGATGGTGAAGGTGAATTATAGAATGATAATGCCTGTTAGAACTTCCCATCCCTGAGAAGTGTGCACTCATGCAAGAAGGAAGCCCCTGTTTACCCCCAGGCAAGGGCTCATTTTATTGTGACTGTCAGATTGTTCTGAAACATCTCTTACGGGTGAGTGATGGCCTCCCTGATGTCTGGGCATTGTCATGTAGGGTAGGGCATTATTTTACGTGTTAGTTAGGAGGTTCATTCAAGATGGTCTGATAGATGAGCTTGGTCTTACAAAGCAGCTGACTCTCTCAATATGACTTTGGACACCCAGGTTGAAATGCCTCAATAATGATGAGGAATCATTAACTTGGCTGGTGATTCAAACGGCCCTCTGGATCAGCAAAAGACATTGTTTGGCAGGCTTGGAAAATTTTCCAAACTGTGTTTGCTGTGATAAGGAGGTGGAGTCCCTGGATTACACCAGCTTTCATTGCAGAGTCATAGTCCCTTCAAGCAAGTTTATTGAGGATATCATAGTTTGCATGTTGTGCAGAAAGTTTTTTGTACTCAAGGCTACTTTTGTCTGTAGCAATGTGGTACCTTCATTGTCAAAGCCTGAACCTTATGTGTTCTTTTGCTTTCTAGGCATAATGAGAGTTGTGATATGGAGGACATGTCAGAAAGAATTCTAGGTGGTGAGAAGTCAAGATTAGGATTGAAAAGTGGTGGATTCCTCCATCAGAATTTGCCAAAAGGTGGGTAAGTCTTGCATGCTTGTGTCGATTAAGAAGGGCCGATTTGGAATGGCAATTTGATGCAGGCTAGGTATAAGAAAATTATTCCAACTGGATTGAACATTGGCAAGCCTGCCTGAAATTAGATTAGTTTAGGGTTGTTTTTTCTCCTTAGTTTCTATCTTCAAAGTCGTTTGTATAATCATTGGTCCCTTTTATTTTGGACCCTAATTTTTTTTAGTTTTATTTACCCCCTCCTCTCTTCCATTAGACGACCAAAGATATCAGTTCTCTGGTGAATGTGGGACACTTTTCATATTTCGAGTGCGCCTTTTCCATATTTATTGATGTATTTGAGTGAGTGATTGAACAAATGAGTGTCTTATATTAAAGTCCTGCATTGTTTTTGTCCAATTAACTAATTAAGGATTTGTGGGTGGAATGGCAGTGTATTACTAACACTATTTAATTTAGTTTCTTGTAAATAAATTATCTCATATTGTAAATACACATTATGGTTTAGATTTTTAAATTATTGTTTTATTTCCCACCACTCATAGACAAGAAATGTACATATGGGGTCTAGTTAGGACTTCATGGAGATTCTGAAGTTATCATGGTGGTTGTAGTAAGAATGTGTTGCTTTGGTGTAAGGAATATTTTTGCTATATTTGGGTCAGCGATTGTGGCTAACTAAGTTTAATTATAAGACAGAAGAAGACCTTCCTTTCCCCATTTCCTCTCTTGGATTTCTGCTACATTTTTGTATTTTAATGCAAAATAAACATCGCCTTTTAGTATAGTACCTAGACTTTTTGAATTTAAGCACTGTACTAGATTAGCAACAAAATCTCATCAATTTACAGTTGAAATAGTTAAATGTAACCGTCTCTTCTCAAACAGCTTCTTCTCTCACACTTCCCATCTGTGTAATTCCCTTCCTCTTACTTGCTTCCCCAATGACTATAATCTTCAAATATTCAAGTGTAATGTCAATTGACATCTGGCATCCTGAGTTTCTCGTCCTTCTCTGTATCCTTTCCTCAAACACACCTCTTTAGTCTTCTTCTCAATCCTCTGTAACTCCTTTCGTGCTAGTGGCACTCCTGCCTTGCTTGGGGTGAATTGATATAAAAAAAAAATTGGATAAATATAACTGTAAGTTCTATGCTAACAGTTTCTTTTCTCACACTTCTTGCTTGTGGAAATCTCTTCTGGCTGCATGCTTTTCAGACAACTTTGATCTTCAAAAATTTAAATGTAATGTCAGTTATTATCTACTGTCTTCTTGATTACTCATCTGTTATTCTCACTCCTTAGTAATTTTTCTGCTTTTGAATTCTTTCATACCCAGTAGCACCTTGTGTCTTAGTGGCTTTACTGCCTTGCTTGGGGTGAATTCAGTTTAATAAAAAAGATGGGAATGGACTCTAACTTTTTCTCTAACCAACTACTTTTGATAGATAGATAGATAGATAGATAGATAGATAGCAGTTCTGGAGTTACTAGCAAAATAAAAACTAATTTGGATTAAAGACTTTAGTGAGCAAGATATATTCAGATAGAAAGATACCGGTTTCTACATATTTGTAACTACAGAGTGTTTGATTTTATTTCTTAGTCTTGCTCTAGGTTCCTCTTAATTATTCCTTTTAATTATGAATATTTTGTCTGAGAAACATTATATTTTGATATATATATATATATATAGAGAGAGAGAGAGAGAGAGAAAGAGACTGATTTATTTTGATTTTTGCAGCTTATCAACACTGTGTGAGTTATTTAAATCCAAAAATATATTTAAGTCCATAGGAGGTTTGCTTATAGTACTCAGTGTCTCCACGCTGTCTCCCATGTAAGTACTGACCAGGCTCAAGGCCACTTAACTTTGGTGATTGGATGATAATCAGTGTTTGGGCAGAAGACATTGTTAATTTTCCTGAATATTAAATGAAACATGTCAGAAACAATCCTGGATAGAAAAATATTTGAAAAAGAGATTAATTTCATGATCACAAATGTATTTATGAGCATGGAGAACTAGGGGACAAAATAATAACCAAATTGAATTATCATCCTCTTATTTTTATTCATTTTTTGATAAAGTATTGGGTGCTCCAATCCACTCTGAATTGGTTAAGCATCTCACTTCACATGGCACCTTCTTTCAGCTAAACTATTTTTATTTCTCTAGGTAAACCACTGATGTGTTAAATGTTATCACTAAATTTGTCTATCAGTCTTCAGATAAGGACAGCAAGGTTCAAGCTTTGGCTTTAGATAACTTCAAGGCATTTGAAAATGATATGGTGTCTTTGGCTAGATATTTGACTTAATCCAATTATTCTTAACAAATTGGCTTATGAAGGTCATGTTGAACAGAAATGCTTCTAGATCATTTCACAGTAAAGCAATAGTACCCCAGGGCTCTCTCCTTGGACCTACATTGTTTTTCTTCTTCATCAACAACCTTCCCAATGTCATCAGTCTTCATATATGTATTTATGCTGATGCTACAACTATTTACCCCTGTTTTGATAGTAAGACAGATAGGTCTGTCAAAGTAAAACTGGCAGCTGCTCATGAAAATGAGCTTCAATTAGTTGTTAACTGGAGTAAGAAATGGCTTGTAAATTTTAAACACCTCTAAAATGATACTGCTATCCTCTAATCCTCATAGACAACTATTTTCCCACCATCCATTAGCATGGCTGATACTAACCTTCAGGAGAGTTACTCACTGGGTTTTCTCAGTCTCAAATTTTCTACTAACATGAAATGGATTGATTATATTGAATTGAAGAATTTTGGTTCACCAAGTCATGTCAAACCATTTTTTCTCATTGGAATCCCTCTTGCACATTTATAAATCTAAAATTTACGTACAATTATAAATCTACCATTCATCAGTGCATTGAATACTGCTGCCATATCCTGGTCTGGTGCTCCTGCTGTATATCATGAGATACTTAACAAAATCTAAAGAAGAGTTTGTAATGTTACCAGTCCTGATCTGGCATCTCAACTTCAGTCACTTTCCCACTGCCATGAAGCAGCTTTCCTCTGTTTTTTTTTATAAATATTTTCACACATGGCACAGAACTGACAAGATTAGCTATTAGGTCTCACTATTTTAATGTTGAAATAGCTAGATGTAAATGTAAGTTCTATTGCAATAGCCTCTTTTCTTGCACTTCTTACCTGTGGAATTCTCTATGGGTTCCTGGTTTCCCTGCCACCTACAATCTTCAAAAATTTAAATGAAATGTTAATCGCCATCTTCTGTCTTTGTGAACCATATGCTTTTATTTTCCTTTCTCCTAACTAAATCTTCTCATTCTCTTGCATTCCTCGTAACCCCTTATGTCTTAGTTGCATTATTGCCTTCTTTGGGATGAAATGATTAAAAACAATGGAGAAGCAAAATGTTAATCACCATCTTCTGTCTTCGTGAGCCCTGTGCTTTTATTTTCCTTGTCAAGAGAATGAATTCTAGTGCTCTCTATTTTGTATCTGAGTGGTCATTCACTTTTAAAGTTAAGATGACAAGAGTTTCTGCTAGTGGATTTTTTTATATAATGAGGTGATAAAAGTGTTGTTTCTATATTCTACAGGAACACCAAAGAATGGGAGTTTATTTTTTTGACTAAATTCGCAGATAAAGTTAAGGACAGAGTTTTTCAAATGTGGTCTTAAATGTATCTATTTCTTTAGTGTTATTTGCTAAACTAAAAATGTTGTCTATATAGCAGACATATATTTTAGATTTACATTCCTGTTTAAACATCATTTTTTCTATATGGAACATGTAATAATTGGAAAAACATGGACCAAATGGATTTCCCATACTAACACCATTAATTTGGATGTAAATGTTGCCATTATAGTCATAGAATTGGACTTTGGTTGTGCATGTGTGTAGTAATTTTTTGAGTATAAATGATTTGATGGATGGCGGAAGGATAGAGTTATTAGTATACACAGAATTAAGGATAATGTCAATGGTTTGATTGATGAGGACGTTTGTAAATAAATTTTCAAAATCAAGTGATGCTATGATAACTTAGTTTGGTTTAGTAGTTTTTAAAATTTGTAGAAATTCATGGATGGATGTGATGCTGTAATTGGTAGGTAGGTATGGTGTGATGATTTTATTCAAGAATTTTTATAGCTTGTAGATAGGTGTTGGGATCTGGGAAATGATTGGTCATAGTGGCTGTCTGGGCTTATGTGTTTTTATATTTCCATATAAATATCCAGGTTGGTAGTATTGAATGATTTTTTTTTGATTTCCAGAGGACTGACCAGCATTATTAGATGTTATTAGTTTGTTGATGGATCTTTTTAGGGTCCCCATGGGGATTCTGTTCAGTTTGGTGAATTTAGTTCAGTCATCAAGAATATTTTGTAATTTTCATGTAATCAGTTTTATCCAAAATTACATATTTATTAGCTTTGTCAGTTCATCTGATGATGATGTTAGGGTTATTTTTTAGTTCTTTTGCAGTGCTTTTTAGTTTTGTTGTTAAGATATTATTTTAGTTGTTTCCAGGGGAGAGGTTTTTCAAAACTTTGGCTTTGAGGAGGTCTCTCAGATCTGTGTGAACTGCTCCATATGCCTCGAGTGGGATAGTGACTTGTGTAGAATTTCACTTTTGGTCTTCTTTGTGAAGAGATCAAATTTAGGTTGAAGATGGCAATTTGGCCCTAGATTTAGGAAAATATAGTTTTATCGTATATTTATGGGTTAAAGTCCTCAATATCAAAAGTGTACACTGAAGTCAACATCCAGAGTCAACAGTCTGTTTCATGCTAAACACAATTATCAGACCATTGTGTTTAGCATAAAACAAACTGTTGGTTGCATTTAGCATGATACAGACTGTCACCTCTGGGTGTTGACTGCAATGTACATTTTATATATATATATATATATATATATATATATATATATATATATATATTCATGCATGATTGGTTGAATAATCTAGACATATTATGTCTATTTATTTCATTTTAATCCTCTCAAATTCCCGGATCAGTTTCTTAGTTTTGGTTATTTCTTTTATTTTCTAAAGAACTTTCAATCTCATCCAAGAACATCTTCAAAGGTGAATTGGTAAGACAAAAATTAATGTAATTGATAGTTGTGAATTTTTTGTATATGCACATAAAACATCTAACTGCATAGCAACCCTACAACCACACCCAATCATAGGAATGGTGATAATAATCATGATGATTATGATTATCCTTTTAATCAAAATATGCTTTTATAATTATTGTAAGGGATTTATTTGTAATTACAAGTAATGAAGCATTCAGTTCAGTTATGTTCCATGCATGATACATGCTTAGGCGATCATGTATCTTTCAATACATGACTGACAAGGCAGATTTTTTTCCCTCAGTAGGTTGCTATTTCTTTCTGTGGTTGACCAGTTACTATCCAAGGCTAAAGAAGCTGGTCTGTCCTGCTTTTTACCCATAGCTGGGGGGGGGGAGAAGAAGAAGTGTCATACCTTTCCAAAGGGTATTAGCACATAAGTGAATGTAATGGATCTGACTGGAATTCGAACTCAGCTCTCTGATTCCTCAATCCAAGCTGTTATCAATTACTCTGCTGTGACATTGCTCATAAGTATTGTTGAGCCTGGCATCAGAGTGAAACACATTTTGCTATTTTCTCATTTTATGTGGAATCTTTTAGTTCTGTTATTAACTTTTGTTAAAAGTGTTACAAAGAATCAGCTGAGAAACTTCATATTTGCTGGAATTGATTAAATTGTGATTTTAATATTACCTTTTACAATTTTCCTGAAATAGTTGCTGATATAATTTCAGTATGGAAATTAATCAACCCATAAAGCTGCCAACATTAATCGCAATAAAGTTAAGCCTGATTAACCAACCATTTCTAACTACAACTATCATGTAAATTAATTGCCAGTGCCACTTACTTAGTTAAACACCAAACAGGCTATTATCAAGGGAGACAACTCAGATTTAACATTCATAGACAATTAGGAATCTCTGTTGAATCTTCTCTTCATTGTAGTGAAATTTCTTATTTGCTAATTAACAATTCCTTTGATATCAGTCTGTATTTCTTAGCTCATCCACCCAAGCCTGAGGGATGCTCAAGGCTATTTCTTTGATTCAGGCAGACCCTACAACATAACAACTATTCTGGGTATACAGAAGCAACTTCAACAAACTAAGATAGAAGGGTATAAAATGATAATGACACTCAGAAAACAACTTTGCTGTGTCTACCCTATGTGAAAGGATTATCAGAAAAAATAGGAAAGATCTGTTGTCCATATAAAATCAGAATGACCTTCAAAAGTGGTACAACACTTTGCAGACACCGCTTTCAGATAAGACCCCACCCCACAGAGGAGAACATGACTAAGGACTGTGTGTATGCTATCCTGTACAGCTGTTGTAAGAAGTAAAAAGGAGAAACTGGCCTGCAATAACATCATAAAGCTGTACCACAAAAGGGAAATAGAAAAATCAGGTGTAGCTGACCACATGTGGAGGGAAAAGAGAGATCACCACCTTCTGTGAGATGTGTTTATAATAATATCAATGGAAAATACAAAAACTTAAGGAATCAGCATATATGCTAGGCCACAAAAATCTCCTAAGCCATCCAAGCATAGAAATGAATACAATATGGGAACCAGTAATATGGAGTGCAATATGAAAAGCAATAATAAAAACAAAAATTGAAATGTGAGCTCTGGTAAAAAATAGTAACTGAAACATTAATTATTAATTCATACACTGGTGTTCACAAGGACACATGGCCCAGTGGATAAAAGTGTTGGTTGGATTCAGTGACTTGACACAAAGAGTTGTGAGTTCAATAAAACTTAGAGAGTTGAGTTAAAGGGAGATAAGTGAAACATCCCAAAGAGGTATGGCTCGTGGAATTAGAACGATCTACCCTGGTGGATGAAATAAAGGGTTCAATTTGAAATTCCAATCACCTGAAGAAGGCCAAAGCATACAATGCCCCCCAATATATATATATATATATATAAGGAGTATATTCATGCAAGACAATGCTATTCTGTTGCCCACATTGCCAAAATAGCTTTCAAACACCAAATTAATAGAATCCACATTCAACCTCTTAAGATATTATTCCCTTTGAAAATTCATGGTTCAACAAGTGTATATGATAATAAGAAACATTGATCAAACAAAATCCAGATACCTAATTTTATGATTTCTGCTGAAAGCAAAAGAAACTGAGATCTTTATCTAATTTATTCTTTTATTAAATCTGTTATTCTTTTATTCTTTATTTTATTCTTTCTATTTTCTATTTATTCTTTTATATATTTTTATTCTTTTGTTATTTTTATTCATTCTTTTATTCTTTCTGTTATTTATTTATTCATTCTCATATTTGCTCATTCATTTATTCATTCTTTTATTCTTTCTGTTATTCGTTTATTCATTCTTAAGATTCTCTTATTCATTCTTTTATTCTTTCTGTTATTCTTTTATTATTTTGTCCCTTTTTATACTTTGTTTTTTTATCTATTCCTCTATTCTTTGATTTTACTTAATTTATTCACTTATTCTTTTATCTATTTTTAATTCTGACATTCTCTTATTCTTTTCTTTATTTTTCATTTCTTTATTCATTCTTTTAGTCATTTATTTATTCTTTTAATTCTTTTCAGTTCTTTTATTCATTCTTTCATTCAGTCTTTTATTTTATAATTTGTTTTAATTTCCTTATTAGTTCTTTTATCATTTCAAGTAAATTTACTTGGTTCATTTATTATTTTACTTTCTTGCAAGGCTTATGCAAATGTCTGATAAGACTTTTCCTCAAATGACTAATGTTAGCATTGATCTTGGATCATGGTGAAAATCAGTTACTTTAGATCATCAATAATCAATTAATCATTAACTGTTCCTAATTAAGCCAAGTTAGAGAGGATAAAAGATATTTTTAAGAAATGTGTACATTGCATCAAAGTTAGAAACATTTTGCTGTAAGCCTTTTATTTAGAACCTTTCATGTGAACTCTTTGAAAAAATTAGTTTATTTCCTCCTCTTTTCAACATGGGATAAGTTTTTAGTGATCAAACCTGAATGCATTTCCCATGAGATGTTATTCCTAGTCAGGATGAGACTTTCAGATTATATTTCTCTTTCCTTCGTACTGGAGTTGATTTTTGAAACAGTCAGTAAAGAGAAAAGTCAAAACCAATTTGTGGAAAAGAAAAATATCAAAACAAAAGCAAATGTAGTCATTGAGTTAACTTTCTCTTTGTAAGTACACTTTTCCCATTTCCCGTTTGCCATGAAAAAAAAAAAATAATGAATGGTAGCTTTTACCTATATGTCTGGATGTTAAGCAAAAGCTAATAAAAAATAAGCAAATTATATATATATATATATATATATATATATATATATATATATATATATATGTATATATATATATATATGAAATATAAAACCTTAATTAACAGAAAAATAACGAATGAGCAACATTGATTATTTCAAAGTGGTTGAATTTAATTAATTTCTTCTCTGTTTTGTTTTAACCCAATTCTGCTTTGGTTTTTAGGTTTTCTTTTTGTTTTTTATCAAGGAAAAAAAAACAACAAAAAGCACGTTCTGCATATTTTTTCTCCAGCCTCAACAAAACAGAGAGAAACTTTGAAACTGTTATCTTTTCTCTTTCTTATTTTTTTTTACAATTGTTTACATTTTTCTTGTTTACTTTTTACTTTAAAACAATTTTCATTTATAGTTTTTTATGTTTTTTCACATCAGTAGCCAATGACATGACAATTGCAAGAGAAAAGTTAAATTTATGTTACAAACTCTAAGTAAATAAATGGAAAAAAAGGCATTAATTAAGTTAATAAATTATATAACGACAACTGCTATAATCAGTTATATTCTGTCTCAATAGTTTTTATGACAAATGATGGAAATATTTTAACAATTTTAATGAATAATTAAAATTAATAAACAATGATTATTTACAAAGTTGAGAATTTATTCATTCTGAAGGAAGACTATTGCATTTTGGCTACAGTTTAGATTTTTTTAATGTAAAATATACTATCCTTTTAGAGATATATACAGTGTAACCCGGATATAAGAGAGTTGTCGGGACTGGAGAAGAAGTCTCTTATATCCTGGTTTCTCTTATATTGGTCTATTTTGTTTAGGTAAGTATGGGAACACTTTGGGACCAGAGAAAATCTCTCTTATATCCGGGTTTCTCTTATATCCGGGTCTCTTATCCGGGTTACACTGTACATACATCTATAATTTTGAAATTTTTTGGCAAAAAGAATCATGTATTTTTCAACATAATCTCATTCCTTTCCAGTGCACTTAATTCAATCTCTCTCTATTTATTATATATATTGAACATTATACAGATCATAATTCAAGTCATGATTGTGTCAGGCTATGGACTTATTGATCCAACCTCACACGCATTCACACACACACACACACACACACTCACACCCATATGTTTATATGCATGTGTGTGTGTGTGTATATATTTGGCTTCCACACATTCTGGAAAATAAAATTATCAATTGACACCAATCACTAGAGCCTTCCATTATACATCAGATAAGGCTAAAGTCTGCAACTCTATGTTAGATGACAAGAATCGTCCCCTACCTGCCTTCTCCCCACTCATGGAGCAAAAAGCATTGCAATATCTCTGTCTCAGTTTAGAGAAATTTCCAGGCTTATAGTAAACCTTGATGCTGCAAATGCTACTGGCCCAGTTAAAGTGACATTAGTGTTGTTATTAATAACACCTTAACCTTGAGATATTCCTAAACTTGGCAAATTTGTTTAATGACTGCCAGAAGAGGAAATGTTTTCCAGCTTTATGTATTAGAATTTGGGTGAGTGTGCATCCTCATTGCAATATTGCTCCAGCTGCTTCCTCAGTTTCATTAGAAAACTTTATTACCAACAAGATTGTTGCCAACCACTTCAACAAAAAACACCCTCCTGAGTGACAAATTGTATGGATTGAACTCATCTAGGCTCACTGCTGATGCCATAAACGTTATTAATATAGAATCAGGGCTTATTTTTTGTACAAATAATCACTGGAGTTAGTGAAATTTTATCTTTTATATAAAAAAAAAAAATATCTCATTTTAAAGTGTCTTTTAAAGAAATGCAGGTTGTCCTTTTTTGCTTGTCAGGTATACACACACACACACACACACACACACACACACACACACACACACACACACACACACACACACATATATATATATATATATATATATATATATATATATATATATATATATATATATATATATATATATGCATGTATAATTGTGTTGTTCCAAATGAAAAATATTACATGAAAAAATCAGCATTCTTGAAATGCTAATTTTTTAATGCCAACTATCCTGATTTTTGGGTGGGGGAGATTCAGAGACCAATCTTTTAGGACTAAACATGCACAATTCATATGCATTATTAATATAATTTTCATTATTGGTTTTTTAATATGTTCAATAAATTTAATAGATAGATAGATAGATAGATAGATAGATAGATAGATTGATTGGCTGAACTCAGCTAAGCTCAGGCTTAATAAGAAGATAAAGGGACAAAAGATAATCATGTTCTCACAAAATTGTAAATCGGCAGATCATGCCAGACTGGAAAATCAACTTTAATTATGTTGTAGATAAAGAAGATATTTGAAAACTTAATTTGAAATAGAAAAGCAGAAAATTTCATTAATATTTAAGATAAAAAGCAAAAAACAATGATAAACTTTTTTCTTGCAAGTTCAACTGAAGAGAATACACTAATGGTCACAAAGATTTATTGTTGCAATTTCAACATTTCTTTTCCTCTGTTATTTTTTCTTTTTCTTTATTTCTTTGTGTTTACCCTTTTTTCTTTTTGACTCTTTACTTTCCTTTTTCTTTTTACTTCTTCTTTTCTTTATAATTTTCCTGTTTCTCTTCTACACTTTCCTTCTTCTTGCCTTTCTTCTTTCCCTCTTTCTTTTCTCTTCTTTCTTATCTCTTCCTTCTTTTCTTCCTATTTTTCTTTCTTTTTTTTTGACTTTCCCAATTTATTTTTTACTTTTTATTTTATTTCCTTCTTTTTTATTTCTTCTTTCCCTGTTTCTTTCTACTTTTACTTTCCTTTCCACTTTACTATTTTCTTTTTCTTTTTTTTCTTTTCTTCCTTCCCTTCTTCTTTTCTTGCTCATTACTTTTTCTCTTTTTTTTCTTCTTGTTTTCTTCATTTCTTTCTCCATTACTTGTTTGTTTTCTACTCTTTCTTTTCTTCTCTTTTCCTTTCTTCTGTTGCTTTTATGCATTTTACTTTTCTTTCGCTTACTTCCTGCTTTCTTTTCTTTTCTTTCTACATTCTGTCTTCTTTTATGCTCTTTCCTTTCCTTTCTCTTTCTAACTTTCTTTCTTTCTTCTTTGCATATTTTTTCTGCTTTTTACTTTCCTTCTTTCTTTCTTCATTTCTTTCTATTTTCTCAGTTTATTTTCTACTTTTTCTTTTCTTTTCCACTCTTTTTTTTCTTCCCCTTTTCTTTCTGTTTTTACTTTCCTTTCTCCTTCTTTCTTTTCTTCTATTTTCTTTTCTTCTTTTCTTTCTACTTTCCCTCTTTCTTTTATGCGCTTTGCTCTCTTTTTTCTATCTTTTTTTCTTCTTAGACATTTAAAATTATTAAACAATTCATCTTCTACAATACAACTCACTAACAATAGTCAAAATTATATCCCAGTTTCTGCTGTTAGATTTTCCAAGCAAATTTATTTTTATATGATAACTTCACCAAGATCTTAACCAGAAATTAATGACAAGTGTTTGTTTTTTTCCCCTGCCATCTCCAATCAGGATGTATGCAATCACATTGATTCAATAAAATATTGATTCAATCAGGATGTATGAAACCGTGCCCTACACAGGTTACTTTCCTTTTTATAGACATGAAATGTTATGATTTTGTTGAAGAAATGTTTAGAATTCAAAGATTTCTTTCTCTTATAATGACTACCAACCAAGGCTAAAGTACGTTGTCTACCCTGCTATTTAATGCAATAGACTGGACTACAAAATGAACTAAGTCTATTGATACCACATCCTGCATCACTAATGAAGATGTTACACAGATATCTTCATATGAGAGTTTTATGAAATGATCAAATTCAAAACTTTGTAAAGATGATGAGACCAACAGCATTATCAGATAAGCTACTCTTAAACCCTTTAGTCGAGAAAGAAGCACAAACAAGAAATAAACATTTGATGTTGAAGTTCCTGCTATAGAAATAGTTCAGCTTGCTTGATTGATCTTGTATAGACATAAGATAATCAGATTTAAACTGAATTACTGGACATTTCAAGTCATGCGGAAAAGAGTGCCAGTTTTTCCATCTTTCCTTCTAAGTGAAAGGCCAGTGAACTTTGGTTTTTCTTCTAGAATCCTACAAGGGAATGACAAACAGATTATCAGTTGACCATGTTTGGTGTGGCTACAAACAGATTCAATGGTGTTCATCAACTGGTCATTTCTGAAGATGTGTTTTTCTTTATGAAATAAAGTGATATGACACTGAACTAAACAAAGCAGTTGTAGTAGTATTCATAGTATTATCATCAGTTATATTCAAATCAGGATAAGTACAGCGAGGACCGACCATGCCACATACACTGTAACAAACTACCGTTATTCCCTTTGTATTCCATTGGTGAAAAGTAAGTTCTTCCCATGAACTACTACAAATTGTAATCAATTCCAAAAGATCTCATTACAATCTTAATCTGTTCAATTCTAGAGTTAACAATTATCCTTCCTACATATCCTCAAAACTTACCTTTTAGCACTCATGGCCACATCAGATTGAAGCATTAGTTCCCACACAATCACCAAAGTTAAGCAACATCAAGCTTGGTCAGTACGTAGATAGGTGACTACTTGAAATTACCAGGTGCTGTGAGCTTGGATGTGCAGGTGATGTAGTTAATAATGGTTCACATTTTTTAATCCGAGATCTGAGTTTCAATTCCTGTTGAGTTCAGGATATTCACTTAAGTGCAACTACCATCGAGAAAAATAGGAATCCAGCTCTTTCCCCCCAGATATGGGTTAATTAGTAAGACATTTATCATTAAATCATTATCTAAAATATCTTACAATCTACAAAAATATTTTTTGGCTTTAAATAACCTGCAAAGGGTTGATAAGCCATAAAAAATCAATTACCTCTTACCACTCACACAACAAACTCCTTCAGTAACTGTCTACCTGGGGCTTGTATAGGGTGAACATTAATAAAAAAAATAAATAAATAAATGATAAATAAAAGCTGTTTATATTTCATATAATTAATTTGCTTGTAAAAATGTCGGATCATTCAGTAATTTTTTGTTTTTAGATGAGTATTATTTTGAGAGAAATTCTTGCTTGTCATGATAATTGTGTCTTTTCAGAAATTGTCTATTGGTTTTTAGAAGGAAAGCAATCATCAAATGTTGACTATAATATAATTTCTGATTTTTTTGTATGTTGGTTTCTCAACAGTACACTAAGCTACCATATATGAATGGCCTTCTTAACATTCACAAAGATAGTATTCCATGGTCATTTGCAGACACTGAGCCTGTCATTTACAACTTCCGTATCATACAAACTGGATAACAGCGGCGCAGATTGAGGAATTGGAGAGCCAAGTTCAAATTCCACTTGAATCCATTATATTCACTTACATGTTAATACCATTGGGAAAGGTATGAAGCCTCTTCTTCTCCCCCAGCTATGGGTAAATAGCAGGACAGACTGGGTTCTATAGCCTTGAATGGCAACTGGTCTACCACAGAAAGAAATGGCAATTTACTGCGGGGAAAAAAAAATGCCTCATCAGTCATGTATCAAAAGATACATGATCGCCTATGCATGTATCACTCATGGCGCATAACTGACCATAGTCAGTTCACCAAAGTTTCTTGCAGAGGATAAGTTCAATCCATTTGTATATTGTAAGGAAAGATCCACCAGACAATACACAAACTTCAATTCTCATATTCATAAAGTGTTAAGAAATAAAACAGATTATCAGCTGCTTTCAACATCAGCTCAAGCTCATAAGCAAGCAACCCAGACACACATAGCAACAGAAGATGATCAGCATTAGGAAAACAACTACCCTAAAAGCATAACAGTAAATCCTATGAGCAGGAACTGAAGAGTTAAGGACAAAATTAAAACAGCTGCCATACATAATAGGTACATTTGGAAAGATTAAAAATTTCTGCAATCAATACAACATTTGCCTATATTGAAAATATGAGATAGTTGTGTATGTTTTTTTTTTATAATGATGTAAAAGACCCAAGAGCCACTCCAGTTAGATGATTACAAAGCAAGAGACTCAATTGATATATAGGGAAGATAACTGTTGACCCTGGACTTGAACAGGTTAAGACTGAACAGGAGAAGCATTGTCTTGGTTGTCAGTTCCATAAAACAGTGGCTTGTGGGAAGAAGTTGCTTGAATGGAATCTGCATCTCACCAAAATGAAATACAAAGAGAATGAATGATGTTTTTCTACAATGTCTGTGGCATGGCAGATCTTATCTGCAAATGTTAGAATGTTTGAACTGGTGGAACTAAGGAATCTAGTTAGTTTGAACACTTTTAAAGGTGACAGTGATAGAGTAGCAAGAGGCTTGCAATGTTTTGCTTGTGGAGAAAGTGGTTGTAGGGTGGAAAATAATTCATCATCCACAAAGACATGGTGATGCTTTTAGACTATATCAAGACTGGAAAATGAAGACACCATCTCTAGCCTCAGCTGGCTCTTATAAAAGTAGAGGATAGCATGAGGAGTCAGGTACTTACTGGAGCGGTACAGTGAACTGAGCATGTTTCCAACATGTTCAGTGAATCATATGTACATGTTTCACTTGATGTCTGGGTTAGGTAAGCCCCACTAGGCACTCAAAGCATGCTGCTTCCCTGCTTCCCTGAAAAAAAACATCTGTTCATTGCAGTGGTGAAAATTCACTGATGATGGAACATCACTAGTTTGGTTTTCAAGGCATTGAATTTGACTCACCAGTATTTCTACCACTCTGTTTTTAAAGCTAGGTCAGAGTACACATCACCTGTTAGGCTCTTGTCATCTAGCATTTTAGAGGTGTACCCATATACTGTTTTATTATCAGCATAGATATTCACAAATTATCAATATATACTCCTAGACAGATCATTTATATAAAGTAGAAAGAGGATTGGACTGAGAGGCAAGCCTTGGGAGATACATGAATTGATTGCTTGTGTCTCAGAGAATTGGCTGTTAACAACTATCATCAGGGTCCTACCTGTTAGGAAGGACTTGATAATTGAGAAGACTCTTCCATGGATTCCATAACTAGAGACCATGAGCAGTAGAATATTGTAAGGAAACAGTCACCAGACAATACCCAGTTCAAATCACATACTGATATTTTTATGGGTATACAAGTTGATTTCCTAGCTGATCACAAGCAAATATTATGAAACCAGATAGAAAAATGTTTATCAGAGTTGAGAGAAAGTATGATACTAAAAGAGAATAATATTAAAATGTTTTTGTTATTGCTCTGTTATATAAGTCAGAAGGAAACAGTTGGAATTTTTATGGCGCATAATGAGGAAGGAGGGCTTGGAAAAATTGACACTCACATTGATAGAGAAAAACTATACATAACCTACCTAATGAGCATGTGCAAATGGATGTCAGAACAGGGTTTAGTAGGGATAGCAAAAAGACAAAATTTACTATGAGCTACAAGGGACAGGAAATTGTGGAGAACCATGATCACCTACATGCTGAATGGATATATCACAGAGAAGAAGAACAAAAAATATAATCTTGATTAATCATGAATTAATCTGAATTATTCAGGTAGATGGAACACATTAGCCCAGGAGGGTAGTCGATTTAAGAGAAGGAAAACTCTGATTTTAAACCTCCGGTGACTTGCAGTCATACCCAATCATGAGAAAGGCTTCAGGAGTAAACCCTGAGGACAGATCTGGAGCTGGAGTCCCTAATACAGTCTGATATTATGTTCAATTTCATTCAGATAACTCCTGCAACAACACCGGTGGCAATGTATATTGGACTCTACCTTTCCCTTAGACACTATCAGATGGTGGGTATGTGTCACCAACGATTGCTCATGCTGGAGATACGAGTATACACCAAGGTCTAGGGTGAAGAGAGAAGAAATGGAGGCTAGCTGAAGTATGCTTGAAGGAAAGAAAAAGACACAGCTACACTGGAGGAGTGCATCTTCACATGCATTCATTGCAATTGAGACTGTCACTTCTGTGTGGGCTTGTACAACCATAATAGATGCTGCACTATCATCAGCAGCTGAGACATCACTTTTTTGGTGCAGATCCAACATTTCTTGAGATAGACGGATGCCATATACATATAATCTGCATTAAGAAATAAAAGGATTTAATTGGCTTTAAAATGAACCAAAAGTTTAAAGGACTTATCAAACTAATATATTCAATTAATAAAACAGTTTCAACACCAGGAAAAAAATCTACAGGCAGGCATGTTATAGGCATGTAATTGCTTTCTGCTGTTTCTTTAGATGTTTAACTTTGAGTCAGCTGTAGCATTTATAGTCGATTTGAAGATGTCTGCTTGCACTATATATTAACTGTTATGCTCATCTCTTGTGCATGACTCTTGAACTAGTTCTGGATTCCATTATGGTCTGGCATTTTTCAATGAGTCATTTTTCTTTAAAGTTCTTTGTAAGGTCTTTAAATTTATTTCACTTTCTTGTCTACTTTTGGCCTCTTATGATTCAATTTTCATGTTGGTCAAACTCTCTTGTGCACATTTCTCATGGAATTTCTAAATGCTAAACATTTCAAATACATCGATATATGGATCAGTTATAATAAATTTAGTATAGGAGATAAGGAAATTGAACATTGAATAAACTTTCTCAGGAAAGATTTGGCCAACATCACAAATTGCAACAAAACCAAAACATTAAACTAAGAACTTGAACCATGTTTTTAAATAGTATTCTCAGAATGAAACTTTCATATGGCCACAAACATTCTAAAAAATATTTAAATTCTCAGCTGTATAGAAATTCTTTCTCAAATCAATGGTTAAAAAATGACTTCAAGTCAATGAAAACTACCAGTAGCAAGGAGAATTCTTCTTCAAACCCTGTGTACTAGTTTCTTGGCTGGTGTGTACTACCAGCAA
Organism: Acanthosepion pharaonis; assembly: GCA_903632075.3. Lineage (NCBI taxonomy): Eukaryota > Metazoa > Mollusca > Cephalopoda > Sepiida > Sepiidae > Acanthosepion > Acanthosepion pharaonis. Next base: position 362,571 of record CAHIKZ030004140.1, read on the forward strand.
TGGGACAAGCCTGATTGGGGGGATCCAGGCAGTGCTCTATAACCCTCACTATCTTATCAACATTTGCTTTTTTTCTACCTACATTTATATATGTTACAAATTAAACTAAGCACAACTGACTATTAAAGATGACAAATTTCTAGTTGAATTGTTCCCCTATATTGCATAGACTCCATTTTTGTACATTAGGTTACAATAAAATTTGTATTTTATATGAATACTGTCTTATGAAAATTGAGATGTTGTAGAGTTGGGAGAACATATCATAGATTAAGGGTGGGGACTGTATCATAGATTTGGTGGGGCACAAGACCCTTGCACTGATCTTGACTGTTATCAAAGTGTCACAAACAACATAACTATATCAAATCAGAAAACCTTGAGAACTTCAACAACTAAAATGGATATCACATGTAAATTGAAGAGAAAATAATGATATAATCAAGATGATGATATTCCACCCTGCTTAAAACAGAAGGTTAGGAAGGAAACCTCCTGTCAATACAAGAATGAGGATTTGAAAAAACTATTTTTCTGAAAAATTGTTTTGACAGAAAGATTTTATAAATTGAACTGAAAGTAGTACAATGAATGTTGATTGTTTCCTTATAAGGAAAAATCTAACATTACCATTAGCATTTCTGATGAGGAGAACAGATATTACACTTTAATCAATGTGCATCTGACAGGGAATGAAGAAAAGCATAATTCAAGTAAAACTGGCAGCTCAATCAAGCAATGCCAAATGTTTCCTTATAAGGAAATAGCTAATATTATCATTAGCATGACCATAGCCTAATCCAGAGGTTTATTATTATTATTATTGCTTCCAGTTGGTTAGGTCTTGTAGTATAATGATTATATATATATATATATATATATATATATATATATTTCATTCTCTTTGATTTGATTATCAAGCAAAGGTGGAACAAATACATTGAATCAATAGCTTCATTTACTGCAAGGAAAGTTGATTCTCTGTGTCGTACCAGAAAGTTTTTCTTGTCTGAGTCCATCCTTCAAATCTATAAATCAACCATCCATCCTTGTATGGAATATTGCTGTCATATATGGCGTGGTGTCCCCACTGTACGTCTTAAGGTTCTCAACAAAATCCAGAAAAGAATATGCAAGATGATAGATCCTGATCTGGCATCTAGTCTACAATCGCTATCTTACAGATGTGCCATGGCTTCACTCTGTCTCTTTGACAAGTATTTTCATGGCAACTGTTCTAACGAGCTACTTTCATTGGTTCCCAGACTACATGAATCTAAGCGAGCTACCAGGCTGGCATCCCACCCTTTCACCGTCAAAATGGTTAAATGTAACTGTTCTTCTACTCAAACAGCTTCTTCTCCCGCACTTTCCGTCTGTCAAACTCCCTTTCTGCTTCTTGCTTCCCCAATGACTATCATCTTCAAATATTCAAGTGTAATGTCAATCGACATCTGACACTCTGAGCTTGTTCCCCGTCCTTCTCTGTATCCTTTCCTCAAACACGCCTCTTTACTCTTGTTCTCAATCCTCTGTAACGCCTTGTATGCTAGTGGCACTCCTGCTTTGCTTGGGGTGAACTGTTTAAAAAAAAAAACATGAATATAACTCCACTAATCATACAAACATGAACTGAGATTTAAAATACAAAACTCCAATTTTTATTTTTTATTTATGCTTATATTTAATTGATTGGATAAAAATTCTGAATGTTATTGGAAACTTTCAATGAAACTTTGATTTGTGATATTTAATCTTCTTATTGACGTTTACGCTTACAATTAGGATTCTCTTGTGAGAATTGGGCAAGAAGAATTTGCATTAAATATATTGGAATATTAAGTTATATTTTCACCTTTTGAACCAATTAATTATTTTTAATTTATATTTTTATAATACGCATGATTTATACTATTTACATTGAAGTGTTGCCCTCATTTTTATTGCCATGTTCGCAACATTTCAGCTGTTGTATACTCCAGCTTTCTTCATATGATATACATTGGAATTTCAAACGACACCTTTTATTGTCCACTGGAGTAAATTGTTCTCAATTTTAGTTATTTCCCTTTAGTAACTCAGCTTTCCAAGTTTTTGTTCACCCCTGCTGTGGCTAGATATTGAACTCACAACTCTTTGGGTCAAGTCACTGAATTAATTCAACCAAATTTTTATCCATTGGCCCATGAATAATGTGCAATAGCTGAAAATGTGAATCTGATAATAAAGATGAGGACAACAGTTAAAACAATGTAAATAGTGTAAATAATTATAATACAACATTTCAGAAATATAGACAGATGTTTGCATGATTTGTAAACTAGAGGAACTTATTCTAAGTAACTATTTTTCAATATGCCATGTTCCTTCAGGATGTGGGTGATCACGGCTCTCTACAACTTGCTCTCCATTGTAAGTCTGAATAAGATTTGTTGTTTTAAATATCTCTCTATTCTGCCAAACATTTAAACAAGCCCATTAGGCAAGGATTATTCACTGCTTTCTATTCTCCCTTTTGCTTTCTATATGCTCTGTGAGTGTTAAATTTTCCGAGCCCTCTTTCCTCATTATATCTCCTAGAAACTGTCTCTTTCTGGTCCTAATTATAAGTGTATTTTTTGTTACATCCATTTTATGTGGCATTATAGAGTAGAATCCCAAGTCTTCCAAACCTTTTGGAGGAATGTTATCAAGTCCTGCTGCTTTTTTTTAATGTTTTTTAAAGCCATTTCAAGTTCTGCATCTGTAACGTTTCCAGGTTTAAGGTCAAGAGGATATTAAATGATTTGCTTGACATTTTACATTTCTCAAGAGATTTTTAAATTGGTCTTGCCATTTATTCAGTCTTTCAGCCTGATTATTAGCTTTTAACTTGGATTTGTTTGTTGATTTTGTTCCACTGATCTTGTTGACAGTTTTCCAAGCAAGAGTAGATTGTTTGTTTGCAGCAGCAGACTTGATGAGTCAAATTGTTTTCAACTTGTTGATCTTCATTAGAGTTCTTGGGTTGAACAAAAACTTTGTGATTCAATGCTATTTGATTTCCAAGGAAAGGGTTTTGCTGATGTTTAGGTTTTAATGGTATGATGCAGCCTTTTCATGAGAAGTAACAAAATTATTGTAGGTTGTATTAGATGGTTCTTCAGCATCTACTTGCAGTGTTTCAGACTTATTTCTGACAGCAATGGTGTACTGGTCTTTGAGATGACTGTTTGTTGCTAGAAGAGATCAATCATACAGTAGAAAGGCAGATTGCTTTTTCTTATTGGCTCTAAGGTTAAAGTGAAATGGTACAAGAGACCATCCAATGATCTGAAGATATTCCTTCAAATGTGTTGAAGGCTTGGCAATACATTGCATTGTTTTTCCACTTCTGGTTTATCAGGAAATAACCCAAATGGGCTGTAATGCCATTGGTATGGGTGAATGTCTATTGTTAGAACTCTTCCTTTGAAATTTGATGGTTAGACATACAAGATGATTTTTTAGTATAAAGTCTTTGAGGAAGATCCCATTTCTGTTAGAGAATTCATGATATTCAAATTTGTCACTGACACCAGCCCTAACATTTATATCTTCACCAATAATCAGGACATTATGGTTTGGGATTAGTCTGAGAAGAGAGGCACTGATAGAAATGTGTCACCTTTTCTTCATTGACAAAGTTTGTTGGTGAATAGCAGGAGATGATGGTCATTATAAGCTTGCTGTTGACGCTATCTATGATGATTCTGGTTTTAATTTCATCAATGTTTATGAATGCTTTATGGACAAGTGTACTGAGTAACATACCAAAATAACTAATATTAGTATGTGTGGAATTTCTCCAAGTCAAGGCTGGGATGATAACCCACCCTTTTTCTAACACAGTGATGTTTGAGTTTGACATCAGGATGAAAATAGCAGACAACATTAATAGTCAGTTCAAAGGCTGATGAGATGAGTTCAGGCAAGTGATTTATGTAGTTAATGAGCAAACATTGAAGGTTGAAATTAATGTAGATGTTTTGCATGCAAGAAGTTTTGTTTAATGACACTGTAGCTGAGTTTTTGAATGCTCTGCAGAGATTGAGACAACAGTGAAATGTGCTCCTTTGTGACCCACGTGATGATCAATGCAGTATGGGTTTCTACTATTCATGATGCTCATGTTTATCTTTCAGTGGCTTAGTACTCATCTATGGCTTACAAGGCTCAATAAAAACTGTCTCAGGTGACTCAATAAAATCTGTCAAATCTTTTACATACCTATGAAGCAAGATAAATTCTACTGAAAAGGATGTGAAAATTTGCATAGCTAAAGTCTGGGCCACCTTGAATAAAATGGATTTAATCTGGAAATCTAATCTATCAAACAAAATTAAAGAAGAGATTCTTTTGAGACATAGTAGAAGTGGTGTTAATATATGGTGCCACTGCCTGGACATTAACTAAAACTCTAGAATCTAAGCTTGATGAAACCTACACTTGAATGTTGTGAGCTATACTTAACATCTCTGGAGACAACAACCAACTAAATCACAGCTCTGTGGACCCATCTCTGATCTTTCTACAATCTTACATGAATTCAGAACACAAACAAGTGATCTACTGCTCTAGAGCAAGATGGGTTGGTTGCCCATCAATCACCTACATTAATCAGCTATGTTACGACCGAAAATACCTTCCTAATGACCTGCTGACCTTGATACAGAACTGTGATCATTGTTGTAATGGACTCATGAAGGTCTGAGATATGTCAACTGAATAAAGTTTTTTATTTTCATTGACTTTAAAACTTTTTCCTTGCTCACATATGCAGTCCATACGATTCTCAGCCTCCTACTGTATAAACACATTTCTGTTGCCTTGTCTTTTCTTCATCTCTGAAGAGATTGTCCAGCATTTGCTGCCATGCAGGAGAACCAATATTATGTAACAATTCAGTCATCTTTTTCTTTATTTCTAATGAAGGTTTCTTGCTTCTTAATACTTTGCTTAGCTTTTGCAAGGCATCTTTCACTATTCCAATTCACCTTTGGATTTCATTGTCACATTTTCCTTCCTCTATTAAAAAATTTCCTAGATATTTAAATTTTTGTATATGTTTGATTTTGGAATCTCCAATTCATAATTCACATCTTAGGATGTTCCTCTTCCTAATAATCATGCATTCCATCTTCTTGCAATTGATGTTTAGTCTTTTCTTCTTTTATGTCTACTATCAACACTGTGTCATCTGCAAATATTATGTTATTAAGATTGTGGTCATCAATAATGAATCTTGGAAGAACTTCTAATTCTCTGAGAATCAAATGTCTATAAAGATTGAATAAGTCTGGTGAGAAGACTCATCCTTGTCTTATGCTCCTTTCTATTTTTGTGCATTTACCAAATTCATTTTCTATCCATATTCAATTTTCTCCTACTAAAAATTCTGGATTATTTTAATATCTTTCCCAAATAAATTAAGCTTGTCTAGCAGTTTGAAAAGTTCTGTGTGTATAGAAATCTGTATACCATAGACAGCATACTTATTTTTTTACTAAATATTCACCCAATACAAGGACCAAGAGCCACTGAGTATAGAGGGTTGATATAAAAATGATCTCACTTGTTGGCTATTGTGGCATGTGGGGACTTCCTTACTTGGCTTGATTCAGCAGTAGCAGGAACGGAAGTAATCAGCAGAAGTCCCAGAATTCATAAAATTGTTGAAAGAGCCCTATTTGGTTTCTTTTCCAATTTTCCTTTTCAGCAGGCCACTACCTTCAAGGCAAACATGAATGACTACTCACAACCCATAGCAGAAGACTTACAGCAATTCTGGCAGCTTGACCTGAGATTTCTCATTCTTTGTGGGAACAAGCGGAGAAATTTTCCTTCAAGACACCTATCCAAAGGAAAAACTATTTACAACCATTGTTACTGAAGACATGTGGTGTGTTCTGGCTGTTTAACACTTAGATTTCTTGTTCCTCATGGTAACAAGCAGAGAAATTTCTCTCTACAAAACATCTACACAAGGGAAGAATTCTGTTAACTGGAAAACCCAACTCTTTTTTCCCACAAAATACCAAATATTTTGCACTCTCTCTTTCAACCACAAATAAAAGCTGTTAAACATTTATTTCAAGCCTTGGGTTTATTTATTTCATTCTATACACTGCCGAGCACACACACACATACACACATGCACACAACGAAGAAGATGTCTACATTACTGAATGAGGCTGTTGTATGGTCCTAAGAGGCAGAAGTAAGTGCAGATGATGAGGATATTTAGGATAGATAAGGATCCTCTTCTGAGTCTGTTCCACAAAGTAACAATTCTCAGGTAGAAACTGAGAGGAAATTCCTTCTTACCAATTGAATATGATGGGACTGAATATTATTCAACTCTATGTCCATAGTAGACCCACGGCAGAACTACCTCCTCCTTTATGTAGGCCTATGTGTTGAGTCTGAGGCCCTGTGGCACAATGAATGGAGGTATAACATTGTCATCACTAGTGATCACTCCAAAAACCTTTGTAATCATCATTAGATTCATCCAACTCTTTCCAAATCCTTTGCATTGTCCTCAGATTGACACCCAAACACTCTCCAATGTTCATATTGGAGCTTGCAACATGAATGTCAAGCAGTAAAGCACTTTGTTTCTAAATTTCTGGCAGAATGAATCATGTCATGGTGTTCTTTTTCCCACAGACAGTGCCTAACTGACCCGACTATACTGTGCTATCAACAAAATCGAAAACAATGTGCATGCGTAAAATTAAAATATAAAATGGAGACAATTTACCCATCCCTCCCTCTGTATGTATACACACTTCATAGACACATATATTACTTTCTCTCTCCTTTCCATTACACATTTGCATGCATATACATATATACAGGGAGGTGAAACAAGTATTTGGACAGTAAAAAATGGATTTAGAATCATATATTGAAAGAAAAGCATTGTCTAAAGCTCACAATATATTTGTAAAACAATTATAAATGCAAATAAACAACAAAAATAAATTATTGGATACATATATATATTTTATATACAAATTATTAAAACGGGTAGTGAAAAAAGTATTTGGACAGAATATAAATTATGCTTTAAATGTGTTTAATATTTAGTTGGTCCTTCTTCATTTGCAACCACAGCTCTCAGTCTGTTCCTGTAGCTCTCTACAAGCGCCTGGCATGATTTGGTGGGAATTCTAGCCCACTCTTCTTCTGCAAAAACTTTCAATTCATTGAGGTTCTTTGGTCGCCTTTCATGAATCTGATTCTTCAGTGTTCTCCAAAGATTTTCTATTGGATTCATGTCCGGCGATTGGCTGGGCCATGTCAACACGTTGATGTTATTGTTTTGAAGCCATGCACATGTTGCTTTGGCTGTATGTTTCGCGTCATTGTCCTGTTGAAAAACCCATTCTGGTTCAAGTTCTAATTTCTCAACTGATGACTGCAAGCAATCTTCTAAAATCTGAATATATTTGGCTGCATTCATTGTGCCCTCAATAATTTTCAGTTGTCCCGTACCATTATATGCAAAGCATCCCCAAACCATAATGCTACCGCCTCTCTGCTTCACAGTGGTGATGGCGTTCTTCTGATTGAAGGCTCATCCATGGGTAGCATCGTTGTGGCCATAAAGTTCAATCTTGCTTTCATCAGACCATAAAATTTGCTTATAATAGTCATCATGCTTTTGTAAATTAGTTTTGGCAAATTCAAGTCTGGATTTTAAATGACATTTTTTTTTAGCAATAGGGTTTTGCGAGGAGGGCATGATTTTAATTGTTGCTGGTGAAGTTCAAAACTTCTGGTCCTCTTGCATATGTGAGTCCCTGCATTGCTGAGATCTTTTTGAAGTTCTCTCCGAGTCACAAAAGTGTCATTTTTTTACTCGCCGTACTATTTTCCGTGAACATTTTTTTTGAAAAACCATTTATTTTATTTTATTTTCAACATCATCACTTGATAAGACACAGAGTGTGTTGAAACAAAATGGCTATTTTTGTAGTGATTTTATAACATACTTATGTTATAATTTTTTTAATAAAAAATAATTATATATATATATATATATATATATATATATATATATTGGGCACTTCGACATGGTGTAATGGTTATCAAGCTTATCTAGCTTGATCTATTATGGCTGAATAGTGAGTTCGATACTCACTGGGTGCCCCATATTTTCGCCTTTATGCCGCCTCTAAGCTATGCTTAAAAAATCTCTCTCTCTCTTTCTCTCTCTCTCATATATATATATATATATATATATATGGGTACAGGGACGAATGGTTAGAACAATCACTTTCTGACCAAGAGACCTGTGTTCAAATCTCACCAAGGGCAATTTGTCAGGCAGGAGACTTCCTGATGTTATCAGTCTAGAGTGGAGGCTATCTCCCAGCATGCGGCACCTTAGGAAAGTGTCTGAAAATCATACCACGTATTGACCCAAGCCTTGTGAAATTGGGTAGACAGAACACTTGGGGCTGTCGATAGTTGTTCGAGCACAAAGTCACAAGTCAGCATGACCGAGGGTTTGAGTGCACTGGTGTTGTTCAGACTGTTGATCATTCTAGATAACATGCTCTCTCCCAGAAACTGTAACTACGGTCTGCTCAGCATAGTTGCAGCATAGTTGCAGCATAGTTGCAGTATAAACCACAGGTGGGCTCTGTGGGTGTTGAACAAACACAAATGTGTCTGAGCAAGAGTCTGCAATAGGAATTGGCTATTCACCCTAGTGGATGGGTATCCTTGAATCTGAGTGGCCAGCTATATATATATATATATATATATATATATATATATATATATATATATATATACATACAGTGAAAAGAAGTAAGACAAAGGATGAAATGTGTCACACAAATGCCTTTTTCCACTTTGTCATGCTTCTTTCTCATAAAATTGTTTTGTATATATAAAAAATATATATGCATACAGTCTGTCTGAAGTTATTATGCAAATCTCATCCTCGGTATGATGATAGACTACATCCAGCAGCAAGTCCTCTGATTGGGAAATTGGAGGTTTTCAGGAGTGTGGAACCACCTCTTAATTGCAGGTGTTCCCAAGTGCACCCTGACCCATGGTGGTACAACTCATTAGGTTCGAAGCTATGGACAAATCATGAATCCTGAAACAAAACCCAGCAGTACATTTTTATAATAAAATGACTGAAAATACATTTTTAAAGTAATATGACAATCAATGCAATACTTAAAAAATATAAAAATATATTTTTATATTAAAATCATCAACAACACATTTTATGATCTACAACTTATATATGTAAAACCATACCTCTACTTTGAAAATATAAAATTAAATACAAAATATCCGTAGTTGAAAGCATAAAATTGTTTAGAAAACATTTAGATTTTGGCATTAAATAACCCATAGACGTTGATATGCAACCAAACAAAATCAACCAACCGACCAACCATTATGGAAATCACATAAACCTCAATAACACGAAATTGCTTTGAAAATGTTTGTCAAATTTTAAATGATTAATTTAGCTGTCAAAACAAAGGTTGAGTTAAATGTTTATGTAGTTTCAACATGTTTTATTAAAATTATAGGATTTCTTATAAAATTTGCTGTCTGAAATTTTTATTCATATTAAACTAATATTAGTTTAAGGCCTCTAAAATCTAATAGAAAATTTTTCTTTTTTTTATAATATATGTTTGAACATGGGTAATGGGAAGGATCTAAGAAATTTTGAAAGATAGAAAATAACAAAGTTATTGAGTAAGGAAATATCTACATTGGAGATATCAAGGGTGTTTCACAGAGATTATGAAATGACAAAGTGGGGGGGGGCACTGTTGAAAATATAACTGTGAACTTGAAGCAAAGGAAAAGGCTTTAAGATCATATCTCCTGAGGAGAACATAAACTAAAAGAAAAAGTTTAAACCACAGCTCAAATCTTTGAACAAAGCTGGAATTGAAAGAGTCAAGAAGAACAAATGGTGTAGAATACTTCACATGGGATCTGTCAAGAAATCTCCTAGGGTAACTACTCTCAGTAAACCAAATGTTTTTTAAAGCATCAAAAATTGACCAAGAAATACAGGAATACATGGATGAATTTCAGGTGACACTCAATGGACATGATAGATTGGACAAAGGATGAATTTTATCCAATGCAGATGTGCCTGTAGCTAAAAAAATGAAGCAAGGAGGTGACTGTGATTATATGGGCTGGAATTGTCAACCAAATTATTATTGGACCATTGATGATGGAATTAAACTGAACAGTGCTAATTAGCGATTTCATGAACAAGACATTTTTTGAATGGTGCAAGTCTTACAGTTTTAAAGTGAAGTGTGTATTTATGCATGAAAATGCTCCTTCTTGTTTATCTAAGGCTCCCTGTGAATATTTTGAGTGTAAAATATTTAAAGGAGAGAAGATAATGGAATAGCCATCATCAAGTGTTGATATGAATCCGATAAAAATCTATCATTAATTTATGAAGAATTATATGAAGATAGCAAACAATATGACAGTAAAACCGGCCTATAGAAAGTAATTAAAACCATCATGTCAGAAAATGAACCTTTTGAAGCAAAAAATTAACAGAATTGATAGATAATAAATTGTTAGCTGTTATTGAAGAAAAGGGTTACTATATTAAGATGTAAATACTTCAAAGAATTATGTTTGCTATTTGTTCTATTATTTGACGTCAAGTATAAATGTGATTTTAATAATCAGTCAACAAAGTTTTCATGAATGTTGTCTTCATGAGAATTTTGCCTGATGTATCTTAGGAATACTACAGACGCAATCTTAATGCACAAAAAAGCTTGGAAACTTTAGGAATTTTCTCTAAATTTATAAATATTCTTCATGTTAAAGTATCTTTTTTTCATTTCCAACAACTTTCTTTCAAAGAAGAATCTGTAAATTTATTGGTCCTGACTTGTCATTTTGGCTTCAATTGCTTTCCCACTGCCATGACATAGCTTCCCTGGGTCATTCTTAATATTTGATTTAGTTATCCTATATATATATATATATATATATATATATATATATATATATATATATATAGGAGTTTATATTCCCCTTTTCCTTTGCTTCAAGTTCACAGTTATATTTCCAACAGTGCCCCATCCCGCACTTTGTCATTTTATAATCTCTGTGAAACATCTTTGATATCTCCAATGTAGATATTCCCTCAGTATTTTCACTTATTCTGATAATGATTCAACTAAAGTGTGAGGTTTTCCCAGTTATTTTACAAGATGTTGGCCTTCTTCAGTGTATTATTCATTCAATGTTTATACTTCAATTTCTATTTCTACACTGACCTTTTTCTCTTGGCTAACTCACCAAAATGCATACATACTGACATATATATATATATATATATATATATATATATATATATATATATATATATATATATAATGGACTGTTATTTGTTTCAAAGGACACTATCTAGGGCTGCTATCTAATCCCTTTTGTCCAAAGCTGCTCAGGCACATTTGTAAATTTTTAACATCCAGTGAGTGTACCTATGTTTTATACTTATATGCAGTACACTCAAATCCTCAGTCACAATGACTTGTGACATTGTGCTACCTCTGAATAGTTTCCAGTACCTCATTACAGCCACAAGGCTTCAATCAACCTGCAGTATGATTTCAGGTAATTCCCAAGGATGCTGTACACTGGAATCACACTGCCAGGCCCATAGCATGAAGAAATCAATGACTAATCAACCATATGTCTCATGGTTGTAAAGTGAACATTATAACTTTTAGGCAGTGTGCTTATTTATACACACACACACACACACACACACACACACACACACACACACACACACACACACACACACACATGCACACACATCCATCCATCCATGGATACATACATTTACCTTTTCATCAGTGTATGGTATTTTTCCTATTTCTTAAAAGTGTTTTATATACAGATATACACTGCTGTCCAAAGACTTAAGGCGAATGAAAATAAAGAAAAAATATATCTTTTGCACTCTTAGACTCAACCACATATTTGAGCTGAGTTTCAAAAACTGAAAATAAAATTAAAAAAATTTTAACTAAAATCTTAAACTTTTTGTTCAAACCTTTTTATATTTCTCCAGTAAGTGACCAGAGGAATCAAACTAGAGCTTCCATCATCACCAATTGGACCCAGAAATATCACCAATCACAAAGAACGGATATTGCCTCAGGAAGGCTCCATGCCTTGAGCATATATTGTGATTTAAACTCAACCCACACTTCATGTAGAAAATGTACATAAAATCGATTACTAAAGATGCTGGAAAAATAATCAGTTTCCTATACTGCACTATTAACTATCTGACTCTTTTTGTTATCTTCTACTTTTACAGATCAGGCCAAAAATTAAGTCCTGCTGCCATATATAGGCAAAAGCTGACCAGTTTTCACTTGATAGTCCAAAAGTGTCTCTGTGTCTTTGTCAGTTGACAAATTATTTTCCACTCTACAGCCACTTTTCTCACAGATGAAATGTTGCAAGTCTCTCATTTGCTATTTCCATGGAAAGTGCTCAGATGAGCTATATTCCTTAGTTCCACCAGTTCTAACCTTCACAGTTAAGACCCACCATGCTACACACATTGTAGTGAACCAGCTTCATTCCCTTCATATTCCATTGGTGAAAAATAAGTTTCATTCTAGCAACTTCTTCCCACTGCTTTGTAGATGTTTCCCTGATCACTAGAATCTTAACCTGTTTATGTCTAGTGTGAACCATTATCTTCCCCATATATCAACATGCCTCTGTAACACTCCACCTTGAGCGGCTCTTAGGCCTTTTACGGCGTGAATATTTTTGCTAAAAAAGAAAAAAGTTTCACTTACATACAAAGCACTCAAAGGCAAGGCTACAATTTGTATAAACATTACAGAAAGACACACATGTCTGTACTGTTCAATGTAAATGGATGCACAGTTAATGCTCACTGTTACCCAATCTGCTGAGTCAGTCTACCAATTGATCTCCTGCTCTCTACTTATTTTCTAACATTATATTGGAATGCTGCGATCAAATTTTGCTAAATTGGCTAACAAGAACCACAAAATACTTTATCAGGTTTCAGGTGAACTTTCTTTAGATTGAACATAGGTTTTTGAGTGGCACACATATTTTAAAGACGTCCATTTATTGGTACAAGATGATGAGCATTTAGTGCAACCAATCGCAAGCAAAATGCCAGAAATAATGACTATCAATGAAGAATCCATCAGTTCTTTCCAATGATTGGAATTAGTTTTATATTCTGCTAGGAAATCTAGGAACATTCTAATATGACCTCATATATACATGATATATACATTTCTAGTTTACACAATAAATGTTTTAAAAGGGGCATTTATGATCTAATGCTTAATAAATCTCTTTCAAATCTTTTTTACTGTACAGTTTGGAGCCTGCAATATATATATATATCTCCCATCTATGATGTTAGTATCTTATTCAGCACCAAATCTCGACATAGTATAAATAAATTATATTGGCTGGCACATACAGTGAAAAAAATGAAAAAAAAAGGTTGCAGATATTACTCTGAATCAAATGCACTGATATTATAACTCTGGCGGTTATCAAGCAAAGTTCAAAATGGACAGATATTGGGTTATATGGAATGCTGTTAGTGATAACCCTCCAAATATTATGGTAAACCAGGTATCTTGAAAGACTGAAAATACAGTAAACACATACATACATACACACAAACACAGACACATATATATCAGTTAAAAATCCTAATTATATAGGGTACACTACGTATATATATATATATATATATATATATATATATATTATATAAATATTATGAAATGGACAAAGTCCAACAATTATTTAAAGACATTTTTATGCTTAACATTCTTTTTATAGATATAAGCATTTTAAGTAAATGCTCTGTTTATAATAAACCGTATTAGATAACATTTACCGGCCTGAATGTCCGAGAAATTTTCATAGAAAATATTCGTCCTTCGACAGGATTCGAACTTGTATCCTATATGGAACTGTCATATAGCCTGATGTGCCTTACTGCTCAGCCAAAAAAAAAATCGTTCAGGTGGTAAGGTTGAATGAAATTTACTTAAAATACTTGTATCTATAAAAAAATGAATATATATATATATATATATATATATATATATATATATATATATATATATGTAGTATATTTCCTGCTGTGTAAAAGTACACTTACATTTTTAAAAACCTTCTCTGAAAATTGCATATCTTATACTCTTAGGATAAAGTTAGTTATATAACTCTAACCCATAAGCCTAATATTCCCTTTGACCCACTTGCTCCATGAGGACCCCAGAATGAAAGATATATTATCATAAATATGTAAATAATGATTCCAAATAAAAAAATATTTAAATTTAAAAAGGACCTGATATATGCATAGACATTAAGGAATTATTAATTAAATATTATTAGTTTTTTTATAAATATCCCTGGCCAAATTCTATTATGTTGTTAGGCATATGGTATGTTTTTACTGTTGAGAAAAGAATATTTACATGCTATCAATTATTCTTTAGATATTTATTTAATAGATGAAGATAATAATCAAGCAGTATCATATAATATAGTCATATTGGTAATTAGTTAAATGACATATTCCTATGTAAAGGTGTAAATTGATATTTTATGGATATATCTTTTCATAATAACTTGTTTTATTATATGAAATATTTGTAGTAATTCAAAATTCTTTCTGATATAGAGAAATTCATACATTTTAGTTAATATAATTGCTTACAATTTACAAGAGAAAGTAACTGAGTATATTTATTTCCAGACGTTGAGTTGACTGACTATGACATGCTGCCAAGTCATGTTTTTATCCATTTTCAAATGATACAAACTGGTTTTGAATTTCAACAAACCAACAGCAATTGGTGAAAATTCTCTGATTTTCTGTTATGCCAGTAATCTTGTTTAACCATTTATGCTGTTCTCTTTTTTGAAGAATTTCTTTTTAAATGTATTTTTATTATGGAACGTTGAGTTTTATTAAACATGAAAATATTCATGCAGCCATTACCAATTCTCTTGTAAGTTTACTGATTGTTGAAGAGATCTTTCTACTAAGAGAAACGGTAGTAAAATGAGTTGATAGTGAATGTATTGAAGTCACTTCAAACAAATATGGTATAAGAAAGAATATATAAGCAATTGTATATATTTAACAACAATATATTTTATTGACTGAACAAACTAAATAGAAAGAATACAAAATGTGATGAATGTGTGTATGCTTTTTTCATTGGAATATCTATGCAAAATTCACATGAAAGATTATGTGTGGCTTACATTTTGAGAAAAGTCCTTTGTTGCTTTAGTAGAATTAGATATACCTGTGTTTAGTCCAGTAAGATTAGTATATTGTATGCTGTTTACTAATGTGTACAATTCAACATTAGGTTAGCTGGCAGTCAAAATACACCTACCCAAGTGAAAATGACACAGAAAAAACATCTCAAAAGATATCTTCGGGTTAGAAAGTGTTATATCGTGGACAATACGATATAATCAACTAGGTAATTCCGAGTGGAAAGATTACGCAAAACACTGGAATTAGGTAAAACAAATAACATGGGTCTTATTGTACGGAAAGTACAATGAGTAAGAGTTCTTACTACTACTAATAATAATAAGGAAAATGAGAGACACGTCACGGAGATCTGTAGTGGTGCTACTACTACAATACTTCGTCACATCTTTTATTTTCTACACATTCACGTCTCTTTAGACTGACCAATCACTGTTGGGGTGTGATAGGTTGTTCCATTATAACAGAAAGGAAAATAGACAGAGGGATACTCTTATGTTATTTTCTTAGATACTGTTTGTGATCTCTACTCTGTCTCTTCTACAAATATATTCATGGCAACTGCTCTGTTAAGCTTTTTTCTCCGGTAATACATGTGCTACTAGATTGGCATCTAGGTCCCACCATTTAGTGTTGATATGGTTAAATGGAACCGCCACTTCTACTCCAACACTTTCTTATCTCACAATTAATTACGTCTTAAATAACTACAATCTTCAAAATTTAAATGCAGCATCAGTTGCCATCTTCTATCTTCTTGAATCCCTCAATCGACCCTATTCTCAGCTTTTTCTTTCACTTTCACTCCCTGTAACCCCCTGCGTACTAGTGGCATTCCCTTTCATCTTTTGTCCTTTCCTCAATCCTCCCTATTCTCAGTCTTCTCTTTCCTTTCACTCCCTGTAACCCCTGCATACTAGTGGCATTCCATTTCATCTTTTGTCCTTTCCTCAATCCTCCCTATTCTCAGTCTTCTCTTTCACTTTCACTCCCTGTAACCCCCTGCATACTAGTGGCATTCCATTTCATCTTTTGTCCTTTCCTCAATCCTCCCTATTCTCAGTTTTCTCCTTCACTTTCACTCCCTGTAACCCCCTGCATACTAGTTGCATTCCCTTTCATCTTTTGTCCTTTCCTCAATCCTCCCTATTCTCAGTCTTCTCTTTCACTTTCACTCCCTGTAACCCCCTGCATACTAGTGGCATTCCATTTCATCTTTTGTCCTTTCCTCAATCCTCCCTATTCTTCTCTTCTCTTTTTTCTTTCGTACTAGTGGCATTCCCATCCTATTGCTTACAGCGTACCTATTCTCCTTTCATCTCCCTTTTGTCCCCCATGCATTCAGTGGCAATCTTTCATCCTTTCCTCAATCCTCCCTATTCTCTTTTCCTTTCACCCCTGTAACCCCCCATGCGTAGTGGCATTCCCTTTCATCTTTTGTCCTTTCCTCAATCCTCCCTATTCTCAGTCTTCTCTTTCACTTTCACTCCCTGTAACCCCCCTGCATACTAGTGGCATTCCCTTTCATCTTTTGTCCTTTCCTCAATCCTCCCTATTCTCAGTCTTCTCTTTCACTTTCCTCCCCTGTAACCCCCTGCATACTAGTGGCATTCCATTTCATCTTTTGTCCTTTCCTCAATCCTCCCTATTCCAGTATTCTCTTTCACTTTCACTCCCCTGTAACCCCGTATACTAGTGGCATTCCCTTTCATCTTTTGTCCTTTCCTCAATCCTCCCTATTCTCAGTCTTCTTTTCACTTTCACTCCCTGTCACCCCTGCGTACTAATGGCATTCCCTTTCATCTTTTGTCCTTTCCTCAATCCTCCCTATTCTCAGTCTTCTCTTTCACTTTCCTCCCTGTAACCCCTGCGTACTAGTGGCATTCCATTTCATCTTTTTGTCCTTTCCTCAATCCTCCCTATTCTCAGTCTTCTCCTTCACTGTAACCCCCTGCGTACTAATGGCCTTTCATCTTTGTCCTTTCCTCAATCCTCCCTATTCCCCCCTGCTGCGTACTAGTGGCATTCCCTTTTCATCTTTTGTCCTTTCCTCAATCCTCCCTATTCTCATTCTCTTTCACTTTCACTCCTGTAACCCCCTGCGTCTAGTGGCATTCCCTTTCATCTTTGTCCTTTCCTCAATCCTCCCTATTCTCAGTCTTCTCTTTCACTTTCATTCCCTGTAACCCCTGCATACTAGTGGCATTCCTTTCATCTTTTGTCCTTTCCTCAATCCTCCTATTCTCAGTCTTCTCCTTCACTTTCACTCCCTGTAACCCCCTGCGTACTAGTGGCATTCCCTTTCATCTTTTGTCCTTTCCTCAATCCTCCCTATTCTCAGTCTTCTCTTTCACTTTCACTCCCCTGTCACCCCCTGTGGCATTCCTTTCATTCCCCCTTATGTCCTTTCCTCAATAGTC
This sequence comes from Acanthosepion pharaonis, assembly GCA_903632075.3. NCBI lineage: Eukaryota > Metazoa > Mollusca > Cephalopoda > Sepiida > Sepiidae > Acanthosepion > Acanthosepion pharaonis. Next base: position 380,373 of record CAHIKZ030004140.1, read on the forward strand.
CCATTCATTTCAGTCTTCCTCCTATTTTTCCTTTCACTCCCCTGTAACCCCCTGCATACTAGTGGCATTCCCTTTCATCTTTTGTCCTTTCCTCAATCCTCCCTATTCTCAGTCTTCTCTTTCACTTTCACTCCCTGTAACCCCCCTGCGTACTAGTGGCATTCCCTTTCATCTTTTGTCCTTTCCTCAATCCTCCCTATTCTCAGTCTTCTCTTTCACTTTCACTCCCTGTAACCCCCCTGCGTACTAGTGGCATTCCCTTTCATCTTTTGTCCTTTCCTCAATCCTCCCTATTCTCAGTCTTCTCTTTCACTTTCCTCCCTGTAACCCCTGCGTACTAGTGGCATTCCCCTTTCATCTTTTGTCCTTTCCTCAATCCTCCCCTATTCTCAGTCTTCTCTTTCACTTTCCTCCCTGTAACCCCATACTACTAGTGGCATTCCCTTTCATCTTTTGTCCTTTCCTCAATCCTCCCTATTCTCAGTCTTCTTTCTTTCATTTTCAGTGGCTCCCCTGTAACCCCTTCGTACACCAGTGGCATTCTCCCTTTCATCTTTTGTCCTTTCCTCAATCCTCCCTATTCTCAGTCTTCTCCTTCACTTTCACTCCCTGTAACCCCCCCCTGCGTACTAGTGGCATTCCCTTTCATCTTTTGTCCTTTCCTCAATCCTCCCTATTCTCAGTCTTCTCTTTCACTTTCACTCCCTGTAACCCCCCTGCGTACTAGTGGCATTCCCTTTCATCTTTTGTCCTTTCCTCAATCCTCCCTATTCTCAGTCTTCTCTTTCACTTTCACTCCCCTGTAACCCCCTGCGTACTAGTGGCATTCCCTTTCATCTTTTGTCCTTTCCTCAATCCTCCCTATTCTCAGTCTTTCTTTCACTTTCCTCCCCTGTAACCCCCTGCGTACTAGTGGCATTCCCTTTCATCTTTTGTCCTTTCCTCAATCCTCCCTATTCTCAGTCTTCTCTTTCACTTTTCCTGTCACCCCTGCATTACTAGTGGCATTCCCTTTCATCTTTGTCCTTTCCTCATCCTCCCTATTCTCTCTTCACTTTCCTCCCTGGTACTAGTGGCATTCCCTTTCATCTTTTGTCCTTTCCTCAATCCTCCCTATTCTCAGTCTTCTCTTTCACTTTCCCTCCCCTGTAACCCCCTGCTCTTTCACTAGTGGCAACCCCCCTTTCATCTTTTGTCCTTTCCTCAATCCTCCCTATTCTCAGTCTTCTCCTTCACTTTCACTCCCTGTAACCCCCTGCGTACTAGTGGCATTCCCTTTCATCTTTTGTCCTTTCCTCAATCCTCCCCTATTCTCAGTCTTCTCTTTCACTTTTCCTCCCTGTAACCCCCTGCCTACTAGTGGCATTCCCTTTCATCTTTTGTCCTTTCCTCAATCCTCCCTATTCTCAGTCTTCTCTTTCACTTTCACTCCCCTGTAACCCCCTGCGTACTAGTGGCATTCCCTTTCATCTTTTGTCCTTTCCTCAATCCTCCCTATTCTCAGTCTTCTCTTTCACTTTCCTCCCCTGTAACCCCCTGCGTACTAGTGGCATTCCCTTTCATCTTTTGTCCTTTCCTCAATCCTCCCTATTCTCAGTCTTCTCTTTCACTTTCACTCCCTGTAACCCCCTGCGTACTAGTGGCATTCCCTTTCATCTTTTGTCCTTTCCTCAATCCTCCCTTTTATTCTCAGTCTTCTCTTTCACTTTCACTCCCTGTAACCCCCTGCGTACTAGTGGCATTCCCTTTCATCTTTTGTCCTTTCCTCAATCCTCCCTATTCTCAGTCTTCTCTTTCACTTTCACTCCCCTGTAACCCCCCCTGCGTACTAGTGGCATTCCCTTTCATCTTTTGTCCTTTCCTCAATCCTCCCTATTCTCAGTCTTCTCTTTCACTTTCACTCCCCTGTAACCCCCCTGCGTACTAGTGGCATTCCCTTTCATCTTTTGTCCTTTCCTCAATCCTCCCTATTCTCAGTCTTCTCTTTCACTTTCACTCCCTGTAACCCCCTGCGTACTAGTGGCATTCCTTTCATCTTTTGTCCTTTCCTCAATCCTCCCTATTCTCAGTCTTCTCTTTCACTTTCACTCCCTGTAACCCCATGTGTACTAGTGGCATTCCCTTTCATCTTTTGTCCTTTCCTCAATCCTCCCTATTCTCAGTCTTCTCTTTTTCACTTTCACCCCTGTAACCCCCTGCATACTAGTGGCATTCCCTTTCATCTTTTGTCCTTTCCTCAATCCTCCCTATTCTCAGTCTTTCTTTCACTTTCACTCCCTGTAACCCCCCTGCGTACTAGTGGCATTCCCTTTCATCTTTTTGTCCTTTCCTCAATCCTCCCTATTCTCAGTCTTCTCTTCACTTTCACCCCTGTAACCCCCTCGTACCAGTGGCATTCCCTTTCATCTTTTGTCCTTTTCCTCAATCCTCCCTATTCTCAGTCTTCTTTTCACTTTCACTCCCCTGTAACCCCCTGCGTACTAGTGGCATTCCCTTTCATCTTTTGTCCTTTCCTCAATCCTCCCTATTCTCAGTCCTCTTTCACTTTTCCCTGTAACCCCTGTGTATTAGTGGCATTCCCTTTCATCTTTTGTCCTTTCCTCAATCCTCCCTATTCTCAGTCTCTTTCCTTTCACTCCCTGTAACCCCCCCTGCATACTAGTGGCATTCCCTTTCATCTTTTGTCCTTTCCTCAATCCTCCCTATTCTCAGTCTTCTCTTTCACTTTCCTCCCTGTAACCCCCCCTGCGTACTAGTGGCATTCCCTTTCATCTTTGTCCTTTCCTCAATCCCCCTCCCTATTCTCAGTCTTCTCTTTCACTTTCACTCCCTGTAACCCCCTGCGTACTAGTGGCATTCCCTTTCATCTTTTGTCCTTTCCTCAATCCTCCCTATTCTCAGTCTTTCTTCACTTTCCTCCCTGTAACCCCCCCTGCTAGTGGCACTTTCAGTTCTCAGTCTTCTCTTTCCTTTCATCTTTTGTCCTTCCCTTTCAATCCTCCCTATTCTCAGTCTTCTTTCACTTTCACTCCCTGTAACCCCCTGCGCATTACTAGTGGCATTCCCTTTCATCTTTTGTCCTTTCCTCAATCCTCCCTATTCTCAGTCTTCTCTTTCACTTTCACTCCCTGTAACCCCCTGCGTACTAGTGGCATTCCCTTTCATCTTTTGTCCTTTCCTCAATCCTCCCTATTCTCAGTCTTCTCTTTCACTTTCACTCCCTGTAACCCCCTGCGTACTAGTGGCATTCCCTTTCATCTTTTGTCCTTTCCTCAATCCTCCCTATTCTCAGTCTTCTCTTTCACTTTCACTCCCTGTAACCCCCTGCGTACTAGTGGCATTCCCTTTCATCTTTTGTCCTTTCATCAATCCTCCCTATTCTCAGTCTTCTCTTTCACTTTCACTCCCTGTAAACCGGTTCGTACTAGTGGCATTCTCTTTCATCTTTTGTCTTTTCCTCAATCCTCCCTATTCTCAGTCATCTCTTTCACTTTCCTCCCTGTAACCCCCTGCGTACTAGTGGCATTCCCTTTCATCTTTTGTCCTTTCCTCAATCCTCCCTATTCTCAGTCTTCTCCCTTTCACTTTCCTCCCTGTAACCCCCCTGCGTACTAGTGGCATTCCCTTTCATCTTTTGTCCTTTCCTCAATCCTCCCTATTCTCAGTCTTCTCTTTCACTTTCACTCCCTGTAACCCCCCTGCGTACTAGTGGCATTCCCTTTCATCTTTTGTCCTTTCCTCAATCCTCCCTATTCTCAGTCTTCTCTTTCACTTTCACTCCCTGTAACCCCCCTGCGTACTAGTGGCATTCCCTTTCATCTTTTGTCCTTTCCTCAATCCTCCCTATTCTCAGTCCTCCTTTTTTCACTCCCTGTAACCCCTCATGTACTAGTGGCATTCCCTTTCATCTTTTGTCCTTCCTCAATCCTCCCTATTCTCAGTCTTCTCTTTCACTTTCCTCCCCTGTAACCCCCTGCGTACTAGTGGCATTCCCTTTCATCTTTTGTCCTTTCCTCAATCCTCCCTATTCTCAGTCTTCTCTTTCACTTTCACTCCCTGTAACCCCCTGCGTACTAGTGGCATTCCCGTTCATCTTTTGTCCTTTCCTCAATCCTCCATATTCTCAGTCTTCTCTTTCACTTTCACTCCCTGTAACCCCTGCGTACTAGTGGCATTCCTGTTCATCTTTTGTCCTTTCCTCAATCCTCCCTATTCTCAGTCTTCTCTTTCACTTTCACTCCCTGTAACCCCCCCTGCGTACTAGTGGCATTCCCTTTCATCTTTTTTGTCCTTTCCTCAATCCTCCCTATTCTCAGTCTTCTCTTTCACTTTCACTCCCTGTAACCCCCTGCGTACTAATGGCATTCCCTTTCATCTTTTGTCCTTTCCTCAATCCCTCCCTATTCTCAGTCTTCTCTTTCACTTTCCTCCCTGTAACCCCCCTGCGTACTAGTGGCATTCCCTTTCATCTTTTGTCCTTTCCTCAATCCTCCCTATTCTCAGTCTTCTCCTTCACTTTCACTCCCTGTAACCCCCTGCGTACTAGTGGCATTCCCTTTCATCTTTTGTCCTTTCCTCAATCCTCCCTATTCTCAGTCTTCTCTTTCACTTTCACTCCCTGTAACCCCCTGCCTACTAGTGGCATTCCCTTTCATCTTTTGTCCTTTCCTCAATCCTCCCTATTCTCAGTCTTCTCTTTCACTTTCACTCCCTGTAACCCCCTGCGTACTAGTGGCATTCCCTTTCATCTTTTGTCCTTTCCTCAATCCTCCCTATTCTCAGTCTTCTCTTTCACTTTTCCCCTGTAACCCCCCTGCGTACTAGTGGCATTCCTTTCATCTTTTTGTCCTTTCCTCAATCCTCCCTATTCTCAGTCTTCTTTTTCACTTTCCTCCCTGTAACCCCTGCGTACTAGTGGCATTCCCTTTCATCTTTTTGTCCTTTCCTCAATCCTCCTATTCTCAGTCTTCTCTTTCACTTTCCTCCCTGTAACCCCCTGCCATACTAGTGGCATTCCCTTTCATCTTTTGTCCTTTCCTCAATCCTCCCTATTCTCAGTCTTCTCTTTCACTTTCCTCCCCTGTAACCCCCTGCGTACTAGTGGCATTCCCTTTCATCTTTTGTCCTTTCCTCAATCCTCCCTATTCTCAGTCTTCTCTTTCACTTTCACTCCCTGTAACCCCCTGCGTACTAATGGCATTCCCTTTCATCTTTTGTCCTTTCCTCAATCCTCCCTATTCTCAGTCTTCTCTTTCACTTTCACTCCCTGTAACCCCCTGCGTACTAGTGGCATTCCCTTTCATCTTTTGTCCTTTCCTCAATCCTTTCCCTATTCTCAGTTTTCTCTTTCACTTTCAATCCTCCCTGTAGTTCTCCCCCTGCGTACTAGTGGCATTCCCTTTCATCTTTTGTCCTTTCCTCAATCCTCCCTATTCTCAGTCTTCTTTCACTTTCACCCCTGTAACCCCCTCATGCCTACTAGTGGCATTCCCTTTCATCTTTTGTCCTTTCCTCAATCCTCCCTATTCTCAGTCTTCTCTTTCACTTTCACTCCCTGTAACCCCCCCTGCGTACTAGTGGCATTCCCTTTCATCTTTGGTCCTTTCCTCAATCCTCCCTATTCTCAGTTTTCTCTTTCACTTTCACTCCCTGTAACCCCCTGCGTACTAGTGGCATTCCCGTTCATCTTTTGTCCTTTCCTCAATCCTCCCTATTCTCAGTCTTCTCTTTCACTTTCACTCCCTGTAACCCCCTGCGTACTAGTGGCATTCCCTTTCATCTTTTGTCCTTTCCTCAATCCTCCCTATTCTCAGTCTTCTCTTTCACTTTCACTCCCGGTAACCCCTGCATACTAGTGGCATTCCATTTCATCTTTTGTCCTTTCCTCAATCCTCCCTATTCTCAGTCTTCTCTTTCACTTTCACTCCCTGTAACCCCCTGCGTACTAGTGGCATTCCATTTCATCTTTTGTCCTTTCCTCAATCCTCCCTATTCTCTTTCACTTTCACTCCCTGTAACCCCCTGCGTACTAGTGGCATTCCCTTTCATCTTTTGTCCTTTCCTCAATCCTCCCTATTCTCAGTCTTCTCTTTCACTTTCACTCCTGTAACCCCCCCTGCGTACTAGTGGCATTCCCTTTCATCTTTTGTCCTTTCCTCAATCCTCCCCTATTCTCAGTCTTCTCTTTCACTTTCACTCCCCTGTAACCCCTGCGTACTAGTGGCATTCCCTTTCATCTTTTGTCCTTTCCTCAATCCTCCCTATTCTCAGTCTTCTCTTTCACTTTCACTCCCTGTAACCCCCCCTGCGTACTAGTGGCATTCCCTTTCATCTTTTTGTCCTTTCCTCAATCCTCCCTATTCTCAGTCTTCTCTTTCACTTTCACTCCCCTGTAACCCCCCTGCGTACTAGTGGCATTCCCTTTCATCTTTTGTCCTTTCCTCTATCCTCCCTATTCTGAGTCTTCTCATTCACTTTCACTCCCTGTAACCCCCCCTGCGTACTAGTGGCATTCCCTTTCATATTTTGTCCTTTCCTCAATCATCCCTATTCTGAGTCTTCTCTTTCACTTTCACTCCCTGTAACCCCTCATGTACTAGTGGCATTCCCTTTCATCTTTTGTCCTTTTGTCAATCCTTTCCTCAATCCTCACTTTATTCTCAGTCTTCATCTTTTGTCCTTTTTCCTCCCATTCTCAACCCTCTTTCAACCCCTGTAACCCCGTACTAGTGGCATTCCCTTTCATCTTTGTCCTTTCCTCAATCCTCCCTATTCTCAGTCTTCTCTTTCACTTTCACTCCCTGTAACCCCCTGCGTACTAGTGGCATTCCCTTTCATCTTTGTCCTTTCCTCAATCCTCCCTATTCTCAGTCTTCTCTTTCACTTTCACTCCCTGTAACCCCCTGCGTACTAGTGGCATTCCCTTTCATCTTTTGTCCTTTCCTCAATCCTCCCTATTCTCAGTCTTCTCTTTCACTTTCATTCCTTTCATCCCCTGTAACCCCCCCTGCATGGCACTAGTGGCATTCCCCTTTCATCTTTTGTCCTTTCCTCAATCCTCCCTATTCTCAGTCTTTCTTTCACTTTCATTCCCTGTAACCCCCCTGGTACTAGTGGCATTCCCTTTCATCTTTTGTCCTTTCCTCAATCCTCCCTATTCTCAGTCTTCTTTCACTTTCACTCCTGTAACCCCCTGCGTACTAGTGGCATTCCCTTCATCTTTTGTCCTTTCCTCAATCCTCCCTATTCTCAGTCTTCTTTTCACTTTCACCCTGTAACCCCCTGCGTACTAGTGGCATTCCCTTTCATCTTTTGTCCTTTCCTCAATCCTCCCTATTCTCAGTCTTCTCTTTCACTTTCACTCCCTGTAACCCCCCTGCGTACTAGTGGCATTCCCTTTCATCTTTTGTCCTTTCCTCAATCCTCCCTATTCTCAGTCTTCTTTTCACTTTCACTCCCTGTAACCCCCCTGCGTACTAGTGGCATTCCCTTTCATCTTTTGTCCTTTCCTCAATCCTCCCTATTCTCAGTCTTCTCTTTCACTTTCTCCCTGTAACCCCCCTGCGTACTAGTGGCATTCCCTTTCATCTTTTGTCCTTTCCTCAATCCTCCCTATTCTCAGTCTTCTCTTTCACTTTCACTCCCTGTAACCCCCTGCGTACTAGTGGCATTCCCTTTCATCTTTTGTCCTTTCCTCAATCCTCCCTATTCTCAGTCTTCTCTTTCACTTTCACTCCCTGTAACCCCCTGCGTACTAGTGGCATTCCCTTTCATCTTTTGTCCTTTCCTCAATCCTCCCTATTCTCAGTATTCTCTTTCACTTTCACTCCCTGTAACCCCCTGCGTACTAGTGGCATTCCCTTTCATCTTTTGTCCTTTCCTCAATCCTCCCTATTCTCAGTCTTCTCTTTCACTTTCACTCCCTGTAACCCCCCTGCGTACTAGTGGCATTCCCTTTCATCTTTTGTCCTTTCCTCAATCCTCCCTATTCTCAGTCTTCTTTCACTTTCTTTCCCCCTGTAACCCCCTGCGTACCAATGGCATTCCCTTTCATCTTTTGTCCTTTTCCTCAATCCTCCCTATTCTCAGTCTTCTTTCACTTTCACCCCTGTAACCCCCTGCCTACTAGTGGCATTCCCTTTCATCTTTTGTCCTTTCCTCAATCCTCCCTATTCTCAGTCTTCTCTTTCACTTTCACTCCCTGTAACCCCTGCGTACTAGTGGCATTCCCGTTCATCTTTTGTCCTTTCCTCAATCCTCCCTATTCTCAGTCTTCTCTTTCACTTTCACTCCCTGTAACCCCTGCGTACTAGTGGCATTCCCGTTCATCTTTTGTCCTTTCCTCAATCCTCCCTATTCTCAGTCTTCTCTTTCACTTTCACTCCCTGTAACCCCCTGCGTACTAGTGGCATTCCCTTTCATCTTTTGTCCTTTCCTCAATCCTCCCTATTCTCAGTCTTCTCTTTCACTTTCACTCCCTGTAACCCCCTGCATACTAGTGGCATTCCCTTTCATCTTTTGTCCTTTCCTCAATCCTCCCTATTCTCTTTCACTTTCACTCCCTGTCACCACCTTCTCTTTGGCATTCCCTTTCATCTTTTGTCCTTTCCTCAATCCTCCTATTTCTTCTTTCACCTCCCTGTAACCCCCTGCGTACTAGTGGCATTCCCTTTCATCTTTTGTCCTTTCCTCAATCCTCCCCTATTCTCAGTCTTCTTTCACTTTCACTCCCTGTAACCCCCTGCGTACTAGTGGCATTCCCTTTCATCTTTTGTCCTTTTCCTCAATCCTCCCTATTCTCAGTCTTCTCTTTCACTTTCACCCTGTAACCCCCTGCCTACTAGTGGCATTCTTCATCTTTTGTCCTTTCATCCTCCCTATTTGTCCTTTCCTTTCACTCCCCTGTCACCACCCGTACTAGTGGCATTCTTTCATCTTTTGTCCTTTCCTCAATCCTCCCTATTCTCAGTTTCACTTTCACTCCCTGTAACCCCTGCGTACTAGTGGCATTCCCCTTTCATCTTTTGTCCTTTCCTCAATCCTCCCTATTCTCAGTCTTCTCTTTCACTTTCACTCCCTGTAACCCCTGCGTTTCAGTGGCATTCCCTTTCATCTTTGTCCTTCCTCAATCCTCCCTATTCTCAGTATTCTCTTTCACTTTCACTCCCTGTAACCCCCTGCACTAGTGGCATTCCCTTTCATCTTTTGTCCTTTCCTCAATCCTCCCTATTCTCAGTATTCTCTTTCACTTTCACTCCCTGTAACCCCCTGCGTACTAGTGGCATTCCCTTTCATCTTTTGTCCTTTCCTCAATCCTCCCTATTCTCAGTCTTCTCTTTCACTTTCATTCCCTGTCACCACCTGCATGCTAGTGGCATTCCTGGGGTGAAATGATTAAACAGAAAATATCACCTGGTGATTGATAGCAGTTTTTTTGGCAGACAATATAAATATTTTTCTTCATTTTTTTTATCAAAATTCAAACAAAATCATATTCAGCATTGTTATTATGGTGTTTTTTTTCTTGTCACCCAGTTCAATCATTATTTTTTCAATCATCCTGACTGACTCAAAAATTAATATAGTAAAAGGGGTTTTTCGGGCAGTCTCTATTTTGATCGTAAAAAGAAATTATTCTTTTATGATGCAAGTTTTTATTTCCCGTCTAGTCAATTTTACTTACCATTTTATTTTCTATTGGGGTTGACATTAATTCTTCAAAAGGACATCAACAACTTCTGTCATCACATGTTAAAGTTTCTGTACCATATTTCTGACATCAGTTCTAAAGTGATGGCTATTAAGAAGTTTCTGTTGATTTTCATCTTCAAGACTCTTTTTTTCTAGATAAAAACAATTTTCTTACTTTACGCCTTAATTAAAAATTAAAACCACACCAAGCTGAAACTTCTCTACAAATTCAACAAAATAGATTTCATACAAACCTATTTAAGTCATTATTTCATTTAATGTTCAAAGAATATTTATTTATTTATTTATTTTGCCTTCCTTCTATTTTACAAAATAATTTCTGAAGTGCAAATCATTGTTACAGTTTTTGTGCAATTTTTCCCTTTTGTTTTAAAAGTTTTCCAAAAGTTATCAAGATTCCCCTCCATTTGTCTCTGTTGCAGTTTGGTGCATTTCACTGTCTTGACACGTAAGTAAATCTACTTACTAGATAAAGTAGAGTATTAATTCAATTTTGAACAGATTTGTGTTTAGGAAGATTATATCAAAACTGAAGAATAAAAAGCCACAAAAACCACCAGAAATTACCAGGTACATTTTCAAAGATGAAAAATCCTGATTTCATAAATATGTTAAATTAACAGAGGTACATTTTCAAAGATGAAAATCCTGATTTCATAAATATGTTAAATTAACAGAGGTACATTTTCAAAGATGAAAATCCTGATTTCATAAATATATTTAAATTAACAGAGGTACATTATCAAAGATGAAAAATCCTAACATGTTAAATTAACAGAGGTGCATTTTCAAAGATGAAAAATTTCATAAATATGTTAAATTAACAGAGGTAGATTATCAAAGATGAAAATCCTTATAAATATGTTAAAATTAACAGAGGTACATTTTCAAAGATGAAAAATCCTGATTTCATAAATATGTTAAATTAACAGAGGTACATTTTCAAAGATGAAAAATCCTGATTTCATAAATATGTTAAATTAACAGAGGTACATTTTCAAAGATGAAAAATCCTGATTTCATAAATATGTTAAATTAACAGAGGTACATTTTCAAAGATGAAAAATCCTTATTTCATAAATATGTTAAATTAACAGAGGTACATTTTCAAAGATGAAAATCCTGATTTACAAATATGTTAAATTAACAGAGGTGCATTTTCAAAGATGAAAATCCTGATTTCATAAATATGTTAAATTAACAGAGGTACATTTTCAAAGATGAAAATCCTGATTTCATAAATATGTTAAATTAACAGAGGTGCATTTTCAAAGATGAAAATCCTTTATTTCATAAATATGTTAAATTAACAGAGGTAGATTATCAAAGATGAAAATCCTTATTTCATAAATATGTTAAATTAACAGAGGTACATTTTCAAAGATGAAAATCCTGATTTCATAAATATGTTAAATTAACAGAGGTACATTTTCAAAGATGAAAATCCTGATTTCATAAATATGTTAAATTAATAGAGGTACATTTTCAAAGATGAAAAATCCTGATTTCATAAATATGTTAAATTAACAGAGGTACATTTTCAAAGATGAAAAATCCTGATTTCATAAATATGTTAAATTAACAGAGGTGCATTTTCAAAGATGAAAAATCCTTATTTCATAAATATGTTAAATTAACAGAGGTAGATTATCAAAGATGAAAAATCCTGATTTCATAAATATGTTAAATTAACAGAGGTACATTTTCAAAGATGAAAAATCCTGATTTCATAAATATGTTAAATTAACAGAGGTACATTTTCAAAGATGAAAAATCCTGATTTTACAAATATGTTTACTTTTCACTTGCATCCAGTAATAAATTGAAATCAAGAAGAATTTTGACTCATGTAAATGATTTCTTAATATACAAACAAAAAGAGAATATTGAAAAGATAAATCTTTTATGAATCTCAAATTATACAAAGAGAAATTACAAGCAATTTCAATCAAATAGAAATTCAATTTGTACTGAAATATAGACACCATTCAGTTTTATGCTATTTCTACTTGTTATCACTAACAAAGCTGATTAAATATGACTTGTTTTGTGACAAAAAGAAGCAAGGAACATTATTATTACTATTATTGTTTTTATTTCCTTTGTTTTCTGGTGTGTACACATTTCTTTCCAGGTCCCGCCCAGAGAGCTAAGGTTAGAAATGGCATCATGACACTTTCCACTGTAATTGCGAGAACAATTTTTTGTATTTCTTTGAGGCATGGGCTTCCAGGAATCCCTTCAATTAGTCTACTGGAATCTTTTCCAACCAATCCTAGGGCACCAACTACAACAGGGATTGTTGATGTTCCCGTGTGCCACATTTTTGAGATTTCAATTTCAAGGTACTTGTATATTAACAACTTTTTGAAGATCTTCAAAGATACATTGCAGTCTGCAGGGACTGCCATATCAATGAGGAGGCACTTTTTTTGTTTGTGGTCTTTAATAACAATGTCTGGATGGTTGGCTTTGATTGTTCTGTCAGTGTGTATTGTGTAGTCCCATAGAATTGTAACAGGTCCTATCGCCGTAACCGGGCTTGGGTGGTGTTCATACCAGTTTCTTTCAGTTTCCTTCCCGTAGAAGTTGCAGATTTTCCAGTGCAGATATTGGCCCACTCTGTCATGCCGGGTTTTATATTCAGTGGGTGCCAATATCATGCAACCTGATAGAAGCAGATTAATTGTTTCTGGATATTTATCACAGAATCTGCATTTTGGGCTGACACAATAATTTAGTATATGTGCTTGATAATTTCTAGTTAACAAGCATTGGTCCTGTGCAGCAAGGATAAAATCTTCAGTTTCAGCTTCTAACCCTGCACTATGTAGCCACTGATGGGTATGGTTTTTGTCTATGTCAGCTTGTTTGGTACAGGCAGAGTATTGGCCATGAAGCAGTTTATCTTGCCATTGTTTCTGAATCTGGTCGGTTGCATTTGTCTTTGCTTTCTTTTTTAAGTATTTTGCAGCTTCAGTCGGTGTATTATGCTTTACTTGTATTTCTGCACCCATTTGAAACTCTATTTTGTACTTGTTAGCTTTCTTTATTACAGAGTAAAGACACTTACTACTTTCATGTTCTTTGACACATACCATCATCCAGTCTTCTGTAGTTTCCAAGTATCTTTGGAGGCCAATTGTTGTAGTTTTGTAGGATAGTTCTAGTTGAACTAATCCTCTGCCTCCTTCGGATCTGGGCACATACAGACGATCAACATCAGCTTTGGGATGATGCATGTGGTAGCAAGTGAGAAGCTTTCTCATTTTGGTGCCCATTCACTTAATGTCGGGCATGATTCAGTTACAGACATTGAAATTATATTGCACCACAGGGACAGCTAAGATGTTTGTGGCTGATATACTGTTTTTTGAGTTTAGCTCGGTATTTAGTACCAGACGTACACACTTGTAGTACTCCTTTCTTACCGTCTCCTTCATTATTATTATATTATTATTATTATTATTATTATTATTATTATTATTTTTCTGTTCTATATATTCAAATTCTAACTTGAGCAAAATATAAAAGAGGATTTAGTACATATCTTGGAAAAATTCCTACTTTTTGAAAGCTATCATCCTAAGAATGCCTCTCTTCAAATCACAAGACTCCTTAACAAATGGTAAAATGGAAATTGTGATTAAATCTTAAATATTATTAACATTTTCAAGTCAACATAAAACCATAAACTCAAATAGCAGATAAAATCAACTCCAGTTTCAGTTTTCAACTGCAACTTAAATAAGAGAAATGCTATTTGAATGAATTGAGTTAAAAATAATAAACCTTTTCCAGATTCTGCAGGCTACAAACCGTTTCTGTCAAAATCTATGATAAATAAAGTATTGAAAATTTGCAAAAAGAATTTCTCATCTGTACACCAAAAAATATTCCTTGAGATTTGACAATTTCAAATTTTTTTGCTAAATATTTTTATCCTGAATGTAGGAGTTTAGTGTGTTGTTCCTGCAGAGAAGAATTGAATAAAAATAAAAATGAGAAAAAACAATAGGAAGATTTTTTTTTTAAAAAAAACTTTATAGAGGAAAATTTTTGTTAATTTCGTTTTGTTCTTAGGAAGATATTTTTCAAGGAAAATTTTATTTTTCTTATTCCTTGTCCTATATTTTTTTTAGTGGAATAAAATTGTCATTTTGTGATGCTATGAATACTTAACTAATGAGAATCCACATAAAGGGACAACCTCCATCTTTTATCTCTCTCTCTCTCTTCTTTATCTGTTTTAGATATCACTCTCTTTTTTACCTGATTTATCTATCACTCACTCTCCTTTATCCATTTGTCTATCACTCTCCCTTTTTATCTGTTTGTCTATCACTGTCTCTACTTCATCTGTTTTGTCTATGACTCTCTATCCTTTTCTGTTTTGTCTTTACTTCTCTCTTCTTCATTATGTTTCCTATCACTCTCTTTCTTTTATCTGTTTATTTAAAAAACTTTTTTCATCAGATTTTTCTATCATCTTTAATATTGTCTTTAATTCTCTCTGTTCTCTCTTTCTAACTCTGTTTCCTCTGGAATGTTTCCCCATGATTCTTCCCTCTCTCTTCCTTTTTCCTCTCTGATATTTCTTTTCAAAAAAAAACTTTTTTCTCTTGATTCTGATTCTTTCTTTCATTTAAATTAATCTTTTTCTTTTATAAACTGCTTGTCTCTTTTCAAATTTTTCTTTTTCCATTTTTTGTTTATTGCTTTTATTATTTTTATTTCATTTTATTTTTTTTTCCCCTCATTTCATTTTCTTCTTTATTTCAAATATTTTTCATTATTTTTCTTCTTGTTTAATTCTCTTATATCTTTTTTCCTTAAAACTCTTTTTAATATAACTTTCATTTCTTTCTTTCTTTCTTTCTTTTCTTTCTTTTCTTTCTTTTCTTTCATTCTTTTTTGTATATAACATCCTTTTTATTTCTCATTCTTTTCTTTCTTTTTTAAATATATCCCAATCCTTAATATCTCCCTACTCTTTCTTTCTTTCTTTCTTTCTTTCTTTCTTTCTTTCTTTTCCCTTCTTAATATGTCTCCCCATTTTTCTTTCTTTCATTTTCTACTTTCTCCCATTTCTTCTTTCTTCCTCCTCCTCTTACCCTCTCCATTTTTTCTTTTTCTCCTGTCCACCTTCATCACTTCCTTCCTTCTATTCAAAATAACAAGGCTCTTTTAATGAGCAATCTTGCAAGAATCCTCTCTATTCTCTCACCTGACAAAACCTGTGACATATTCACAACTTTTCCCCTCTCTCCTGTTGATTCCAAAATGCTTAATTCATGACAACACTGAAGAAGCAAGCATCAAAATTTCATTGAACTGTAAATCTTCTTTCTTGTTACCCAGCCTCTTCAGAAATTGACAAAATATCAATGGAAGAATTCTTCAATGAATTTCCAACAATGCTTCATTGATAATTATACCATTATTTCTCTTGTTTGTATGTCTGACCAAAACGCAAAGGTTTGTCGCCAGAATGTCTCAGTGTGATCATTATATTTCTCAAATCTTTCTTTCGTTCTTTATTTATTTACTTATTAATATCTCCCTGTTCTTTCTTTCTTTCTTTCTTTTTTCTTTCTTTCTTTCTTTCTTAATAACTCAACATTCTTTATTTCCTTCTTTATTTATCCATTTTTCTCTCTTTCTTTCTTTTTTATTTCTTTATTTCTTTATTAATATCTTCTCACTTTTTCTTTCTTTATTTCTCTCTCTCTCTCTCTCTCTCTATTTTCTTTCTTATTAACTCACCATTATTTCTTTTTCTCTCTCTTTCTTTCTCTCTTTCTTAATAACTCACCATTCTTTCTTTCTTTCTTTCTTTCTTTATTTATTTATAGCGTAATTTATATATTTTATACATTTAGTTTATTAAATTTGTAAGTGTAAATTTATAATATTCCAGTTCTACCTGTAATTGCAGAATTTTCTGAGCAAAGATACTGATGTTATCTTAGATGCTAACACCCATTAAAATTCCATGCATTCAGTCAGCAAATAACAAACTTGGACTACAACCAGGGCTTTTTGTCAGCTGTTATCTCAAAGCATTGTGAGATTAACTTTTAATTCAATAAACCATAATTCACATTTACCAGAAACAAAAACTCTAACCATTTTCTCTTTTTGTTTTGATAAATCATTAACAGTTATGTGATTTAATGAGACACACCAACCCAGTTCTTTCAATAATTCAATCATCACTTGACTCTTTCAGTCTAACATAGACATTGTCAGTTGCATCTCTTTTAGAAACTCTTTCAAGGTAATATCAATTCAAATATATGGGAAAATCAAGATGAATAATAAATGTCTGCCATATCAATTAGTCAAACAATTTCAGATGACCACTTGTTGTTTTTTCCAGGTGTGCATATATCAATTGCATTATCTAAGGCTAATCAATCAATCTTTGACGTAGATTCCTAATGGTGACATTCTGCAACCTGACCTCTGGTCTGCTTCCGACAGCTTTCTTGTTATAATACAAGATGAGTCGATATACAGAATTAGAATAAAAGCTTTTATCCACTGTCAGTGATGAGAAACAAAGAACCTGTACAAGGATACATTTTAAAATCATCCATATTTATATTAGTCAAGCTGTCTGTTCAAAAGCAGGGGGACCCCTTCCATTTTTAAAGATTGACATCACAAAGTCTCCAAGAAGTATATTTATGCAGATATCTGCAATACCTACGTGAAATAGATATCCATTTTGTTATTTATTGATATTGATATCAGTGTATCTCTTCATATATACTTGATTAATCAGGCTTCTTATAACTATCTATCTCATCTAAACACTGCTTCTATCGGACGATTCATCCAGTTTTCTCTATTTACTTTGCCCTCTCTTGTAAGATATTTTTAATATTTTACATCTCAAATCTGAAAAGACCTAAATAGGCAAAGTTCTTGGAGACCAGGAAGTCATATCATTTTCTATTAAAAGGTGTAACTAACTTGGTTTGAAAAAATCATTGATATATATATATATATATATATATATATATATATATATATATATATATATATATATATATATATAGGAGAAAGTGAGATTGTTATTGAATTGAATTTTCTTTCATGTCAAAGATATATATATATATATATATATATAGAGAGAGATTGTTATTGAACTGAATTGAAGAAATGTCATAGATAGATAGATAGATAGATAGATAGAAAGTTTTTATCAGCCTGATATTACTAGGAACAGACTGAGATTGTGAGATAATGAAAAGTTTGAGATAGATAAACAGAGAGAGAGGGGTAGGTAGGTAGGTAGATATGAACATAATGAGGTAGATAGCAAGTTTTGATCAGTCTGAGATTGATAGAAACAGATTAAGATTTAGAGATAATGAATAGACTGAGATAAATAAATATGAACAGATAGATAGATACATAAATACATAGATATAACCTGTATGAATATATCTTATACTCACTCAAATTATACTAGTCAAAATGTTTTGGCCACCCTAAATTTCAAAAACATTTCAAAAAGGAGATATTTTTGTATTTTTTTTCAGTAAATGCAGTGTATTTGTTTTATTTTGACCAAAAGTAAGCACTTAATTATAAAAAATGTCATACAACAACATCATATTTTGTTTTCATCAATAAAACCACCACTTGTCATAATTACTACTTTACAAATTCTTGGCATTCATTCCAAAAGTTTTTTGAAAAGCATTGCCAAGCATTCTTCAAGCACTAAAAAAGCTCACTCTTCTCTTCAAAATCTTCCATCCATTTCATCTCATACTAATTAATTGGGAGAGAGGTCAGGAGATTGAAATGGCCATGTCATAATTTCCAAAATTTTATTCCTATTTTAGATTCAAGCTAATTTTGATGTAATTTAGAAGAGTGTTTTGGATCACTGTCTTGAAAAGTGAATTTCAATTATGCATATACATTTAGTAAAGTTTTGTTCAGTTCTTATCCTTTTTGCCCATAACAGTCTTTTTTTTTGCTTATTCACCTTCTGTAACTAATTTACATAAGCGGGGGGTTCTTGATGGTTATGTGATTAAGAATTGAATCTAACCCCTGCTGATAACTGTAAATATTAAGTCTATTCTTTTTTTCACTGTTGAAACATTGGTTTCCATTGAGAAGAATTAATTTCAGCTGTCAATTCTGAAGCAGTTTTCCTTCTATTTCTTTTACTCTCCATAATCAAATGTTTATCTTCAGCAGCAGTTGTCACTTTTGGTGCTCCAGTTCTTTTTTTGTCAACATTTGTGCCAGTTTCTAACTGCCTTTGTAATGAATATTGCACCTCATGTCTCAAAACTTCTTGGCAATTTGTCTTTGAGAGTAGCCTACATGGAATAAAATTTGAATTTGTGCCCTCACATCAGTGTGTAGATATTTTGATTTTGCCATTTTGTGCAAATCACTTCAAAATTAAAAAAATAAATTTAAAATCTATAAAA
The DNA here is from genome assembly GCA_903632075.3 of Acanthosepion pharaonis. NCBI lineage: Eukaryota > Metazoa > Mollusca > Cephalopoda > Sepiida > Sepiidae > Acanthosepion > Acanthosepion pharaonis. Next base: position 398,549 of record CAHIKZ030004140.1, read on the forward strand.
ATACTGTTGTAATGGCACAATCTTCAAACAGAGACTGCTACATATGTTCTGTTTACAACATTAGTTAGTGTTGAGTTAACATTTAGAACCTGTAGTCAGTATTAACATTTAAGTTAGTTGAAAATTTAGTAAATCTCAAAAAAGTCTAGTGGGGGGTCAATGATGAAAAAAAAATGTTTCTTATACAAAATATCTATAATTTTGCAAAATGTTGTATTGTGGACAGACAAATCGTAATTTTAAGTTTTTGGTAGTAAGAGGAGACTGGAGGAGACTGAATAATAAAAGCAAATAGAGTGTAGTTACTGAAATTTTATCTTTTACTTAAAAAAATTCAAAATATCTCATTTTCAGGTGTTTTTTAAAAAAAATTTCAGGTAGCTACAAACATTTTACCTGCAGTGTATAACTCTATAATTACTGAAAAATATTATCTTACCAATCACTTAAAAATTAAAATCCTGATTTTTTTTTCACTATTTCTTTTAATGACTGATGTTAGAGATCAGTCATCCTCTTGACATCTAATTTGTTTAATCACATTCAAGATATTAAATGTGAAAAGGTTACTGAGGATTCAATGTACAAATAATAGTTTTCTTGGGTTACTATTTTACCATCAAACAATGATTGAGGTTTTTTTTTAAATGAATGGGCGCTGATTTTGGTTATCATAAAATGATTCTTAAACTCTTTGTTTTCCTTAATTTATTTCTATTTCATTTTATTTGACAATATCTCTTGTCATCTGCAATTGTCATTGAATTTTTGGATCCTGTTTTCTGTCAATTCATTCTGTGCATTTGGATATTTTGGGCTGGACTTTCTCGTTTTACAAATAAAATTTTCTTGGTTTCAACAAATTACTTAGTAAATCAGAATTATTGCTGAAACATCTATTTTTATTATTGGAGATTTTATATTTTATCATTAATTTTATTATTTCTTTGCTTTATTTGTTGCTGCTTTTTTGTTATTATTTTTGTTGTTGTTGTTGTTTTTGCCATTATTGTTGTTATTCTTGTAGATTTTGTGGTTGCTGCTTTTTTGTTATTATTTTTGTTGTTGTTGTTGTTTTTGCCATTATTGTTGTTATTCTTTGATTTTTGTTGTTGTTTTTGTTATTATTTTTTGTTGTTGTTGTTTTTTGCCATTATATTGTTGTTATTCTTTGTAGATTTTGTGGTTTGCTTTTTTATTTATTATTTTTGTTGTTGTTGTTGTTTTTGCCATTATTGGTTATTCTTGTAGATTTTGTGTTTGCTTTTTTGTTATTATTTTTTTGTTGTTGTTGTTTTTTGCCATTATTGTTGTTATTCTTGTAGATTTTGTGGTTGTTGCATTTGTAGTTATTTTTGTTGTTGTTGTTGCTGCTGCTTGGATTGTTGTAATTGTTACTGTTGTTCTGGTTTTTGTTACTTTTGCAACGCATCCATTTCACTGGTCACTTTCTTTCTGCTCACCCTTCACCAATGGTTGATCTGAGATTGAGATGGATGTACCAATTCTGCTCTTTGACTTCAAGGTTCACGAAACCTGAAAATTTATTCCTTTACAGATGGGGAGGGTGTAAGTTTGCATCTGTCTTCTACATTTCTTTCTTATATAGTTTTTTGTTAATTTTTATTACCCTCTTTCTTTGCCTTTATTTTTTCATTTCTTCATTTATTTATCTATTTTCTTTATTTTTCTCTTTCTTCTTTCTTTTTTTATTTTTCTCTTTCTTTCCTTTCTTTTTTTCTTTCCTTTCCTTTCCTCTTTCATTTCTTACTTTTTTTGTGCCTTTTTTCTTTCTTCATTTCTTTTGTTTTCCTTCCTTTTCTTTCTCTTCATTTCTTTCTTTTTCATTCCCTTTCTTTCACTATTCAATTCTTTCTTTTTCTTTTTATTTCTTCTCTACATTTTTCTTCACTTCCATTTATTTCTTAGAATATAAATCTCCACTGACATATTGAGTCATTTTCTGTCTTCTGTCGTTCTTTTCTTTCATCTTTCATCAAATCTTTCCCCTGCCTGCTTCATTTTTTTTCCCTTCTTTTAATTCCCCCTCCTACTTTCTTTTTCATTTCTTTATCTTTTTTGTCTTTGTCTTTCCAAACACTCTTTTCCTCCTATGCCTTTCATATTTATATTCTTTCTTTCCTTTGCTTCTTCTTTCTGAATCACTATAGTTAATATACCTTCCTCCCACCACTGCTCTTTTCCCCTTTCCTCCTTTTTACCTCCTCCCTCCAATATTTTACCTTCTTTCTAACCATTTATATGCATCAACATATTCCTTCCCATTAAAACGCCCTCCTTTCAGAACATCCAATCACAGCTTTTTTGAGTCTACCTGTCCTTTCATAACCTCTGTTCTCCCACTCTTCCATTCTTCCCCGCCACTTTTAGTCCTCCCCCTCCTCCTTTTCTCTCTCAATCCGAATTTCACTTGTTTTTACTTCTTCCATCTTCCTTTCTTTTTCAATTCTCTTCTATATATTTCTTCCTTCTATTCTTTCATATCCTTTACCGCTCCCTTTGTTTCTACCCCTCCTTTTATATCCTATACTTCCCCCTCTATTCTTTGCTCTCATCTTTGATATCCTTTATCTCCCTCTTTGTTTTCCCCCCCTTTATATACTACACTTTCCCCCTCTGTCCCCCACTTCTACTCTTTGATATCTTTTATTTCCCTCTTTATTTCTACCCCTCCTTTTATATCCTATACTTCCCCCTCTATTCTTTGCTGTCATCTTTGATATCTTTCATCTCCCTCTTTGTTTCTACCCCTTCTTTTATATACTACACTTTCCCCCTCTGTCCCCCCTTTCTACCCCTCCACAACCTATATCCACAACCTATCCCTCTCTTTCTCTCTACTATTTTATATTATAGCATCTTCTTTTCCTCCTTTTGTATCCTTTACTCTTTTCCTCCTACTTTCTCCCTCCTTTTATATCCTCTATACTCTCTCTCTTTTTTACCCCTCTTTTTTTCTCTTTTATAAACATTTACCATTTATTCTTCTCCCTTTCTTTTATTCCGGCCATTTTCCTCCCACTCTTCAAATAATAAATATTCCTCCTAATCTATATCTCTCTTCTTTCTCCTCTTCCACCACTCTCCCTCCACCTCCTATATTTGTCCAATCATCTATATCTGCAATCTCTTCATTTTTCCTTTCTCATTCCAACTCCCCAATATGTATCTTTACTTTCCTTTCTGCACCAACGTCCCTCTTACCAATTCACAGTATGACACTATTTAAGCCAGTTGGATTGTCGCATTGTCATTTTATGAAACACCCTTTTTATTCACTAACACAGTGTTCTCCATTAAGAGGCTTTCATTGCAAATGTGCCTCTTTACTTTTCAGAGGAAGTGTGTGTTGGGAAACAGAGAGAGTGCTTTTCCGTTGACAGGATGTGGAAACCGAATGCACACAGATGGATTCGTAGCAAAAACAAAAACAAAACAAAAAATAGAAGGAATGGAAAGATACATAAAAAAATAAGCATAACAAATTAGAATACTACCTCATTCACATCTACCTCAACCGAGAACACTTTATTTTGAGCAAGTTTTACATTTTTTTCTGTCAGACTTTTCATAAACTCTGGCATTAATAACAGAATGCTGATGGCAGAATCAGTGCCAGTTGTTGTGAATATTTTGGTAAGGGAAGCAGTTGGAATAATATTGATATGAAGTTGGCTGAGCACTTGAATCACTGGTGAGATATTCATAACATTGATAATTGATTAGGGTGACTTCCTTTGCTTTAGTTCAAATAAAAATATTGTTGTAATTGATTTAAGGTCTTCTGAGAGAATTCCTTTCTTTTTTTTTTGTCCTTTTGGTTTGTTTTCCTGTTTTCAAAAGTTTGATGAGCTTAATGGCAGAGCATGCTCGCTTTTGCTTCGTCACCAAAAGTTATTCTTTCATTTTATCTTTGAAGTACACCTGAGACGATCTCAAGAGACAATATAGAAGGTTTTAGATATTCTATTCTTTCTTACAAGATCTTTATGAATTAAAGTAACTGGTACCCCAAAAGGAGATTCTTGATTCTTCTGTATATAAATATTAGTATAAAGGGGGCTTAGTTGGTTATGCTGACAAAGGCATGACACTAATGTATCTTCAAATTTGCAGATAATTTATGTTGCATAGATATTTTGCCTTACATATAAATTTGCATTATCTATCTATCTATCTATCTATCTATCTATCTATCTATCTATATATATATATATATATATATATATATACCAAAGTATATAATTGGTATACACGGAATGAATTCCAATAACCAACAATTACTATTCTTAAAAGAGTGCTCAATACAAAGTAGAGCAGATATAATTATTCTTATAAAAAAATTTATAACATAAGTATGTTATAAAATCACTACAAAATAGCCATTTTGTTTCAACACACTCTGTGTCTTATCAAGTGATGGTGTTGAAAGAAAAATAAATGGTTTTAAAAGTTTCAGATTAATTAACGATCCTACACTAGGGGGAGCATTGTTACAAAAGCTAGAATAACCAATCAAAACCGAAGTACAGAAAGATTCAAAAGCTTGACAACAAAATCCTGCTATTATAGCTATTTAGATCTTTAAATACGTGTAATATTAAAAATAAATTTTTTTTTTTTATGTGTGTTAATTTGTTTTTTGCTGCCTGTTGTATATATATATATATATATATATATGTATATATTTGTGGATTTCTTTATCCTGTTTTTCTTTGCCAAATATATAATGAAACTATTATCAACTTATATGATTAATAATATATATATATTTTATTGATATTTATTGTTTTAGAGTTTTCGTTTTAATATATTAAATAATATTATTTTAAACATTTTTATCTTTATATATTTGCTCCCTAAGTTATAATTCAATAAGTGGTTAGCATTTATTTAAGTCTGAAATATTTACTGGTTGTGATTTCTCAATGTCTATGCCATTGTGGATGTATGTTTGTGTATATATCGGTGTCTATGTGTATGTAGAGTGTATTCACATTTAACTGTGTGTGTGTATAAGTGTTAGTTTCACGTCTCCTTTTTTTTCGTAAAGGGCTGTGGAGTTGTTCATGTATTCCCCCCCTCTTCCCTTTTTTTTTTTTTTTTTTTTTTTTTCCTTTTTTTTTTTTTTTTTTTTTTGTGTGTGTGTGTGTGTGTATGTGTGTGTGTGTGTGTGTGTGTGTATGTATCTAATTATGTCTGGATGCGTATGTATTATAATCTGATTGTGTTTTTGTTGTGTCACGCGTGAGTTTAAGACCATATTCACAAACTTAAAAAATAAAACGGAAAAGAAAAAATATATACATGTATTATCAGATGACCGGACGAATTGTAGCTTTTGTCTTGTCAGACGTAATTTTAATGAAGAAATGAATTGAATAAACATATATATTTTTTCTTTTCTCAATAATTTTGTAGTTTTTAAACTTAATAGTGATTAAATTTGGATTTTTAAAATTGCCAGTTTTTAATTTTAATATTAAATTTTATCATATAAATTTATAATTATTAGTTAGTAAAAATTATTTTTAATATTACACGTATTTAAAGATCTAAATAGCTATAATAGCAGGATTTTGTTGTCAAGCTTTTGAATCTTTCTGTACTTCGGTTTTGATTGGTTATTCTAGCTTTTGTAACAATGCTCCCCTAGTGTAGGATCGTTAATTAATCTGAAACTTTTAAAACCATTTATTTTCTTTTCAACACCATCACTTGATAAGACACAGAGTGTGTTGAAACAAAATGGCTATTTTGTAGTGATTTTATAACATACTTATGTTATAAATTTTTTTTTATAAAAATTATATATATATATATATATATATATATATTATCTTCATAAGGGATATGTGACTGGATGCTACTAAAAGGTTTGCAAATTATGCGCATTCATCAGGTAGTTAGTGATGATATGGGCATTTATATGATGTTGAGATGAAGTGGAAAAGCTTTTTTAGATGATGTGTTTTGCCAACATGATGTGTGCTAGGTTTGCATTCTTCAGATCCGGATGGAAGACAAAACTGTGTGCAAGTAAAATTCATTGTAATTTTTGGAGCATTATGACAGAAATTTACCTTATCAGATTTAAGAAACACTGATGAGAACGTGTTTGTTTGTTTATATATATATATATATATATATATATATATATATATATATATATATATATATATATGCAGCATATCTTCATTCGAACATATTTCAGTGAATAAGATTTTGGAGGAGATCGAAAATACTTGGGTAGGAAAAAATTATGGCAACTTCCTTGATGAATTTCATCTTAATATCAAGAAACTCATTAGAGAACTACAAAATATTATTATAAAGATAAACATAATATGTCTATATTATTCAATGAAATATGTTTGAACATATATATATATATAAACAGAGTATCACAAAAGTGAGTACACCCCTCACATTTCTTCAAATATTTAAGTATATCTCTTCATGGGACAACACTGACAAAAATGACACTTTGACACAATGAAAAGTAGCCTGTCTGCAGTATATATAATAGAGTTAATTTATTTTCCCCCCTCAAAATAACTCAAAATATAGCCATTAAAACTAAATCCCTGGCAACAAAAAGTGAGTACACCCCTTAGGAAAAGTTGTCAATATTAACATACAACATGTCAACTGTCAATATTTTGTGTGGCCACCATCATTATCCAAAACTGCCTTTTTTACTCTCCTGGGCATGGAGTTTACCAAAGCTTCACAGGTAGTCACTGGAATGCTTTTTCCACTCCTCAATGACGACGTCGCAGAGCTGGCGATATTTGAGACTCCGCGCACCTCCACCTTCTGCTTGAGGATGGCCCAAAGATGTTCTATTGGGTTCAAGTCTGGAGACATGCTTGGCCAGTCCATCACCTTTACCCTCATCCTCTTCAGTAAAGCAGTGGTTGTCTTGGATGTGTTTGGGGTCATTGTCATGTTGGAACACTGCTCTGCGACCCAGTTTCTGGAGGAGGGATCATGCTCTGCTGCAGTATTTCACAGTACATATTGGAGTTCATGTTTCCCTCAATGAAATGTAATTCTCCAATACCTGCAGCACCATGACATTCCCACCACCATGCTTGACTGTAGGCATGACACACTTATCTTTGTACTCCTCACCTGGTCGCCGCCACACATGCTTAAGTCCATCAGAACCAAACAAATTAAATTTCGTCTTATCAGACCATAGGACATAGTTCCAGTAATCTATGGGCTTTGTTGACATGTCTTCAGCAAACTGTTTGCGGGCTTTCTTGTGTATTGCCTTCAGAAGAGGCTTCCTCCTGGGGTGACAGCCATGCACACCAATTTGATGTAGTGTGCGGCGTATGGTCTGAATACTAACAGGCTGAATCCCAATCTCTTTAATCTCTGCAGCAATGCTAACAGCACTCCTACGCCGATCTTTCAAAGAAAGTATTTGGATGTGATGCTCAGCACGTGCGCTCAGCTTCTTTGGATGACCTACCCAAGGCCTGTTCTGAGTGGACCCTGCTCTTTTAAAATGCTGGATGATCTTAGCCACTGTGCTGCAGCTCAGTTTCAGGGTGTTGGCAATCTTCTCGTAGCCTTGGCCATCTTTATGTAGTGCAACAATACGTTTTTTTAAGATCCTCAGAGAGTTCTTTGCCATGTGGTGCCATGTTGGAACTTTCAGTGACCGGTAAGAGAGAGTTAGAGCTGCACTACAAATTTGAATACACCTGCTCCCCATGAACACATGGGCATAGTTACACTAATGAGTCACATGACATTTTGGAGGAAAAATGAAAAGCAGTACTCAATTTAGACATTTAGGGGTGTAGTTTCTTAGGGGGTGTACTCACTTTTAGGGTGTAGTTTCTTGGGGTGTACTCACTTTTGTTGCCAGGGATTTAGCTTTTAATGGCGATATTTTGAGTTATTTTGAGGGAAAAGAAATTAACTCTGTTATATATGCTGCAGACTACTTTTCATTGTGTCAAAAGGTAATTTTTCAGTGCTGTCCCATGAAGAGATATACTTAAATATTTGAAGAAATGAGGGTGTACTCACTTTTTTGTGATACACTGTATATATATATATATATATATATTTTTTAATCATTCATTTCAAGGGAGTTACATGGAGTGAAAGTGAAGGAGAAGACTAAGAATAGAGAGGATTGAGAAAAAGACAAATTTAAATTTTTGAACATTTTAGTTATCAGGGAAGCAATTAAATGGAAAGGATTTCCACAGGTGGGAAGTACGAGAAAAGAAACTGTTGGAGTAGAAGTGGTGGTTGCATTTAGCTATTTCAACAATAAAAGAGTCGTGCCTAAATGCCAGCCTAGTAGCATGCTTAAATTTATGTAGTCAGGTCACCAAGGAAAAAGGGAGCCATTTGTTACTGTTGAATTTTAAATCAGCCCACTCTGATTAAATGTCTGTTTTTTCACGTATACATTATTGTGCTATTATCACTTTTGCAATGATCAGTGATATTATGTAAGGTCCTGGTCTTAGGTTTATTGTTGAGAAATTTGAAATTAGTACACAGGATAGAACATAAAATTAATTTCACCTATGTGACAAATCAAACTATCATATCTTGATGTCATATTATTATGCGCACATAAGTATATAACAATCTTATACACTTCTATTCCAATTACAACAATAAAATAAAATCCCTGTAATCAGAGGCTTTTATTTAAGAGCCTTTACAATCTGTATCCCCCAATTCCTAAAAAAAAACAAAACTTAAGTCCAAGCCCCAGGGGGTCTTTCCCCCATGCAGTACCCAGAAGGGGAAGTGCTGTGCTCATCTTTGATATCCTTCATCTCCCTCTTTGTTTCTACCCCTTCTTTTATATACTACTCTTTCCCCCTCTGTCCCCCCTTTCTACCCCTCTGTTTATATCCACAACCTATCCCTCTCCTTCTCTCTACTATTTTATATTATAGCATCTTCTTTTTCTCCTTTTTACTCTTTTCCTCCTACTTTCTCCCTCCTTTTATATCCTCTTATACTCTCTCTCTCTCTCTTTTTTACCCCTGTGTGAGTTTGAGAAATTTTTCCACAGTATTGTTGTTAAACCCACTTTAAAGCACGACCTTATGTCACGTTCATTGTGCTGAAAAATACTCGCTTAGAATCTGTAACCTACAGTTCCTACCTGAGGAAGACAAATACATTGAAAACATTTTCAAACTCCTCCAATATCTAAATTATTTCTTGCCCAATGCTAAATTCAAAGCCGATAAAATGCAGAGAAGAAAAATACAAAATTCCACAAATAATAATAACACTGCCACCAGCCATAACAAAAGCAGGCACATAATCCCACCTATCAACTCCATAACAGTCAGAATTGAGAATAACTTGTCCAACCATAGCATTAAATTCATCAGCACCAAACAATAAAAAAACACCTAAAACATAATAAGAGATATAGTTATCACCAAACAAGGCAGCAACCAACAACAGGACAAAGAATAGACAAAATAAATTGTACAAAATGCCAATGGTGTATGTTGGCAAAATATCCAGAAAACCTTCCAAAAAGACGATATGAACTTTGCAGCATAACAACACTTTCAATGCAATGTCTGTCTATATCTCTGAGATGAGGTATTATGATTATTTACATTATTTGAACTGTTATTCTCATCTTCATTGCCATATTCACAACATTTCGGTTGTTGTACACTCCAGCATTCTTCAGGTGATTGGAATTTCGAACTGTACCATTTATTTTGACCACTGGGGTAGGTTGTTCTAGTTCCACATATCATGACTCTTCCAGATGTCCCAGCTATTTCCCTTTAACTCACACTAAAAATATTTCAGGTTCACCACTGCTGTAGCCTGGTATTGAACTCACAACTCTTTGGATCTAGTCACTGAATCTAAACTTTATCTACTGAGCGATGTGTCCTTGAAGAGAGCTGGACATGAATTTCTGGGACTTATAAACCTAATGTCTCAGCAACATTTTTTTACCAGTGCTCATATTGCAATTTTTCCATTATTATTCTTGCATATTTTTTACCATAGCTTATATTGCTTTTATTTTTTTGTTGTCATTCATTGCTTTTCTCTGGTACTCCTTATTACTGTTTCCCCTAATGTATTCATTTCTGTACTTGGTCAGCTCAGGAAATGTTTGTAGCCTAACATATGCACTGATTCCTTAAGTTTTTTTATTTCCCAGTGATGTTTACTGTCTATTAATTCAACCTCATCCGACTAGGGGTAGTGATCACCCTTTTCCCCCCGATATGTGGTCAGCCACGCCTGATTTTTCTATTTCCGATTTCTGTTACCACTTTACAATCTTCTTGCAGTCTTAACTTAAGGGGCATCCTGTTTCTCCTTTACATTTCTTACCACAGCTGCATGGGATGGTGTACACACAGTCCTTAGTCATGTTCATCTCTATGGGGTAGGGGTCTTAAGAGGTGTCTATGAAGTGTTGAACCACTTTTGAAGATGGACCACAGATCTTTTGTATTTTCAAATGCAGCAGTATCATGTATGAAAGGGACATGGTGATCACAAAACAAGTGGGGTTCACCAAGAATCAGTGCACGCATAGAGCTCTAAAACTAGGACCCCTTGAATTGAACAAATGTTATATCATTAAGAAATATCCCTGGAAAATTCACCTAAGAAAAAGAAATTAAGAAATTTATGGAATTTCATAATATTTTGCTGCTTGTTTTGTAGAAATTCCAGATTTTACAGAAATATTTGTTTTGAAAGTTATATTGCAAATTGCTTTGTGTGTGTTTTTGTTGATATACGGGTATTAGAATTTGCTTTTTTGCATGTATGGTATGGTACATCATTTATGAACAAGTAACATATTTTTGTTTTTTAGTCTATTACCATATGGACCAGACTTCAGGGACACCAGCAGATTTCTTAGTAACTATTATAAATTTTCTGTGTAAGATGTTGCACCCAGAATAAGAACTAAAACAATAAATGCATGATGAAATGTACTAAAATTCTTCATTACAAAAAAAAAAATGTCCTGGTAATTAAACCTTACATCAATTCTATTTAAAAGAAAAAATACCAGTTGTATAATTTGTGTTAATACTGTAAGTGTTTCTTCATGGTTAGTGAGAAGGTCACATAAAGGTAAGGTTATAATTTTGATTTTTTTGGTTGTGACGCATAAGTTTCTTTGTGTTTAGATATTCATTGCCAAAATATGGATGCATCCAATGTGTGGGTGGGTTCAATAGGCCATCAAATATGGTAATTTAATTTTTTGCTCCTCTTATCTTCAAAAATCCCAATACATTTTTCTTACACACAATATTGTCTTTCATTTAGACTTGAGGGAATTGAATATGACACATGTCACATTGGCAAAATGCTTCCTTTATAAGAGCTTACATTTAGTGTCAATATTTATACATATATATATGTGTGTGTGTGTGTATTATCATTCACAGACTGTTTCACTGTATCACAGCTCATCAGTGTGGCTAGACATCTGATTGCCTCAAGGCAGGATCAAACCCCGACTGGTTTGGCATCAGTTAAAGATTTTACCCCTGAACTATCTGTACCTGGTAGAGAGGAAGGCAGATTTTTACGTACTTATTCTTCAAATAAACATACCAATGACTGAGGGAGCTCAATTCATGGAAGAGCTTTGCAGTATTAGCAGTAGTAGTAGTCATTCTTTACAAATTCACACTTTCTCTCAAGAGTGCTCAACTGGAATTAAATTTTCCAGGGGTGTATATATTGTCATCCACAGACAGACGGTTTCTCTGTATCACAGCTCATCAGTGTGGCTAGACATCTGATTGTCTTAAGCCAGGATTGAAATCCAACTGATTTGGCATCAGTTGGAGATTTTATCCCTATCAGCGCCAGGTAGAGAGAAAAGCAAATTTTTATGTACTTTTTTTTGAATAAACACACAAATGTATCAGTCTTCAGTGATACCAGTATATTTCTTTGTAATTATTATGAATTTTCTTTATAAGCAGATATTGCACCCAGAATAACAACTAAAAAAATTGTGTATGTATTTCTGGGACTTAAAAACTTAATGTCTTCACCAGTGCTCATATTGCAATTTTTGCTGTTATCATTGCATGTTTTTACCAGAGGTCATATTGCAATTTCCATTGTTATTATTGCTTTTCTCTGGCACTCCTTATTACTGGTTCCCATATTGTATTCATTTATATGCTTGGTCAGCTCAGGAGATTTTTGTGACCTGGCATATGTGCTGATTCCTTAAGTTTACAATTTCCCAATGATGTTCTTTGTCTATGATCTCAACCTGATCCCACAGAAGGCAGTGATCTCCCTTTTCTCTCCATATGTGGTCAGCTTTTTCCACTTCTCCTTGTGTTACAGCTTTTTGGTGTTTTTGAAGCCTTTCCTTAATGAGGCAGCCTGTCTCCCCTCTATATTTCTTTCCACAGCTGCACAGGATGGTGTACACACAGTCTTTAGTCATGTTCTCCTCTATGGGGGAGGGAGCTTATTCAGGAGAGTTATCTGCGAAGTGTCGTCAAGCTTTGGAAGGTTGCTCTGATGTTATATGAACTGCAGATTTTTTGTATTTTCTGTGATAACCCCTTCACATAAGGCAGGCAGACTGTTTTCTGAATGTTGTTGTCCTCCTCTTGTACTTGCCTATCTCAGTTTCTGGGGGATGCTGCCATGTACCCAGGGTAGTTATTACATTTTAGGGTACTGCTTATACTGACCAATTCTTTATCTAATGTCTCTGGGTCACCACATAACTTTTGCTCAGTGTTGTAAGCAGCAGACGATCCTTTTCTTTACACTGTATGGATGGTGGGAGTTGAAATTGAGGTACTGTCCGGTGAACGTCAGTTTGCATTATACAGATGTTTTGAACCCATGCCCTGTTCAAGATATTAGAACATCCAGGAATTGGAGTGTGTTTTTACTCTCTTTCTCCATCGTGAACTGTATTAAAGGTCTTATTGAGTTCACATGATCCAGCAGAACCTGGACATCTTCCTGGTGGGGCCAGAGTATGAAGGTGTCATCTACATACCTTAACCAGAGAGTTGGCCGTAGAGATATAGATTCTAATGCCATTTCCTCAAAATATTCCAAGTATATATTCACCATTGCTGGTGATGATTGCAAGCCCATTGCTAAGCTCTCATCCTGTCAATATATGTGTGGTCCCATTCCAAAGTGTGTTGTTTGTGTACAGAAAGTCGACATCTCCATCATGGCACAGTGGTTAAAGGCTTTGCTTAGATCTCCTGACAGTGTAAGTTCAATACCTGGTTAAGGCAGTGGAGAACTTGTAGAGGTGAATTTATCAGGAGATAATTGATAAGTGAAATTCATTAGACATGGCATGTGGAACTAGAACAGTCTCCCAAGTGAGTGAAATAAAAGGTTCAGTTTGACATTTCCACCACCTGAAGAATGCTGGAGCACACAATGGTCAAAACGTTGTGATAAATATGACAACAAAGATGAGGACAATAGTCTGAATAATGTAAATAGGGTACATAATATCTCATCTCAGAAATCTAGACAGATACTGAAGTTTAAAATTCCTTTTGTTGAAGTTCTCATTTCACCTCCAAACAAACTAATCAGCGATCACCTGACCAAGAGAAGAAAGTAAACAGAGAGAAGAAAGAGAGATGACAACTTTATTATGCTTGCCTCAAGACTGTCAGCTAAGAGACCCCCAGAACAAGGGATGTATACAACAGACTCTACAGGTCAGTCTGGCAAATGTGGCAGTAGCTCATTCAATTCAGTTGACCTCAGTGTCTAGGGAGAGGGTTTATGTCTTCTGTGCATTGTTTCTGGCTGTCCTCAAAACTTGCAATGTTGCCTAAGTAGGTTGGTGTTTGTGCTCCAATAACAATCATCGTATCACTAACAACTAAAACACAACTGTTAACATAAATTACATATTAGTAGATAATACCAAAATAAAATACACAACTAACTGCCAAAAAAGCAAACTAAAATAATAAAAAAAATATTACTATACACAATAAACAACCCAAATTAAGCAAAATATCTTTCATCACAAGAGAGAACTTTTTAAAGTGTGCATAAAATATTTAATATAAAATGTAATAATTTGTATAAATACTTCATACATTCTCTTTCACTTCATCTCTGGGACGGAGTTTTGCACATGACATCCCTTATATGATACATGTATTGTTAAATTAGGTTGAATTCTAATATTATTTACATATTGTATTCATTTCTATGATTGGTCGACTCAGGAGATTTTTGTGGCCTAGCATATGTGCCGATTCCTTAAGTTTACAAATTTTCCAGTGATGTTCGCCATCTATGATCTCAACCTGATCCCACATTTCTCTCTCATCCCTTTTCTCTCCATATGTTTGGTTGGCTCAGGAGATTTTTCCACTTCTCCTTGTGTTACAGCTTTCTAGTGTTCTTGAAGCTTTACCTTAATGGGGCGGTCTGTCTCTCCTTTATATTTCTTTCCACAGCTACACAGGATAGTGTACACACAGTCCTTAGTCATGTTCTCCTCTATGGGAGGATCTTACTTGGGAGAGATATCTGCGAAGTGTCATCAAGCTTTTGAAGATTGTCCTGATGTTATATGGACCGCAGATCCTTTGTATTTTCTCTGATAACCCCTTCACATAAGGCATGCAGACTGTTTTCTGAGTGTTGTTGTCCTCCTCCTCTTGTACCCGCCTATCCCAGTTTTTTTTTTGGCGGGGGGGGGCTGGATGTGTCTCAGCAAACCAAGTCTGAACACACAGTCTGGAGTAATAGGGAAACTAGAAGTTACTGGTTGTGAGCAATGCCAAAGTTACTTGGTTGCACTTTTCTCTTTGAATACTGATTTTTGGACTTCATCAAAGCTTGCAAACTTTTGGCGGACAGTAGAATGTCAACACGATTGGTTGGAGTCACACTTCGCTAACTCATTTGGTCTAATTTGGCACCATTTTCTAGTCAAATTTTAACTGTGTCTAATCAATCTTGACATCCTATGCCTGCCACATAACAGAACAACAAGCATTCTGCCAAAACATTGCTGCTTCTGGCAGATGACATGCCCAGTCCATCAGACTTGTGCCTCCAGATCAGTTGATGTAATAGTCTATACAAGTTAAAAGATCTTGGACAAATGATGGACAAAGAATGATTTATTTGAACTGCTTCATTCTCCATGTTGCATCTCAGTGAAAGATGGCTGTTTAACATTTCCAGATAAGATTGTCCCTTCCCAGGTATGACAGGCTCTAAGGGGGGAAACTTTTGAAGATTAACAGTAATAATGATGAATTTTCAAAGCCGTCATGTGCGGGAAGAATTTACAATGGGAAAATCATTGCAATGGTGTAATCACTCTCTCTTGGTCCTAGGCCGAGTCTTTATATTCTGGAAACAATTGGAAACTTCTAGGCTGCAGTAGAAGACCAAGATTTCTATGTGTTATGTCCATGCTCTGATACACACCATATCATTTGCTGACACTGCGTCTAAGGCTGTTAAATCTGTAGGAAATCATGTCTGCCCACTCCATCCAAAATGAGTCTTCACATGCAATGGGGTTGACAGACTTAACATTATCAAAGGTGTGACTACCCACAGATGGTTTGATTGCCAGTTGAAGCAGATTACCAGGCTGTGCATGCTCTTGCATGCAAACAACTCTTTAGAGCCACCAGTGAGTGTGAGGTACTGGGTGGGAACCAAAGCAGACAAATTACACCCAATCTGCTCAGTAATAATTGTAATAAAATAAGCTTATCAGACGATACTTTTTAACGACAATTGATTTAGAAACACTTACTCTAAAGAATAAACAAAAAGAAATTCTAACAAAATGCTGAGAAAAATGTCAGAAACAAAGAAATGAGTTCTAGATTTCTATGTAATCTCCATCCACTTAGATGACAGTGAATGCTTGACAACATCCTCATGGATGAAGAGAAAAATGAAGGCAACAGAAATGTGGATCTACAGAAGGATACTGAGAATTTCATGAATGGAGCAAGTAACCAATGAGGAAATCTTAAAAAGTGGCAACAAAAAGAACACTTAAGAAAAACAGACAGGGGAAGGCAGTGGGCCATCTACCTGATGACAGACTTGAGGTGGAATCCTTAGCTAAGGGAGAAAAGCAGCAGGGTTACAAGGGGTAGAAAGATTTGGAGTGACATGTTTGCTCATGTCCTGAAGGGATACGGCATATAGAATAATAATAATAAGAAGAAGAAGAAGAAGAAGAAGATTTTAATAAATACAAATAAAAAATCATACTTATTATAAAACCCAGGTTGTGTGTGTGTGTGTGTGTGTGTGTGTGTGTGTCTGCTCGTTTATATATTGGATCGGATTTCCTACATTTTTCAACCAATTTCAATTAAACTTCACAGGACTATGTAAAATTACATTGTGGTGGTTCTGACAACACCAAAAATTGGAAAAACACGATTGTTTTTGCATGAAATCAATTTGAAAACACGATTAAAAGGCATCGCTGTCGCGAGAATGAAAGGGGGACAACTCATATCGAGTTATACTTATTATAAAACCCAGGTTGTTTGTGTGTGTGTCTGTTCGATCAGATTTCCTACAATTTTCAACTTCTTTTTTTTTTTTGGCAGGTAGCGTTTCTTATTGTCTTGCACACTTTTTTCTTTATTTTTACATTCAGAATGCTTTAAAAATTCCATTTACAAGACAATTGTTTATAATAAAATTCTATTCAATCAGTAGACTCATAACGATTGAAAACAATGTTTTTGTTTGAGTTTGGGTTTGACCAATTTGTAAAAAAAAAAAAAAAAAACTAATTAAGACATGCATGTCCGTCAACCTTAAACAATAATCTTTGTCAATTTATTTTTTCAGTCTTTATGATGGTCGATACTTGATCTATCTCTTCATTGTTACATCCCCGGGCAACGCCGGGCTCTATTGCTAGTATTTAATAAATACATAGATAGATGAATGTCACTTCCTTTATTTTTCTTCCAAAACACATCCATTTTCTGTGACTGTGTTCATATCTAACATTTGTCCATGAATTGAATTCTGCTGCCATATTTGGTCTTGTGACCCTGCTACATATCTTGAGATTCTCAACAAAATTCAAAGAAGAATCTGCAATGTAATTAATCCTGACCTGGCATCTTGGCTTCAGTCACTTTCTCACTGACATAATGGGGCTTCCTACTGTCTTTTCTACAAATATTTCTACATGGCAATTATTTTGATGGGTTTTCCACCTTGAATTTAAGTGTGCTTGTAGATTGGCAAGTAGGTCTCAATATTTTACTGTTGAAATAGCTAGATGTATCCCTATATTTTATTCTAATAGTTTCTTTTCTCGCACTTCTTTCCTGTGGAACTCCCTTTTGATTTTTTTGCTTCCCTGCAACCTACAATCTACAAAAAATTAAATACAATGTCAATCGTTATCTTCTATCTTCCTGAAATATGTTTTTTTATTGTCCTTTCTCATCACTAAAGTGTCCTCTTTCTCTCTCACCCCAAGTAACCCTTTGCATCTTAGAGGCATTATCACCTGTCTTACAGAGATCGAATGCTTTGTTTTTTCTCAAGGGTTGGATTTTTGTGTTAACCCTTCTAAAGTAATCAAACATCAGATCTTTGCTGAGTTTGAACTATTATTCTCTTAGTTAAATTTACATAAACTTTCCTCTCTTTACAAGCTTGTGTAAAACTAGATTAGTTGAAGTATCGAGTGACTATTCTTCTCTCTTCACAGATCGTGATTTGCTTGGCAGAGTCTTCACTTCCAGACTATTAAGCCTTTAAACTCTAGAAGTGATATTTACATCACCAGGTCAGATAAAGACTCTGGTGTGGCAATTTTAAATAGTCAGGATTATATTGATAAAATGGAAGTCATTTTATATGACTTCTCTAAGTTTAGGAAGATTGATTCTATCAATGTATGCGACAATACCAACAAAATTGAGGTGAGAATATGGAGACAGTTGCTTTCTGTATATAAAACCTGATTTCCAAGAGTGTCTCCAATCACATTAGACCTATTGGTTCTAAATATCCATGGTTATATGGTTTATCCAAAGTACATAAGGACATTTTGACTCTCAGACCATTCTTTCTATGATAGGTTCTGTGTAACATGAATTGACAAAATGGTTGGCTGAAATAATCAAACATGTTTTTGAATTGTTTTTCACCCATCGTATTTCTGACTCCTTCAAATTTTCTAAATTTATTAGAAATTTGGAAATTTGTTCTAAAGACAAACTCCTAGATTCTTTTGACATTGTTAATTTGTATATGAATGTAGACCTTCAAGATACTGTACAAATATGTTCTGACACTCTCTAATGGGGTTGCTCAGGTCTTGCTTTGTTCATGCATGTAGCAACTGAAGAAGTTGAATTTAGTTTTGACAATACTATGCACATCCAAATCAATGGTGTTTCCATAGGTAGTTCTTTGAGTCCCATATTAACCAACATTTTTGTTGATTTCTATGAGCAATTTTTGTTTGAGAAATGCCGTAAACCCCATTTATATTACATTGATGACATGTTTTCCAACTTTGATTCCATCAATGATACTATGGCTTTTCATACTCAATTAAATTCCCTTTATCCATACTTGTTATTTACCATGGAAGTGGAGAATGATTGTACTTTGCCTTTCTTGGATGTTCCTGTAGAACATCGAGATGGTCTCTTCCTTACCTGCATTTATTGCAAACCTACATTCACAGGACTGTGCACTAACTTAGATTCTTTTGTTCCAAAAGCCCATAAGATTAACATGATTTACACCTTAGTCCATTGCACACTGATGACTTTTTCTCCTTATACTCTTGAACAGGAACTGGAGAAAATTAATCACTTTTTTATTGACAGTGGTCTTCCTACCAATATTATTAAGTGTGTGGTTGAATGTAAAATTAGATGCTTTGAAGAACTAGTAGTTTTTGGTTCCAGTCTTTGTCCTATTTATTTGAAACTGATGTGGCTAGGTAGGAAGATTCAAGTGCTTGCCTTATATCAGGTTTTTCTACTGTCAAGTTATAGGCTGTTTATAAGAACAATTTTATGTTTCCCTCTTTTGTTAAGGATTGTTTGTCCTGCTTTCAAAATAGTTATGTTATATATAAGTATAAATGTCAGTTTGATGCTGAATACATAGGACACACTAGTCTGAGGCATTCTGAGTTTTTCTTCTAGGATGACTCAGTCTGTACATGACTGTGTTTGGCCTGGACACGCATGGACTATTGGAGTGAAAGATTATGAATGTAAGGGTTCACTTACTTTTAAACATTGTAATTTTTAATTCATATTTTTATTCCAGCTTGATAAACATCTTCAAAAGTGATTTAATAAATGCTTTTCTTATGTAGATATAGTTTAATTAAGATTTGTTGATCATCTGGAAAAAAAGAGACAATTTTTTCAAATACAGTGTAACCCGGATATAAGATACCCGGATATAAGAGAAACCCGGATGTAAGAGAGATTTTCTCTGGTCCCAAATTAGAGCCTGTGTTAATGTATATAAAATAGACCAAACCCGGATATAAGAGAAACCCGGATGTAAGAGACTTCTTCTCCGGTCCCGACAACTCTCTTATATCCGGGTGACACAGTATTATTTTAAGGTTCACTTAATTTTGAACAGCACTGTATGTTATTTTTAGTTTGAGTGTTTTGTTATATTTTGGTTTTGTCTTTGGGTTCATCCATCCACACTTCATTTCATCATCAGTATATTTTCATATATTCTTATAAGAAAAAAGAAAAATATAGAAAAAATATAAACAATCTGAACTTTTTGTACATAAAGAAAGTTTTATGTCACAGGGTTTTTTGTAGGTCAGCTGTGAAGATGTGTTATATGTAGGATTGAATGATGATAGATGAGTTCTTGTAGTAAATAAGTAAATTGTAATGAATGAATGGGTCATGAATCTGATTAGCTAGGTCTAGGATAGTTAATGTTGACCAGACTTACCTCACTTCCCCTTCGGCCTTGTGCCACAATTGTTTTTAAAGAAAACAATAAATGATCAGTCTGCACATGACTCAGCAATAGGCCAATATCAACTTGATAATCCTGACTGTGCCACCAAATATATAGATAGATTTTTCACTGCTTGACACTTGCATCTTCTTGAAGCTGTGTATATTAAGTTACATCAACCGAATCTGTGCAATCATAAAGAACATTTTATTCACTTTCTATGTTTGTTTGAAGGGTCAGGAGTGCACTCTGTTGGAACTGTTTATCACTTATTTTAATCATTAATTATTTGCTATTAAATTGTTATGGCAGCATTCACCAACTTAAATAAGGAGACCGTCCAGAAGAATTGCAGGAGATTTCAAAGTCGTTTGGAGGCTATGGTTGAAGCCAATGGCGATTTTATTGAATAAATTTACTGTTTTGTATTTCAAGATATTTTTGTGTAATTTTGGTAAATATATCTGTTAAAATGAGAGGTCAGTGTTATCTTCATTTTTGCACAATTTAGATGACAATTTATCTATAACATCCTGTTTATATATATATATATATATATATATATATATATATATAAATGTTTGTATATTACTAAAGGATTAATGGATTTATTTTTAATCCAACATTTTTTTTACTTTAAACTTATATTGGATTTTTCTTATTTGAAATAGACACCCTATTTTTATTTATTAAACAGTCTCTAGTAAGTCTATCATCCGCTGCGCATTCAAGAAACCTGTGTATGTATGTTTGTACAAGATAAATTCTTAAAAACTGAATGTGTTCTTTTTCTATAATTCAGTATTTTCAGTTGACCTGCACAGAAACTATCCAAAACTCAACATTAAATGTATAAATTTATCAATCATAAATGAAAGAATTTTATTTTTTAATATGCATCTAAGCATCATGTCATTTCAAATTATTACATTCCAATTTTTACATTTTTTTCTTTCCTAATTTTGTTCAATGAAAACATTTTTTAAGTCTCTTCAGATATGGGAGCCTCAACCTGACCTATATAAAACTGGACATATCCAGCAGCCAAGTTTTTAAAGTGATGTTTCATGGGTGTGTTGGAGTTTTTTTTTCATGATGACACAGATCAGGATGTTAGTTCAGTGGGTTGTTATTTGCATTGTTTGTTAATGCTGTGAGTGATGATCTTGTCTAAACTGGGATGGGTAAAAACTTTGTATTGCACGTCTTATCATTTTTCTTGCAGAAAATGTCTCAGACTAAAATGGAATAAATCACGACCAAATAAAGAAAGAAATTTGACCTTTATAGAATTTTGACCTTTTGCAGATTTTGGCCTTTTAAGAGAAGATTAAAAAAATGCCATCATGAAAATCTCTTGTGGCAGCGAGTTGGAGCTGAAGTCAACACACTGAAGGATATCATTGTGGAATAACGTCAGCAGTACTGATCTGAGCAAAAAAGATAGACGAATCAAGGTATATGGATGGCACATTAAAAGATTTTATTGTCTTGCAGAAAATTATTTTTAAAATAGGCAATGGATGAGGTAAAGTTAGCATCTGAAAGTTCTTCAAAGAAACTTTTGTGAATTTGACTTGATTCATATCTTTTCCTAATTTCTTCTGAGCAATCAGGCGTGGTTTTAGATTTCTGTACAAATATTTTTATAGCAAAAGTAAACAGATGAAAAAATAAAAATTCATTTGGTTTCTCCCTCAAGCATTTTTTTTTATTTTCTATATTTTGATTAAATCTTAACTTTCTCAAAGTTTCCTGCTGCCTTTTGAGCTGTTCAACTTTTATAAGAGGGCAAATAATAATACAAGCAGTATTTCATTGATTTTCTGATTCATTTTCTATGGCTTATCAACACATTTTCAGCTTATTTAAAGCCAGAAAATAATTTTTGATTTTTTATCTTTTTATTTTTACTAATATTTACCCAATACAAGGCCCAAGGGCCACTCAAGGTAGTTCATTACTGTGTGGAGTTGTATTAGCATAAGAGCAAGATAACAAGAATGATAAAGAGTGGATTCTAGACTTGAAGAGGTCAAGATTTAATAAACGAATAAAATTTCAGAGTTCAGGCACAGACAGTAAGAGTACAGAGTTGAAGTAGACTTTAGAAGGAATCAGAAACCTAATCCTAGACAGGAAACAAGGGATGAACCTCTACTCCTGTTCAAAAAAACCAAGAAGGAGATTTTTATTTTTTTGAGATAATAATGATTTAGTCATACGAGTCTTACTAATTAACCCATAGCTAGGGGAAGAATAGTTGGATTCATACCTAATCAGAATTTCATTAACAAACAAGTAATTTTAATGTGGATATAAAATAGGAGATCAATTCTATATCACCATCAATATCAAAAACTGATCCCTCATTTCGTGGTCATAATTGCTTCTATACATTTATATTCCACATCATGGGAATAAAACTAAAAGACATGCCTGCATAGCTAATCAATATTTGATTGATTTGTTTTCTTCGGCTTATCAACCCATTGCAGGTTATTTAAAGTCAGAAAATATTTTTACATTGTAAGAATTTTTTGAAGCTAATAATGATTTAGTGATACATGTCTTACTAAGGTTCTTTTTGCCTAAGTGAACATAATGAACCTGACTGGAATTAGAACTTGACTCTCTGAGCCATTATTCATTAAGCAATCTGCATATCCAAACTTACAGCACTTGGTATTCCTAAGCAGTCACCCATCTAGGTACTGACCAGACTCAAGGTTGCTTAACTTTGGTGATCATATGGGAACCAATGTTTTAACATGATATGGCCATAAACTATGCAATGTGTAGTTTAACAAATAATGGCATGAATAATTAAATTGACAAGGTGAGTTTAAATTCTAATCTTTATCCATTGGTTTCATTTTCCCACAAATACCTTCAATTAAGGCATGAACCTGTGTCTCTTCTATGGGTTAAATATCATGGTAGACTGGCCTTTAGCTTGCAGGAAAACTCTGAATTCACAAACATGGAGAAAACAATGGGAAACTACTCCAATATCTTTCCGAATATTTCACATGTCAATTCATAAATAATAAAATGAATTTTTAGAAAGTCACGATTACCTATGTCCTCAAGGGACGTGAATAACTCAAGCATGTCTGAGTGAAAATATAATTGTGCCATTTCAGTTCTAAAATAACTGTAAGGGATCTCTTGTACTAATTCCTCATGAAGAAGAAGAAGAAGAAGAAGGAGGAGGAGGAGGGGGAAGAGGGAGGGGAGGAGAAGAAGGGGGAGAAGAAGAAGAAGGAAGATGAGGAGGGGGAAGAGGGAGGAGAGGAGAAGAAGGGGGAGAAGAAGAAGAAGGAGGAGGGGGGAAGAGGGAGGGGAGGAGAAGAAGAAGAAGAAGAAGAAGAAGAAGACTGTTTTGAAAAGAACTTTGTATAACAAAACATTCAGGATAGATAAACAGTAAAATTTGGTTTTATCTTGACAGGATTTTTCTTTTAGCTGAACTAATATAAAGAGAATAAACTGCAGCTTTTAATGCAAATTTTTTGATGGGAAGAAACAATTGATCCCCCACTTTATAACCACATTAAAATTTCTTGTTTGTTTATGAAATTCTGATTAGGTATGAATCCATCTATTCTTCCCCCAGCTATGGGTTAATTAGTAAGACTTGTATCACTAAAGCATGGCTCTTTGTTGATTTTATTAAATAGTTCAGCATCTTTAAAAAAAGAATAAAGAAATAATAGAACTTGATGGTAGTAGTAGTAGTACTAGTAGTAGTAGTAGTAGTAATAACAGAATATAAATAAGTAAAAGGAAGAGAAAAAAATAAGAATACTGAGATGTAAATTTGAATTTACCTGCTCAACAATGGATGCTTTACTAGCCTAATTAGATAACATATGAAATTTGTAGTCATTGAATTAATTAATGTGTATGTGTATGTGTATATGTGCATATATGTATGTATGTATATATATATATATATATATATATATATATATATATATATATATATATATATATGTGTGTGTGTGTGTAAAATAATAGTGAGATTTTTGAATGATGACATGTTGTCATTTTATGATCATTCTGTGTGTGTGGGAGTCATGGTGTAGTAATGGATAGCGGCTTGGATTGAGGAATTGGAGAGCCAAGTTCGAATTCCAATTGAATCCATTATATTCACTTACATGCTAATACCCTTGGAAAAGGTATGAATCCTTTTCTTCTACCCCCAGCTATGGGTAAATAACAGGACAGACCTGGTTCTATAGCCTTGGATAGTAACTGGTCTACCAAAGAAAGAAATGTCAACCTACTGTGGGAAAAAAATCTGCCTCATGTGTATCACACATGGCACATAACTGACTGACTGAATCTGTGTGTGTGTATTTTCTAAAGAAGTGATTGATTTTTATTTATTCATCCAACAGATTTTATTATTTTATTTCTAGTGGAAACCCATATTTGAGTCAACACTCATTTATTTTATTTAACATTATATTTATTTATTTTTACTTATCAGCCTGAATATTCAAGAAAACTTACTAAGGAAATATATGCGTTCTCTGGCATGATTTGAACCTGCTTGAACCTGGGTAAGGGAATGTGTTTTCAGATCCGACTTGTCAGAACTTTTCAGTTTGGTCATCGACATGCATCATGGCTGATAAATAAATAAATAGACTATTTAATAAAATAAATGAAGCATCCACTCAAAAATGGGTATCTGCGAAAAATAATGTAAAGTAATAAAATGCGTTTGTAAAGTAACAGTAAGATTTTTGAATGATGTCAGGGTGTCATTTTCTGATCAGTCAATTATGTTATGATTGATCAGTTCAAAGGTAATTTTGATCAAAGCTGTACTGAAATCAAAGTACAATATATGTGAAGAGACCAGCATCAATAACTCAGTAACAAACATTTGGTACAAATGCCTTTACTTGGTAACTGGCGGTACTGAAAAACTGTGACAGATTCTCTATTCCATCAAAGAGAAACCTTTTTAAAAGAAATGACAGCTGTACTTATAACAGCAACATGCCTATTAATATTCCTTGGAGACAATCTATTATAATTGACACACTGTATGTCATTACAACCTTTTATATAGATTTCTCAGTAACTGTCATGATGAAAACATAAAGGATGATACTTAAAGGGTCACCACGATGCAATAGCTATAAGTACACACTATTGGTTTTAATTCTGAATTTTCCTTCTCTTAGGTTGGATGCTATCTACATCTATAGAACACAGTCAGCTTTCTCATTAACCCATAGTAGGCTGAGAGTAGAAAAGAATTGATTCAAGCTTTCCTCAAGGACATTTTCAGGAAGTCGATACAACAAACTTAGCCAGAAAATAAACTTGGCCCAATTTCCATTCTGAAAATTCTCATACTCCCAAAATATTAATATTTTAATTAACATTTTAAAAAACCTAATAATGAAAAGTAATGAGTGTAGTAAATCATCAACATGACCATCACCATGATGATGATGATCATCACCACCACCACCACCACCACCACCACCATTGCCACTACCACTACCACCATCTTCATCATCATCACCACTACCACTACCACCACCATCATCATAACCACCACCACCACCACCACTACCACCATCATCATCATCACCACTACCACCACCATCATCATAACCACCACCATTGCTACTACCACCACCACCACTACCATCATCATCACCACTACCACTACCACCACCATCATCATTACTGCCACCACCACCTCTATGACCATCATCATCACCACTGCCTCCACCATCATCATCATCATCATCATCATCACCACCACCACCAGTACCCCATGACAAGGTTGATGCACACTTGACCATTTCCTTCCATATGTATGGGTCAAAAGCTGGAGAGGTATTCATTTATGAATAGAGCGTGTCTAGTGAAGCCCATCACCCTCCAGGGGTTCAAAATCCTCCAGCAGACATCCTCCAAATCTGGATGCTCACCTTGGTCACAGACACATAGCAATTGATTCCCCCAGGGAAAAAACTATACGCCCTAGCAGCTGACTAAGTGAGGAAGTGACCTCTGCCAGCAATGCCATCTCATCAGCTTCCCTTGCTGTGCTAAATGGACATTGAGCCTGCAAAATGGTTCATTTACCATTTGGAGTGTCTTATTTTTAATCCTGCTGTGTCTAGCCACCCTCTCCACTAGAAATTCCTGCTGGGAGAACTGATTTAGTCACTGATAACCTGACCAGATGGCAGGTAGTAATGGGTTACATGGTACATGAGGAACATGTAAATGAACTTGGCATAAGTATTTATTTTTTTATTGCTAATTATTTTGTACCATTGTAATAATGATATTTGTATACATAATACTCTTCAAATAAAAGCAAGTCCTATCTTCAGAGAAGACATGTGCAGGGCTGACCTGAGAGATGACTTCCTGTCTGGCCATGGAGATCTATGATTCACATAATATCAGTGGCTACTCTGACATGTGAACATTTCTCATTCATTATTTAAAGTTTATTTTAAAAACAATTATTGTTTATTTTTATCAGATTTTTATTTATTTTGGGGTTTACTTAATATTATGCTAGTGATAAAAACCAAGAAAAATAAGGTACAAGCAAAAAACAAAATGAATCATAACAATGCAGTATTTAAGAAATTTGAATAACTGAAGATTATATCTACTTGGTGTAAACAAACAATATAGCATAGAGAAAATCAGACAAGGAAGACTGGATCTATGAAGATAAATTTAGTTCTCACCTGTTGCCAGCCATCCATAGCCTCATTAGAAAGACTCTTCTATATTAGACAGGATCCCAGGGATAAGAGATGTGAGGTCAAATCTTGCCAGGTAATTCTTTGTTGGTGCTAGACCATGCTCATTGTCCTGGGTATATTGATGAATTATATCCGGCAACAAGAACTCTGATCAGGAGGTTTTGAGGGACATGGAACCACCACTTAATTACTGTTGTTCCTAGGTCCAACCTGACCTGGGGTGTTAGCACCTGTTATAGTCCATGTTATGGGCAAATATTTAACCCCCAAAGTGGGGTCAAAACACTATGAAAGGATAAAAATACATTTTTATAGTAAAAATACACATTTTTTTAGTAAAAAAATTATCTGCAATAAATTTTTTAAAAGAAATTATGAATACTGCCAAAAAAATTAAATTTCAGCATTAAATCACCAATAAGGAATTGAGATGCCACTAAACAGACAAATAAGCAAACAAATCCATGCTTACATTAGTCGGACTATTGTCCTCATCTTTGTCGCCTCAAGGACACATGGCACAGTGGATAAAGGCGTTGGTTAGATCCAGTGACAGACCCAAAGAAGGTGAGTTCAATTCCTGGTTAAGGCAGTGGAGAACTTTCAGAGGGAAAATTAGCAGGAGATAACTGATAACTGACATCCATCAAACATGGCACGTGGAATTAGAACAGTCTACCCCAGTGATCGAAATAAAGGGTTCAGTTCGAAATTCCAACCACCTGAAGAAGGCCGGAGCGTACAACGGCCGAAACGTTGTGACAAATATGGCGACAAAGATGAGGACAATAGTCCGACTAATGTAAATACTGTACATAATACCTCATCTCAGAAATATAGACAAAATCCATGCTTCTTTCTATATATTTGTAAATATATACTTGTAAAATGGTACAAAAACATTTTTTTAAATTACTGGTCAAAAATGATTAAGTTGAAATTAATTTTAAGGATTTCAGCAGATTTTGTTAATTTTAACGTCTCCAAAACAAATCTGCTTTTATATAATTATCACAGAAAAAAATTTTCTGTCTGTAATCAGCATGGCTGACACTAACCTTCATAAGAGCAACCCATTGCTCCTTCTGTCTTACATTTTCCACTGACATGTAGTTGAATGATTATATTGATTGGTATACTGCTAGGAAAGTTGGTTTACTATGTCAGGTCAGCAAAAGAATGCATCTTTCATATTCATAAATCTATCATTTCACTGTGCATTGAATACTGCTGCCATATCTGGTCTGGTGCTCTGATTATATATTTCAAGATTCTTGAAAAAATTAAAAGAAGAGTCTATAATGTAATGGCATCTTGATCAGGCATTTCAACTCCAGTCACTTTCACATTGGCATGACATGGCTTCTTTCTGCCTTTTCTAAAAATATTTTCATAGCAATTGTTCTGATGAGCTTTTCTCCTTAGTACCTTGACTGCATGATTTAAGTGCAGTACTAGATTGGCAACTAGGTTTCATCATTTTACAGGTGAACTCGTGAGATGTAAATGTCTGTTCTCACCTATGGAACTAGCCTTCAATTTTTTACTTCCTAGGAACCTACAATCTTCAAAAATTTAAAGACACTGTTAATCATTCTCTTTTGTCTTCCTGAAACTTTTTCTCAATTCTTCCCACTAAAGTCTTCTCATTTTCTTTCACACTCTGTATTCCAGCCCCCGACCTGCATCCTAGTGGCATCATTGCCTATCTCGGGGTGAAATGTTCTTCAAAGGTTGTGCCTTTAGGCCAAAAGAACTTTCCACAGGAGCATAATAATCCTTTATTTTAAGGAAAAAAACAAACAATTGAGAAAATTAGTATTATAAAATATATCAGTTGGGAGAAATAAGTTGAAATAAGAAAGACAAAAAGGAAGATTGAAGGAAATTTAAAAGAAAGAAAGGAAAGAAAAGAAAGGCAGAAAAAAATTGAAAGAAAGAGAAAAGAAAGATGAAAATAATAAAAAGAAAGATTGGAAAAATTAGACAGAGGGAAAGAAAGAAAAGAAAGATGAAAAAAGAGTGAAAAAAAATGTTAGAAAAAAAATGAAAGAAAAGATGAAAGTCAGCAAAAATCAAAGAAAGATAAAAAGACAAAAAATAACCAAAAATTGAGAAAAATTAGAAAGAAAGAAAGAGAAAACTTAGATAGGAAATTCAGGAGTAAAAGTTATTCCCTCGCCTTCTGTAAAGGAATAAATTTTAGGTTTTGTGAAAATTGAAGTCAAAAGGCAGAATTGATACTCAATCGCAGATCAAACATTGTTGAAGGATAAGCATAAAGAAAGTGACCAATGAAATGAATGGGTTGCAAAAACACATAACAACATTATCAAGTAGCAACAACAACAGCAACAACAACAACAACAACAACAACAACAACAGCAAAATAACAATAAGAAAAACAATCATTAAATTAAATAATTAAATAAAGTGTTCAGTCAAAAATTTTCTGAAGGTTACATGAACTGATAGACACCTGAAGATGGCTGGAGAGCCCAATGGCAGAAAGATTGTGATGATAACAACAAAAATGTGAACATTAGTCTTAATTTTAATTAATGATGAATCCTCATGCCAGAAATTCAGAGAGAAATCGTTACTTTTATTCACTCATTTATATGTGAAAGAATACAAGTTATATTCTTGTAAAAGTGTTATTAAAGAAAAACAACATAAAATATTAAATTGTTATACTTTTGATTTTTTTATTTTATATACAAGAGTTGAGATTTTTACAATTACCTGAATATTTTTTTTTTAAATTTAAACTGGTTAAAAATGGTTGCATAAATTTTAGAAACCAAGCAAATAACATACAAATAAAGATTAAAAACATTTGGGAATGCCTTTTCTTGTTTAGGAAGTTTTGAGCAAACATTTCTTTTCAGAATGGCAAAGTTCAAATTAACCACACTGACCTTTCAGAGCTTCTTCTCAAGTAATTACAAATTATTTTTTCATACCTTTGATTATATTTTCATCAATGTCAGGATATTATATTGAAATAGTCACTCATACAACACTGATTGAGTAGACTGTTGCTTAACCTACTTAAACTAATATTATCTAATGATATTTGTGAAAACTTCAAGTAAATGAATGAAATGTTGTAATAATAAATTCCTGAAAATGTCCGCAAATTTTCTCATTTCGTAGTGATTATAAATTTGGCGAAAGGTCACGTTTCTCATGAAAAAAACAACTCGATATTTAACGACACATTGTTTTCAATTTATTTATTTTATTGTTGAATTTTTGTTAAATTGAAATTATCAGATTGTAATAACAATTATCAGCATAAAAATTCTATTAGATTCCAAGAATGGGGGAGAGGTGAAGATTTTAAATTGAATTTGAAATTAGAGTAATTCACCTTATTATGAAATTTGACATTTTAATCAACTTTTATGTTTTGTTCTTTGTGAATGTTTTCTGTTGGCAGAACATTAGGGAATTGCAGGCAGATGGAATAATTTAGAGATGTACCGGATGATGATTTGTTGAGGGAATATTTCCAATTTAAGGCTGGACAAACTGGACATTTCTGTCATGAGAAAGGCACAACAAAAAATGAGGACATTACATTTGACATAGCTCAGACCTCTCTCATAAATTCAAGAAAATGCAAGTCGTTTATTATTATTATTATTATTATTAACATAGTACCCATAAAAAATGACAAGATAATTTACAAATGAATTGGCACCTGTGACTCGGATTAAAGTGTTGCTTCTTGGCACATCTGCATTAGATACACAGAATCTTGCGTAAGTATTCACCACAACTCAAATTTTTCCACCTTTTCTCAAATTAAAACCACAAATTTAAATTTATTTTATCTGTCTTTAATTCTGAGATGAAGTATTGTAACTATTTACACTGTTTATATTGTTAGAACTGTTGTCATCATCTTCATAGGCCGGAGTGTACAATGTCCAAAACATTGTGAATATGACAATAAAGATGAGGACAACAGTTTGAACAATGTAAGTTTTTTTATTTTATTTAGGTTTTATGTAATGAACCAAAACCTAAAATAGCGCATTATTAAGAACTGTGGGGGAAAATATTACATGGTTGTAAAAATTATTTATAAATAAAAATCTGAAAAGTATTATGTGCATATGTATTCACCCCACTTTACTGGAAAATCAGTAAATAAAATCCAATTCAATCAACTTCTATCAGAAGTCACATAATTAGTAAATAAAGTTCACCTGATTATGACAATTTCTTTTTAGTAAAGGAAAGAGTCACAATCATTGATTCTACACTTTCTACTTAAATTTACCTGTTCTTTGAAAACCTCAGACATTCTTAGAGATCATTAGTTAACAAACAGTATCATGAGGACCAAAGAGCTCATCAGAGAGGTCATAGGTAAAGATGAGAAGACGTATAAGGTGATAAAAAAATAGACCATATTTTGAACATTTCTTGGAGTACAATTAAATCTCTCATCCAAAAATACAAACCTACAAAAACATGTCCATCCACTAAAACAGACAACTTTCCCAATGTGACCTTGGACTTGTGTAATGGTTATTACAAACGGTATACCAAAGAACTACATAACCATAGATACATTAACAATGAATCCAATCACTCCCATACTATTTTAAATAATTTGCATAAATCCATTCAATTTAGATTATCTACTAACTCCAGCAATAAGAAAGTATTTGATAATAATAAAACTAAATATATAAAAACATTAGAAAATAAACAGAGACATTGAATGTGTTATGGTTTAACCCCCATTATAATCATAATGTTCAAGATCTACAGTTCAGATGGGAGAATCTATTCACAAGATAACTATTAGTTGTGCACTCCAAAAAACATAATTTTATGGATGAGGGGCCAAAAGTTAGACATTGTTGAAAGAAAGTTATAAGGAGACACAGCAAATATGTAAAATGAGGCCAAAATTGAATTGTTCTACCTTAAATGCAAAATGCTACACGTTGCAGAAACCTTTTTTGATTTGCAATACAAAATGACATTTATTAAACAAAATAACAAAAGGAAAGTTTAAAAGTTTCTTTTCCTAAGAATAAAATGGAATACGCAACAAAATTTATTAAAGAATGTATTTGAGTGTGACTTGCTTGTGTAGATGGCTTTGTGTGTGAAGCGCCCACAGCCTTTTTTGCTTCAATGTGAAAAGTTGATGGCACACATTTCAAAAGGAGGAAAAAAAAGAAAAGAGAGTTACTTAAAGGTTTGCTTGTTTTTATACCCTCAGAGCTGCTGCTGATATTATGTTTATTAAGGGCTGGTGCTGATACTATCTTTATTAAGGCACTACACTGACTATATAAGATCTGAGACTGGGTTGGAGGCTCATCTTCTTGCAGGACAATGACCCTAAGAATACAACTAGAGTTACAATGGAATGGTTTACATCAAAGCATATTAATGTGTTGGAATGGCCCAGTCAAAGCTGAAACCTAAATCCAACTGAGAATTTATTGCAACTCTTGAAAATTGTAGTCCACGGATTGTCTCTATTCAAACTGACTAAACTTTTGCAAAGAAAAATAGACAAAACAATTTAGTCTCTAAATCTGCAAAACTGGTAGTGACTTACCACAAAAGCCTTCCACCTGTAATTACAGCAAAATATGGTTTCTAGAAAGTATTGACTCAGTGGGGTGGAGGTGAATACTTATGGATCCAAGGGATGCTCTTTTGTCTTAACTATTATTTCAGTCACAGTAAAATATTTTGCAACTTTGAAACTCTGCATTTTGTGTTGACCAAATGGTAAAAAAATATTTAAGTCAATTTGAATTCCAGTTGGTAATACTAGAATATATGTAAAAGTTTAAGGGGACTAATATTTATGAAAATTACACACACACACACACATATATATATATATATATATATATATACATTACAGTTCAAAAGTTTAAGCCCACCATTGGTAATTTTTTAAATTAGCCCTACTGTACTTTAAATAAGAGAAAATTATTATAAATGTTTTAAAAAAAGTGGGACGTTATTTTTGATTAGAAATTTTTTTATGACAGAAACAAAAAAACATTTTATGATTAAATTTTCTCTCATCATGATTTTTATGATTACATTTTTTTCTCTTTCCTTTAACCTTTTGATTACTACAACACAAATTTTTGGATATTCATGGCAAATGTTTTGCAAAATATAAGTTTGATAATTGATTCCATTCTCTTTCAATGACTCTAAGAGCACTTTTTCTTTTTTTTTCACTC
Source organism: Acanthosepion pharaonis (assembly GCA_903632075.3). NCBI lineage: Eukaryota > Metazoa > Mollusca > Cephalopoda > Sepiida > Sepiidae > Acanthosepion > Acanthosepion pharaonis. The sequence continues at coordinate 431,589 of CAHIKZ030004140.1, forward strand.
TTCTGTCAAGTTCATCCCATGCTAATTCTGGGAGTGGCTTCAAAATTTTGAACTGTAGCTTATACATATGCATATATATATATATATATATATATATATATATATATATATATATATATATATATATGTGTGTGTGTGTATGTGTGTGTGTGTGTGTGTGTGTGTGTAAAATATATATATATAAATAAGGTTTTTCTTAATGAATATATAATTTAATTAAGTTTAATTTGGTATTTCAAGATATTTTTATGTAATTTTGGTAAGTATATTTGTTAAAATGAGATGTCAGTGTCATTTTCATTTTTGCATAATTTAGACAATAATTTATCCATTGCACATTGTATATATATATATATTACGATAAACATGCAATCAATTTACAAATTCATGAATCATTCACACAAAAACAAATGCAAAGGTTAATGATTTAATTGGCGAGAAATCCATCGTCGCAAACAATTCAAATAATATACAAAAACCTCCGAATCCGTTATGAATGAAATGATCCTTGTTTCTATAAATTTCTGCCGTATTAGTTCTTATTTTCACTACAAGCTTTCGTCTGTTCCTACAGACATCTTCAGGTATAGAATAGATGTTGTTCTTGTTTTTTCTCTTAGTAATAAGAGGACAATGAAAATATATGTATTGTTGTATCCGAAAATGCTATTGGAAATGAGTTATTGTTTTTGGAGCGCGCAGTAGCAACGCTGAGTTTGATTTTAAATTTTTAAAAGTTGTGCGTTCATATACAAATATGGTGATTTGTAGTTTTCATTTGTTTTTTATTGTTAATTTTAGTCCGTCCTTGTGTTGGTTAAACAGCGGCTTTCAAGTTGTTTTTAAGATGGAGGATGTGAAATTCCTTACTTTCAAAATACCCTCCTTGGTCATTTTGACAGTTTTATTGGTTGCTGGGAATAGGATGTGTTAAGTGTATGTTATTTTTTGCTTCTTTAAGAGTGTGTGGTGTGTGTATGTGTATATATTTCTGTGAGTGTGTGTATAAATGTGAGACCTCAACACCTCTGCAATCATGTCTGTCTTGTGTCTGTGCAAAATGTATGTAGGGCTTGATTTATGGGGTTATATATTAATTCTGTCTATGTTGTTAAATTTGTGGATGAAGTGTTTTGAGGTGTAAAATCCATTTGTCTTCATGTTCCTCTAGTATTTTTCTAAGGTTATATATATATATATATATATATATATATATATATAAAAGTGAACATTGAAGTCAACACTCAGAGGCAACAGTCTGTTTTATGCTAGATACAATCATCAGGTGGCCTGACAATTGCATCTAGCATGAAACAGCCTGTTCAGACATGTTCACTTTTATATTTACTTACGCTCTTTCTCTGATATTGAGCACTTTATCCCATAAATATAGGACATCTTAAAACTATATCTTTTCATATATATATATATATATAAATATATATTTCATGCATATTTCTCATTATATGCATATGCATTTTTTTAATCATTTCACCCCAAGCAAGGTGGGGATGCAGGGGTTTTCAGGAAGTGAAAATAAGAGAAAAAATGGGTATAGAGGGGATTGAGGAAAGACACATTGGCTCCCCACCTTGCACAAGGTAGATACATTCATACATACATACATACATATGTAAAAGCTAAGACAGATAGATATGAACAGACAGGGATAGATAGATATGAACAGACTGAGATAGATAGATAGATAGATAGATAGATAGATAGATAGATAGATAGATAGATAGATATGAAAAGACCCATCAGTTCTAGAAATCACCAACCAAATCCTAAACAGAGGTAAAGCAGCTGTGCCCACAATTATAAATGGCAAATAGGTTATATCTTCCTGGACAGATAAGGTGAACCTCTTTGCCTCCATCTTTGTCTGTAACTCAATGTTAAATGACAAAGACAATCCCCTCCCCCAAATTCCAAAATCTCACTGAGCACAATCTCAGTAATATTACCATCACAGCATGAGAAGTCTCTCAACTTATCAAAGGCCTTGACCTTAAGAAAGCCACTAGTCCAGACAAAATTCTGGTGGTTGTTCTTAAGAACATCAACCCAAAATTATACCCAATCCTAGCAAAATTATTCAACTGCTGCTTGAAGGAGAAATTCTTCACAAGCCTGTGGAAAGTGTCAAGTGTATGCCCAGTTTTTGAGAACACAGGTGTGCGATGTTCCCTCTCCCAATGCAGACCAATCAGTCTCCTCATTATCATTGGCAAGCTTTTCAAGGTCTTAATCAATAAGAGTGTCATCAAGCACCTAGAAAAGAATAAACTTTTCAGTGAAGAACAATATGGGTTTTGGTTAGCTCAATCAACTGCCAATAACCTATCATCACTCAAAGAATCAGTGAGGCTCTTGACAATAAACACACCTTGAAGACCATAGCACTAGATATCACAAAGGCCTTTGACAAAGTGTGGCACAAAGGCTTACTACACAAGCTCTCCAGTTATAAAATCAATCACCATAAGTGGCTTCGCAGTCATAAAATCCTTCCTAACAGGTAGGTCCCTTAAGGTAGTTATCAATTTCCAATACTCCAGAGACTAGAGGTCAACACAGGTGTCATCCAGGGGTTGGACCAAACCTCTTTTTGTTCTACATAAATGATCTGCCTACGATGATTTGTAAATATCTATGCTGATGATACAATTATATATGGGCACACTGCTAAAACTCTCTCAAATGGTCAGAGATTCACAACTAATTTCTCTCCCAATACCACACAAAATACCTAATGGGGCAAAAACTAGCTGGCTGCATTCAATACCTTGAAGACCAAGCGAGTTACATTCCATCATCACCAATCTGACTCTGAACTATCACCATTCAGGATGAACAGAGGTCTTCTCAGAAAAGCACTGTGTCTTGAAAGATGGATGGGCCTCAAATTCACACCTGATCTCAAGTTGAACTTGTATATATGATCCATTGCTAAGGATGCAGATAAAATAGTTGGCTCTCTGTACCACGCCAGTAAGTACCTGACTCCTCCTACTATCCTCTAACTTTACAAGAGCCAGATCAGGCCAATGATCAAGTACTGTTGTCATATTTGAGTGGGAGCTGCCCAGACCCCACTCTCTAGTCTTAACAGAGTTCAAAAGCATCTCTGAACCCCTGTGGGTGACAAATTATTCTCCACCTTTCAACCTCCCTCCTACAGGTGGGATGTGACAAGCCTCTTTCTGCTCTACTGCTACTTCCACAGAAAGTACTTGGATGACCTACAATCCCTGGTTCCACCAAAGCAAACCTTCACAGCAAGAACACATAGTAGCAAACCACCGACATTCCCTACTTATTCCATCAGTGAGATGGAAGTTCCTGTTGAGCAGCCTCTTCCCATGAGCCACTGCCATGTGGAACTGACTCCCAACTGGGTGTTACCCTTATCACTACAATCTTAACCTATTCAAAGTTAGGGTTAACCATTATCTTCCATTCTGAGACACACAAATGGCATCCAAACAAAACCCTCCGCCTCGAGTGCCACCCAGGCCTTGTAATGGGTGAACTGCAAAAAAAGAAAAAAAAAAGTTAGATAGATATGAACAGGTTGAGCTAGACAGATAGATTGTTTACTTCTTATAAAACCTACTAACTAGTAGTGGAGTATAATGTGTTTTAGGTAAACAGATTTTTGAAATAAAGTGCTTGATATTAAAAACTAGAGCAATTAATCCTACCAATGACATGCATGTCTATGGCTGTGAAACTTTGAAATTTTTATTTATCTATCCCCTATATATATATAATATATATATATATAATATATATATATATATGTATGTATGTATGTATGTATGTATGTACGTATGTATATGTATAATATATATGTATGTATGTATATGTATAATATATATGTATGTATGTATATGTATAATTTTAAATAAAAACAGACCAGTAATAAATTATTTCACCACAGCCCTTTTAAAAGGACTGTGGATCATCAGACTTTACTTCCAAACAAAAAATGAAAAGAAAATTTATACATTTTTGACAGGCCGTCCCCTCACTTCCTCACTTCGTTAATTTACATATGTTTAATACGGCCCATCAAAAATGTGTAAATTTTATTTTCATTTTTGTTTGAAAGTAAGTCTGATGATCCACAGTCCTTTTAAAAGGGCTGTGGTGAAATAATTTATTACATGGAACCTTAAAGTGGCTTGTTTTTATTTAAATTATTTGCTCTGGATTTACATTGAGCTCTCTGGATTTTATCCTCCTTAGGTTCACCCATACGGATTACCTAGTTTTTCATAAACTATATATATATATATATATATATATATATATATATGATACAAATATAATTTTAAGGTATGCTATATTTAATCTGCTCAATATTAGAGACAGACTCTGACCTCCAGGAGAGTGACTCATTGTACCTTCTTGGGCTAACAGTCTATAAGACTATATTGAATCCATTGCTAGGTCAACTGCCAGAATGTTTGGTTCACTGTGTCATGCTAGACAGTTTTTCTCTCAAGAGATCTATCTAGATCTCTTTGATAAAATTCGAAGATGAATCAGCAATATTATTGGCCCTGATCCAGCAGTTCAGCTTCAGTCACTTGTTATTTCTATATAAACTTTCATGGTAATTGTTCAGATGAGCTCTTCGCTATGCTACTTTGGCTCTTCAAATTTAAGTACAGCAGTAGACTAGTGATGCGTCTCACTAAGTTACAGTGCCCAGATGTATCTATAAATTCCATGCTATCAGTTTCTTTTCTTATACTTCTTGCTTGTGAAACTCTCTTCCTGCTCTATGCTTTCCAGCCAACTTTAATCTTCAAAAATATAAATGCAATGTCAATCACTATTTGCTGTCTTCTTGATTACTCTTCCTCTCTTCTCACTAACTTAACAATGTTCCTGTTTCTAACTCTTCCATATCTAGTAACCCTTATATCTCAGTGGCTTTACTGCCTTGCTTGGGATGAATTCAATTAAAACAAATTTGTCTGTTTCAAGCTTAAAAGCAATCCTGCACAGTATATAGCTACTCTTTATCTCTTAAAATTGGTCTGAAGATTGCATTTATGCATGAAACAGATTGTCTCCTTTTGTATTTATATATATATATTTATGTATAAATATTAGTTGCATTATTTGCTATTGGAATAATGTCATATTTGTTGTTGCCATAACAAAGATGAGGAGATTGGCAGTGCTAGAAGTTTTAGAAAGATACTCAGGCATGGAATTATAACTTAATTTCTTTTAGCACAGCTTGCAATTTACACTGCTTCAACACAATGCAACTAAGACTGCAAACAGGAAAACATTAAAAATGAACTCCTTGAAGATGAATGTGCAGAAAATGCAGTTTCTACAATCCCTTACTCGAAAACAGAAAACTGTAAAAATATTGGAAAAACTTTTCTTTATCTGTAACATTCAATGAAATGTGTATAAAAGAAAAGTTACACACACACACACACACACACATATATATATATATATATATATATATATATATATATATATATATATATATATATATATATATGTATTAGCTTTATCTCTGTTTTATCTATGTTGACACATTAATATACATTAATAACACATAACAATACATAGATAAATTCAAACAGAAGCACTTATAAGTTATAAATGATTGCAAGGAAGCCTTTGTCTCTCAAAATTACCTCCTACTTAGGTCCTATTTTGGTCATCTCTAATCTGGTTGTATTGTCTGGAGTTAAGCTATGCCCAGAGGAATTGGTCTCACATCTGAGCAGCTTAACCAGTGAAATGTCTTTCTGAACTATGGTCAGTAAGTTCATAATACTCTTTTGGCCAATTCCAAAATCACAGAGCACTGTCCAACTGTTGTTTTATTTCCTGGCCACTTTGCTTCACAACACTTAAGGCTTTGTCTTTGCAAAGATCTTTGGTATTTTTTTTGTACTTTGGAACTGGTTTTTGTGCAGGAATTTTATGTCTTATAAAGCCTCGTCTCTTTTATTTAATAATATAGATTCAGAAAAAAAGTCAATGCTAAATGACAAGAAACCTGATTTGTAAAAGTTTTGCTGGGTTTTATAAGCCACAAATCTATTAAAAAATAATTTTTTCTTTTGCTTCATTTATTTGAACCTATTCTACTGTTATTTTATGCCTTTATTTTGACTTTGTCAAAATCTTTTACATAATAAATTACCAGAAGAACAGGCATTTAGTATTAGTAGCAGATTTTTTTCAGTCTGTGTCGAATTAGTTTTTTTCAACATTTTGAAACTCAGACACAAGGATGAGGATTGGAATAAGGCAAAAAAAAAAGAGTGGATAAAAATCAAGTTCTGAAGAATATATTTGTCAAAACATGCTGATAAAATTAACCAATGTCTGAATACATATTTGATTGATAAAATAATGACAGGGTAGAATTTAAGACCAAAAAGAATTGGAAAAAATAAAAAGAATGTTCTTTTCAAAGTTAACAATTGTCGTTATCAGTCTTATGACCAAGGTTTTTTATGGACATATCATGTAGAAGCACTGGTTTTTGTATGAACATGTTATGATGTTAAACAATGTCAAGCCTGGTCAATATTATAGATGAGTGACCACTTGAGAATATCAGATGCTGTAAACTTGGATGTGCAGGTGGTGTAATGGAAATTAGAAATAAGAGAGTCAAGTTCTAATTCCAGTAGACTTTGTTATATTCACTTATGCACAAACACCGTTGGGAAACGTATGAATCCACCTTTTCTCCACCAGCTATGGATTAATTACTAGGGCTTATATCAGTAAAATATTCTTAAAATTTAAGAATATTATCTGGCTTTAAATAACCTGCAAAAGGCTGATAAACCATAAATTCAAATCTGGTTGCAGGATCGTTGCACAGCTGATCAGCAGAACAGATACCTCTAAATATATAGATTGAAAGCTGGGAAGGTATTAATCATGTTTAGCATCTCTTAGACAAGTAGACCTTTCCGGGTTAAACCACAGCTGGTGTTGTCCAACGTGAAGGCTTGCCTTGATCATAGATATATAGCCTTTGATTCCATCATGAGGGGGGAATCCGCCTCCTCCTCCTCCTTTCAGTCTAGGAAACTCTCTGACATCTGACTGATGAGTAGTTTTGGAGACATTGACCCTAGAAGGTTTTTTCTAGTATTTGACTGGTCTTCCTTTTAATCCTAGTGGGAGACTACCCACCCACCACACCAAGAAAACCTGGTGGGGAAATAGTTTAGTTGCTAATGACCTGACCATGTGGTGGGTAGTGTTGGGATGAATGATACAAGTAACACTTATAGATAGACCTGACAAAAATATTTTAAGTTAATATTTATCTTTAAATAGCAGTTTCATCTGACATCATTGGATTTAAATGGAGACAAAGGAATTGTATTTCAGAAAATAGCAAGTTATTACTGGGAGTGAAAGAGAATGAGAAGACTTTAGTGAGGAGAAAGGACAATAAAAGAACAGGTTTCAGGAAGACAGAAGATGGCGATAATGCCGCAAAGTCAAAAGATGTTGTGGATTCTGAGATGAATTCGGTCTCCAAGGAATGACAAATGCAATAATTTAATATAAGAAATAAAATGTATTTACACAATCATACAAAGAGTAATACTATTAGTAAGTCCAGGAATGTGGTTAGTAGCAAATACAGATAGATATATACAGTCTCGAAGTAGGACTTCCTTAGAGTCTACGTGCTTGTAACTGACTTCTACAAGAGGTTATCTCACACTATCTCCATTCGTATATTCTCTGACTGTCCGTATATCCCCCCTCACTGACTGTCTAACTCTGGGTATTTAATAGCAGCTGTCCAAGTAACACTGGTAGAGTCAACTTATATGAAAAGGGGAGGACCTCATAACACAAGATGTTACTGGGAGTGAAAGAGAATGAGTAGACTTTAGTGAGGAGAAAGGACAATAAAAGAACAGGTTTCAGGAGGATAGAAAATGGCAGTTGATGTTGCATTTGACCTTTTGAAGATTGTAGTTGGCAGGGAAGGAAAAAATCAGAAGGTAGTTCCACTGGTGAGAAATGTGAGAAAAGAAACTATTAGAATAGAATTTACAGTTACATCTTTGCTATTTCAATAGTAGAAATGGTGAGACTTAATAGCCAATCTAGTAGTACATTTAAATTCCTGCAGTTGAGATATCAAAGTGGAGATCTAATTAGACCAAATGTCATGAAAATATTTACAGAAATGACAGAGGAAGCCATGTTATGGCAGTAGGAACATGACTGAACTCAAAATACCATATCAGGACCAATAATATTACAGACTCTTCTTTGGATTTTGTTGAGAATCTCTAAATATAAAGGACGAGTCCAGATATGGCAGTCATATTTAATACACAGATTAATGGTAGATTTATAAATGTGCAAGATTGATTCTAACAAGAAAAATTGTCTGTCACAACACAGTGAACCAATTTACAGAATTACAGATTTGATCATTGGCAGCAAAATATGTAAGTTGTCTTCGCTGATCAGGTTATGGAAACCAAGAATTGCACATCTGTCAGCCATATTATATCTGTTATATATGTCTTGAAGTAATTGATTAAGAGATAATATGGCTGACAGATGTGTAACCACTGGTTTCCATAACCTGATCAGAGAAGCAATTGACAAATCTGGTTAAAAAATACTTATAATCATAGTAGACAAGCTATTGAAGATAGCACAGGAATCATCATCAATTTATTTTCAGAAGAAGGACTGAAAGACTGAAATCTGTTCATTAGAAAACCATAAAATCTAGACAGAAATTAACTACTGTTATTGAGTCATAGAAGTTACCCTCAAAATCTACAAAGCTTTTGCAGACTTCTCCCAAAATAAAAATCTAAAAAATTATACAAGCTGATAAAAATAAAATTTATCCTGTAAAAATATTACTTTTTGTTGAATACAAGCTTCAGCCATTGACTTGAAATGAAGACTTATTGCTTGTCAGTTTTGAAAAAGATCATCTGATACTATAAAGTAAAAGAACAATATATGGAAGGGAATAATACAGATCAAATCTAAAATGGTTAGTCACTGAAGTCATCTGAAACAGTTGCATAAATTAAAGGGAGATCATTAGTGTATTCACTTGTAAGAGATGATCTGACTGGTTGGAGAATGGCATTTTCTAAAATGGTGAGTTAGTCTGTAAAGTACACTTTATAGAAGACACGTGTATTCTAAGGAAATTTATTCCAACAATTGGCTGATAATCAGCAAGAATCGAAACAACAAAGAAAATATTTTGTTTTGGGGAAAAATAAACAGATCAAAATAAAGGGTGAGGAATTCGTTGCAGATAAGAAGAAGAAAAAATGATTTGATTGTTTAATCATACAAACATATCTTTATTTATGGAAGAAGAGTTTAGTGGAGAGGCTTAGGAATTGTTCTTATCTAGTAAATGTTTTTACTTTATCATACTGCTTTCTCAGTGCTAACATTTACATATATCTACATATATATTTCTTGATTACACACACATATTTGCATATATATATACATATATATATATATATATATATATATATATATATATATATATATATATAAACTAACACTCACACATAATGGAAAGAAACACAAACTCATACAGATATACATAGAAGCAGGTGCTGAAAAAAACACAACTTAAAACTTGCCAAACAAATTTGGAGTTGGTGTAGAGTGCTTCCTGGTTAGCATCAAGTTTTAGAGCTTAGAGTGAAGGAAAGGGGGGTCTATATATATATATATATATATATATATATATATATATATATATATATATATATATATATATATATATATATATAGTTTAAATTTGCTCTATTTATGGGGAAGAGTGCTCAATATAATGGATAAAGCATTACTCGATATATAGTGTAGGCATAAATATATATATATATATATATATATATGTGTGTGTGTATGTATGTATATATATATATATGTATATATAAACATATCTATCTATCTATCTATCTATCTATCTATCTATATATATATATATATATATATATATATATATATATATATGTATGTATGTATAAAGTATATGAAGCATTTAGAGAATTATTGATATGGGTGATAATAGAGAAAAGCAAAGTCAAACTTCAAAAGACAATCTTTCTGGATGATCGATTTGTGTATTTAACCTCTACTGTCTCCGATGCACTTGATTAAACATTCTCATGTGAGGGTGATTTGTAGTTAGGGTGAATTTTTACTTTATATTTTTTTCTTTTTTTGTTGGAAATTTGCAAGGATTTTTGAGCAAAGCGCGATGTTTATCAAGCAGATCTGTAAACAAAACTCAATGTGTTTGTCATCCGATAGACATCTAGCCATTTGCAAAGATGGAAATAGAAGATGTACATTCATCCCTGAAATAAGAAAAAAAGAAAAGAAATATTAAAATAATCTGCAGATAATTATGTAAAATGGCAATGATGTCTAATTGAACTTATAAATCTGCGAGTAAATAAAAAAAAAATATATATATATATATATATATATATATATATATATATATATATATATATATATATATATATATATATATATATATATATATATATATATATATATATTTCATTGAATAAGGCCGACAAGGAAGATTGAATTAATTTTTTGTTATGTTTTTCCAGAATCCTAACATTTTTCATTTTGTAGGATCTAAGGAATTTAAAAATTGTCCATAATTTTTATTGTCTCAAGTGATTTCAGCCACTTCTATAGCCAAGGTATTTTGTCTCTGGTGTTGTTATTTTTTCTTCATGTTTTAACTGTTATGTTGTAAATTATGTTTATGTTGTTTTTTGAAAAAGAAGCATTCATTCCAAGCTCTCACTTGCCACATGTGACTGGAATTCACGTGATCATCTTTCTAGTTTTTGTTTTTAAAAAACTTTCAACACTCCATTTCCACTATTAAATAATATAAGTTTGATGGTAGGAAAGAATTGTTTTTTATATAGAGAGCTTCTTGAATAGTAAGATGATTCTGATAATGTGATTTATATAGAATTCTTGTATTTTCAATCAGAATTTTCGGTAAGGGTTCTTGTAAATTATGTGTTTTCTGTGTGGAGAACAGTTTTTCAAACCTTCCGCTTTTAAATGATTTCTCTTATTTGGGTGCACCTTAAATAATTTTTCTGTTGTTAGCTGTTGGGTTGATTGGCAGAGTATTTCAGTTTCAGTTTTCTTCAGAATGGGATCATATCCAGGTTGGAGGTGGCAATTCAGGTTGATATTCAAGAATTCTATTTGGTCGTTAGTGAGTTTGTAATCTGACAAGTTTAGGAAAATATATTTACCATTGGGGAGTACAATCTTTCAATTGCCGAACTTTTTTGTAATGTTTTGTTGTTGGTTGAGTTCTAACATATTATTGAGGTGGTTAAGATGGCATTCAGTAGTTGTTAGTTCTTCTGTGTTCATTTTATTTTTGAGAATCTCCTTTTATATTTGAATTTCCGTTTTTAGATGCAGTATCATCTCTTTTCTGTTGTTGTCATTCTATGAGATGTTTTCAGAAAGTGCTTGTGTTATGTCCCTTACTGGTTTGCTTCAAATATCTTTCAGTGAATACGGGCAACAAATGAGAGCTTGGAATAAACACTACTTTTTCAAAAAACAACATAAACATAATTTACAATGTAACAGTCAAGACACAAGGAAAAAATAACAATGCCAGAGATAAAAACACCCTTGAAAATGCCTATAGAAGTTCCCGCTTGTAACAATAAAAATTATGGATAATTTTTATATTCTTTAACTCTTACAAAACAGAAAAATGCTAGGATGCTGAAAATACTTAATAAAATTAATTCAATCTTCCTTGTTCTTCATATTCAATAAAAGATATTTGAAAGTTTGCTGCCAAAACATAAATTAATATATATATATATATATATATATATATATATATATATATATATATATATATATACACACACAAATGTCTAGTATATATAGAAGCTTATGAAGCTTTATTTGACTAATTCAGCTTTAGTACTGAAGACATTTATTTTATTATCGTGGATGGTGTCAAGCAAAATAACTTAAGTTACAGCTACTCCAGACTATTATTCAATTAGGACTCATTTAAACACATGCAAAAATCTACCAAATGCCATCCGAAATATACTAGTAGAAAATGCAAGCATAATAGACTCATCCAAATGTAAAGAAGATTAAAAATAATGGAAGCCCTAATAATAACATACATAATACCATTTACTATGTGCTGACCATGTTTGGAAAATAAAACATATAACTTCAGACACATACATAAAAAACCTACACATACAGATAAAAACAAAAAATTAAAATGATAATGGCTAAAAGAATAGCCGAAAGTGCTTGGATATGCAAAACATTTAGACAGATTTTACGCACTTTGTGTCAAGAAAAGAAAATGATTGCATGAACACAAGAAAAATTAAACAAAAAGAATAATTGTAGTACCTTGACAGTCATCTTTATTGAAACTTGTGTAAAAGAGGGATTGCTGAACAAATACACAATTATATATATATATATATATATATATATATATATATATATATATGTATGTACATACACACACTTGTATACACACACACACAAACACACACACACATATATATATATATATAAAAACGTACATAAACACACACATATATATACACACACAACTCACAGCAAATTGATCAAAGTTAATGTTTAAATAGACAAACACATATATATGAATTACATAAAAATGAAACTCAATTGTATCCCATTTTTATGGCCATTTCACTCTTCAATACAAATTCTCTGGAGCTTGTCAATACTACAATGTTTGATAAAAAACTGAATGATAACTTTTTTTTTTAAATATATAATTAAAAGAAAAAATGTTATAATTCATTTTTTCCAGTGGAATATTTTTTTTTGTGGGGGTTTGAATATTTTAATCTTGGCCAGATTGGTTACCTTCCCCCTGGCATGTTTGCTTGGCTCACCATCTTGTACTCACTTGATAGTATAAGGGATCCTATTTTATTAAACACAGCCACAACTGACTAATGATTGCATGAAAGCACATGAAATTAGTGGTCGTCGGTCATTGCCCTCCTGGATTTTGACTATATATATATATATATATATATATATATATATATATATATATATATATATATATATATATATATATATATATATATATATATATATATATATGGATCTATATATGGATATGTGTGTGAGTGTATGTGAACAAAAACAAAATAGTAAATTCCCATTCATCCCAAGCAGGTTTTTATAATAAATCCAATAACTTTAATAAAACATTCTAAAACTGCTTAGAAATTTAATTTGTTTTGTCTTGACATCTAAATTTACTTTTATTTTTTAAAATTAGAAAAAAATTTTTTTAAGTAAATTCAAGATGTTATTGTTTATGTGATTAGAATAACAACTTCAGACAAACTCTACCCCACATGATAATTTCAGACAGACTGTGTGTGTATGATTTTGGTTACATATAACTGCATATTTTTTTGTTTATTTGCATGCAGCTTTATACTATCTTATTTTTACATATACATACACACTCCCAAACACACATATACACAAACATACATATGTATAAAAAGAAGAACACATGTAGACACTGATATGTATATCTAATATTTATATTGGCTTAGGTTTACACACATGTACAGACTTTATAAATTTAATTGAAATTGACTTTGACTGAAATCAATATTTTGTTATAATTTCTTTATAGAAATAAAATAATTTCTTTATAGAAATAAACCTTTCCTTTTCAAGTTTGTTTATCTTGGAGTTATGTTCCAGAATTTAAATATTTTATTTAAATATTGAATTTCCTTTTGGTGTTGAAAACTTTTCAAAAACTTTTTCAAGGTTGTTTGCCACAAACAAGTTTAAAATGTTGGGAATTTAAATTTTTTTCCAGTCTGATTCGGTTTGTATCCAACACCTGTTGTCAGTCTGAGTAACATCTTACATGAATGAATTAAACATATCCACACTAACCTGTATACATAAATATATAAATATAAGCATATATAGATATAAACATATACAATGGGTTGTGAGAGTCGAAATCATGTGATGAACATTTAGAATTTTTTTATTATTTATGCATCTGTTTGAAATGAGTAAAGTTTTGCATCAAATTAAATTTCCCATAAAAATTTAAAATTCTTCTCATAGGACCAAATATAAATAGACAGGATATGTTTTTGTTTTTGAAATATTCTTTTTTAAGAATACAGAAAACGATTATCTCCCTTTGGTGGAGATAAATCATATGGGTCACATGATGACTGCTTAGTGACAACATTCTATACAGTAACCAAAGAGGCAGTCAATTTCAGTTTGTTTACAGCAGCCACATCAGAAAGCTATTGTTTTTTTTTTAGACTGGGCCCCCTCAGACCAGGCAGTGGCTACATTTGCATCCACCAGCAGCTTACAAGCTTTGGGAATTAATTTTTTCTAGATATAGAAAAAAACTCCAGCTCGCAGTTCTTCAATTTGGGAAAACCCAAGACTCACTTTTTCCCATCCGTAGAATATGTCCTCACCTGAGACATAGCAGATGAATCTGGCCTGTTTGAATTTGGGGTCCTAAACATGGCTTCTCCAGACACAGGAGTATCTCTATATTATATGCAAGACCCATCCATTTTTTGTTTCTTCTTACATTCTGTTTTGCGATGATATATTGTTTTTTGCATGTGACATGTGTATATGTGTATATATAGATTTGTGTACGTCTTTGTGGTATTAAATCACCCTGAGAACAAAGCAGTTTTGTCATTCCTTTTCCTTTCTGTCTGTGAAGTATGGTGTTATTATATCTATGATATAATAATACCCATAATCAGGAAATGTAAATAGGAGAATAAATCTTCCAAGTGATCTTGTTATATAATAAATATATATAAAGTAAAGTTTATCAAGAAATTAATTTTTGTTATCTTTTTTATGATTTAGTAGTTTTATCAGGCAATGAGGAAGGCAAGAAGAAAAGACGAACTATTAATTATAAAAAAACGGAATAATGAATGTCATCAGCAAAAAAAAACAAAATGTGAGTTATATAGTGAGGATGTGAAAATCAAGTACAGAACTTTAACTGGATCAAATATTTTATTATTATTATTATCGTAAAAGATAGAAAAATGTCAAAGTGCATAAAAATAAAAAATGATGTCTTTCAGAAACTCAACAAAGTATCAAGGAATCAGAAAATGCCATTAGAAACAGTGAAAATATTGCTAGACTGTTAAACTATCTAATATCTATAGACTTCTAAGGAATATCTAATTCCTTATAAAGAATTTGGTGCTGTACAATTTCCTCAGTTGAAGAGACTTGGTATTGTTCACCAGATAAATCCTGAGAATTATGAGAATTCAAAAATGAAGATGCTTTATGGAAAATAAGAACTACAAAGCAACTGCTTTTAACTCTCAGAGATAGCTGATAGTAACATTCCTGTCTTGTTTGGGGTGAAATGATTAAAAAGAAACATACATACATACATATATACTTATATATATATATATATATATTTGTGCCTAAATTTGTAAACAGACTGAAAAGAACTGTCCTTGAAATGTACATACCTCTAAGAAAACTTGATCTCAGGAAGAAGTGCCAGGAATTGACATCCTGATTGTTTTCACTGGTATTGTCAATATTGGAATGTTCTTGGTAAGATCCATTTCTCCAAATCTGTCCAAAAATGTGCAAACATCAGAATTTCTTTTTGATTCCTTTCTTGATTGGGCTGTGGACTTTTCAATATTCTTATTAGGATCTAGTGTTAGGTGGTGTAGTCATTATTGACATAGAATTAGAATTCTGTGTTACATTTTCTTTTGTGCAAGTATCCTTGGAAAAAATCTTTTTTTCTTTCAGCTACAGGTTAGATAGTAGGCCATATTGGGCTATTCAGTCTTGGTTAGCAACCATTCTAGGAGGAGGAGAACTCTGAAATCAAAACCAGTTGGGCATGAGGCTCGGAACACCATCAAAATTTAATACAGAAATCATTGCAGCAGCACTTTCCATATTGAGAATTCTAACCCCATACTCCTAGTATGTTGAGATATGAGGTTACATAGCCCTATTTTGTTAAGATCTGAGACACCATCCTCCTAGTGTGTTAAGATCTGAGGCCCCATACTCATGAGTTGAGTCTCTAGAACATGAATAAAACTCATTAATATAAAATAAATATAAGTCTGAAAAAACATGTGAGCAATATCTTATTTATAAACATGAATGAAGTTTTGGATGTGTTAATAATTCAATGTTGATCCACATCATCCTCAGGATAATTCAATGTTGATCCACATCATCCTCACGATAATTCAATGTTGATCCACACTATCCTCAGAATAATTCAATGTTGATTCACATCATCTTCAGGATAATTCAATATTGATTCACATCATCCTCAGGATAATTCAGTGTTAATCTATATCATTCACAGGATAATTCAATGTTGATTCACGTCATCCTCAGGATAATTCAATGTTGATTCACATTATTCACAGAATAATTCAATGTTGATTCACATCATCCTGAGGATAATTCAATGTTCATTCCCATCATCCTCAGGATAATTCAATGTTGATCCACATCATCCTCAGAATAATTCCATGTTGATCCACATTATCCTCAGGATAATTCAATGTTGCTTCACATAATCCTCAGGATAATTCATTGTTGATCCATATTCTCAGAATAATTCAATGTTTATCCACATCATCAAAATGATAATTCAATGTTGATTCATATCATACTCAGGATAATTCAATGTTGATCCACATCATCAAAAGGATAATTCATTGTTGATCCATACCATCCTCAGAATAATTCAATGTTGATTCACATCATCCTCAGGATAATTCAATATTGATTCACATCATCCTAAGGCTAATTTAATGTTGATACACATTATCCTCAAAATAATTCAGGGTTGATTCACATCATCCTAAGGATAATTCAATGTTGATTTGCTCTGAATAATATAGATGAAAATAAATTATATTATATTTATTGTAAATTTTAGAACAAGTGAATGAAATAATGCATAAAATGAAATGAATTAATAAAGAAAATGAAAGCCAAGAATGAATATAAAGTCAAATAAAATCATCAAGTAAAATCCTGAGAAGAGAAACAGTAACACTCCATAAATTTCATGTTTCTTCTAAAAGAGAATTTTTAGAGTTTTTTAATGAAAGCAGTGAAATCACCAGTACTCAAAAATGTCTGATTCCTTTACCATCAAAATCATTTCTGATAAAAATGATAAATATTTAAATATTAGCAAAAGTCATTCCTACATTTTAACTGTCAATCTTCTATTGATTACTTATTTATCACAGTTACTTTTATTGTTTTATTCAATAAAGTGTTTGACTATAAAAATGGGTAAACACTGATTTCACAGCAAATAAACACATGCCCATAGAAGACATTCATAAAGCAATAGAGAATTGCACATATTTATAGAGAAAATAAGGTGAATTATCTATTCTAAGATGTCTACATTCATCCACAAAACAATCGTTGTTGAGAAACACTAATGGCAAATCAGGTTATAAGATATGGCTGAGTGAAAAGCCAGTCTCATCTGCTGTCCAGTCTGGTGGCCAGAGAGGATATAATAGAACAGCCAATAATAGCCAGAGCGTTAATCGACCAAGCCTAATGAACTGGTCAAGTCGCATCTAATAAACTTTACTGTTTTGCTTCTTATTACCGATTGTGTTTTATGAGGGGACGAAATTAAAAAGAATCATTTTCTTAAATAAATGAATAAAATGGAACAAAGAAAATCAGATAAAATTATTTATGATTCAGACAGGAAAACAAAAATTTAAAAAAGTGTAATGTTTTGTCACAGACTTATGCGATTTTGATATATGAGAAAGAAAAATTGCTGTATCAGACATTGGAGCTTTTGATTCACTCTTCCTCTTTCTAGTATTTATATTACAAGAAAGGTTGTTGAAAAGTTCTTGGCCTGGTCAAGAATCCTTGCTAAAACAGTTCTAATGGATCAGGTTAAGATCTCTTCAATATCCCCTTGTATTCTAGTGGAGTAGTAGACTTAACAATTTTAGATGTTCAAGAATAATTGTTCAGTATTTAAAGTGCACCAGGTCTCTGTATTCATCCCTTCAAAAAGTGTGGATGGTCCTGCACGAAGCCTTCACCACTATAATCAAATCTCATGTGCCGGTGTCGGGCTGTCGGTTTCCTGGAAACTGATCTGCTTGACCCTCATACGTCGAATCTCGATGGGAGAGTCGATTATATATATATTTGTATATGATGCAGTAGATAAATTGTTGTATAGATTATACAAAAATTAAAATAACACTGATATCTCATTATAACAGATATATTTACCAAAATTACACAAAAATATCTTGAAATACTAAAGAGTAAATTTATCTAATAAAATGTCCATTGGCTTCAATCTCAGCTTCCAGATAACTTTGGAATATCCTGCAAGTCTTCTGAACGGTCCTCTTAAGTTGGTGAATGCTGCCATAATCTTTACCTTCAGTTTATCTTTGGTGTTACAAGGGTTTTGTTGGTATCTCATTCAGCTGTGTCCACACATAATAATAAAGGGAATTGAAGTTTGGGGAGTTAAGGAGCCAGGTATAAAGATTGATGTAGTCAGAGAAATTGTTTGACAACTATGACTGGCTTCATCTACTTGTGTGGCATGGTGCAGGTTCCTGTCACCAGACATAGTGTCTTCTAGTAGCCACCCTCTTGACCCAGGGCAGCACTCCCATCTCAAGACACTTGATTTAGGCCTCTGTGCTGAGTGTTGAGGCTCTGTGGGAAGATGAATAATGTCGCCATCACTAGAGATCATTCCAAACATATTCATAATCATCATTAAACTAATTCAACTTTTCCCGAATCCTTTGCACTGGCCTCAAATAGACACCCAAATACACTGAAATGTTTGTATCAGAGCTTCTGGCAAGAATGCCAAGAAGTACAGCATGCTTTTTTTCAACTTTCTCGCAGAGTGAATTGTGTCATGGTGCTCTTTTTCTCACAGATGATGACCAATTCACACTACTATACTGTATAGTTGACAAAATCCAAAACAAACAACATGTATGTGAAAAAAAATTAAGACAATGACAGTTTACCTGCTACACCCTGTATGTATATATATATATATATATATATATATAATTTGATATATTATATTAATATTAACTGTATTTTTTATTAACCACTTTTACTGACAATTTAGAACACACAGTTGGTGTTAACTAGCGATGTATACAATTAAATTAAAATATATAATTCCATATATTATATATATATATATACATATATATATATAAGTATGTATGTATGTATGTATATATAGTTTCATAATTTCTGAAGAGTTAATGAAGAATAATAAAGGAAAAAGCAAAGATGAAGAAAGATTTTAAAACAAATGAAATTAGAAAAATCTTTTATAACAAAATTAAAGTTTTGGTTTCTTTTTTCTTTTGAAAATTGTTCCTTAATTTTTTCTTCTTTATTTGATAATTCTAAGAAATGGGCTATTTGGTTGCTATGGCAACCACAAGAAATTGCAAGTTGCTCCAAGACTTCCTCTGCTTAGTCAGCATCCAACCACAAAATGAGAAAACTTTTTGCATTCTAATTGACAGCAAAGGATGTCTGCTCTGAAAATCTGAAGAATTTGTCTGGTGTGAGAAAAATAAAAACAAAGAAACTGGAAGTTAATAAAAGTTACTTGTGGACTGATGCCAAAACTGCTTCTCATTTGGTCATTGTCAAAGACATTAGTTTGCAAAGAAACAAAACAAAATTAATGATGAAAAGTTCTTTTCATTCTTCCAAATGAGAATTATCCAAAAGAAATGTGTTCTTCCCAAAATCCGGTTTAGTTAGATCATTAAACAGAAGAGCAAAAGGCTTTAAGGTTCAAACTATGGCATTTGCTTGGTGATATGCATTAAAAGTTGAAAGGGAAAAATATTTTCTTCAAATTTAACATGAAATTCCTATTGTCCATTTTATTTTAATTAAATTCTCTGATTAGAACATTGGACTTCAGGTTACAAATTTTATGATTTAATTTTTTGCTCCCAAGTCAATGGGTAAACCTTTCCTTTTTTTAACATTGAATTAAAAACATGACCCTGCCATATGCTCAATAAACTTGGAAAAATTAATTAAATCCATCATTAATTATATTAATTATAGAAAATTACATTCTGTTTTAACTCTATTCAAATAACTATTTCTATTCAAATCATACAGTTGTTTTGAGTTCTGGCATATTGGTCATAAATTTGTTTCTTTCAGAACTGAGAAAGTTGCTGTTTAATTCCTGATTAATGAGAAAATTGTCAATTTGAAATTAGTATTTCCTGATTATTAAGCTTCTCTTTTAAATTATTAAAATATTAAGTTTCTCATTTTGAAAAACAAGAGATTATGAAAATATATTATTGTATTCAATTGTTTTAATAAGTCATCCAAGAATGTTAGGATCAGGAAAAGGAAACATTGATTCAACTTAATTTTTTGACAAATCAGGGCCCAACAAATTTACCAACTATTTTAGATATTTAGCAGCATACCCTTTGAGATGGTTTTCTTTCAAAATGGCTTCTTTCTTGCTATAGATTCATAAAAGTGTTCTTTGTGAATAGTTCTGAATATTGTGATCTGTAACATCAGAATGCTGGATTGACTTCTTCAAGAGTAACAGAAAGGTTGTCTTTCTCTTGCTTGACCAATTTGGATTTGCTTGTCACTGTTATTTTAGAAGTATCACTTTTTTCTGAGATTTGTAGTCATGTCAGTATGAACCTTCCAATTCTTGATGACAGATGGCGCCATAACTTTCAGTATTTTAATGAACTGGCTATATATTTATAATCATTTTGTTTCTCAGTATTATTCTTTCTCAGCTCTTCTAATAACTCAAGCAAAGAAGATATGAAGGACTCAATAAAAATAAAGCTGCTGCAAGTAATGATAATGTTGAAAAAGTAGAGTGTTAATAAATTGAATCTATGAAAGGAACCATAAAAAGTAATAAAATGGAAACTCAATTTGAGGAAATCGGAGAGTTGAGTTTGAATTCTTGGGTGGCAGTCAGTCTAGGAGAAGAAAAACTCTGAATTCTAATTGTTGCCTTGTAGATTCTGCCACTTTAGAAAAAGACTAGAAGAAGGTAACTTCAAAAACAAATCCAACTCATTATCTGGAAGAAAGGACCTAGTCTCCCTACTTTGAGAGTAAATGGTTGAAACAAACACAAGATTGGAACCCATCACAGGGCATGACTGTTACACATGTTTAAATGATGAACTTGACTGCAGACAACAGGATATGACACACTATTTGTAGGAAGAATGCACTGTAAATTCAACCCCAAGTAAGTTATATCTGAATGAATAACAATGTGTGACAACAGGAATTAACAGTTTATTGTCTAACAATGATGTGAGGCAGTGTTAGATCTTTTATTATAAACTCTGATTATTTATATAACATTGGTTTACCATTTTTGGTAATATGTTTAAGATTATATAGTGTTTAGCAACAGAGAATCTTTTCTACCTGCCATCGGCATGGCTGATGCTAAATTCTAGGAGAGCAAAACACTATGCCTTTTTGACATCACGTTTTCCTCTAACATAAAGTGAAGGGACTATAGGGACTATATCGAATCAATTGCTTTGTCTACTGCAAACAAATTCAGTTCACTGTGTTGTGCCAGAAAATTTTTGAGTATTCGCTATTCTTGTATTTCTCTGTAACTTTCGCAAATCCGTCTTGTACCTTTACAAATCTGCAATTCATCCATACATTGAATACTGTTGCCATATCTGGTCTGGCATTTCTGCTTTACATCTTGCAATTCTTGACAAAAACCAAAGAAGGATCTGTAATGTAATTGATCCTCAAAATATTCAGGCCAGTAGTTGTAAATAAATAAGTATACTGTTTAATAAAGAAATTTCATTTTTAATTTAAATTTAATTTTCATTTCAAAAATAACATTTAAAGAAATAAATTAGAAATCTGTTGGTATTAATCCATTTCCTAAAAAATTGTCTTTGTTTACGTTAGGATATAAAACAGAGCAGACATGTATGTTTCGAGAATCAGGTAGTGTATGTTCAAAAGCTCTATTCGGGCTTTGTTTGTTCAGAAGGTCCTACGTGGCTAAGTTGGTCTAAGACATATCAGATCAAATGACAGTTTTCTCCAGGGGCCACAAGTTTGAATCCTGCCGGAGGACACATATTTTTCTAACAAGATTTCTCAAAATAGTCAGGCCAATAGATGTAAATAAATAAATATACTGTTTAATAAAAAAATAAAACAGGGCATCTACTCAAATATGCAATTGCATTTAAAAAATAACATTTAAACAAATAAATTAAAAATACATACACATGCACACACACACACACACACATATATATATGTATATATATATATATATATATATATATATATATATATATATATATGACACACCCTTACACTTACACATAAAAGCACATACCCTTACATGCACTTAAACTCCCACAACATGCACTTACACACACCTACATGTACATACATAGACATATGTGTATTCAATCATACCTACACACAGTCCTACACAGACACACATGTGGCTATTATAATTTTCATTATATTGATTAATGAATCCATATATAAGAGGAAAAATGTTTAGAAAGTGAATCAATTTTCTTTAATTTTTCACGGATATGTTCAAAACGTAGATAAAGCCATTTATAATTTCATTTTAGCAGATCAAATACGAATTATCAGATCAATTCCTGGTACCAAATCTGATGCCAGCAGAGTTAATCTTCTTACCAATTCCATTGCAAGAATTATCTAGATTCTTCTTTTATGCTTCCATAATCAATGTTTTTGATCGATTGTAAAACAGGTATCACCCACCCACCCCTGCCAAGTCAAGGATCTATTTCTTACCCACACTTCCAGCCCAGTTTCCTGCATTTCTTGAGGGATGAGGAAACAAATTTAATGCTAGGTTTGTAAAGTCTTCAATATTAGTTTTGCTACTGTCTAACTTTTTTAGGTAATCATCATGATACTTTAAGGGATCAAGTTTCTTGGGAGAAAAATAATGACTCTTTAGAAAAAATAATCAGTGCCAAATTGTAGAAAAAACTTATTCTTCAGTCAGAAACAAAGTTGAAAATTTACCATTCTTAATAAATTCATTTGCTTACTTTTGGGAAAATAACAACAATAGAAAAACAAGTTCTGAGTTATTCATTTATCAATGTTATTAAAGATATTACAAGAATTCTAATTGTCTGTATATTTTGCTATAGGTCTGTTTGTTGCGGATTTGAATCAACCCACAACAAAGAAAAAGATGAGAAAGTTTTAAAAATATAACATATTTTTATGTTCTTATTTTTACAACTAAATTTTTCTCAGCATGTAGGAGTGTTAAAGTTCCTTTTTGTAGTTGTTTGTTAAGATGAAAAGAAATGAGATTTCTTCACGTGTATGTGTGATAAAAGAAGCAAAGGAGAAAGCAAGGAGGAAAGGGTAACTGTCATTTGCTTGGTAAGGAAGACAGGTGAATATTATGTAGCTTGATGAGGAAGAGTGTAAGTGGGATGTAGCTTGGTGAGGAATAGTATAAGTGTCACATAGCTTGAAGAGGAATAGTGTAAGTGTCACACAGCTTGGTAAGGAAGTGTGTAAATGTCACATAGTTTGGTGAGGAAGAGTGTAGGTGTCATGAAGCTTGGTGAAGAAAACAGTTGAATGAGTAAGGGACTCTCTGAAGCTCTGTTATAAATTGATGTCACATGTATCCATTTCTATCTTCTTCATGTTTTCGTCCATCTAGGGGCTTTGCTTATATTACTCTTCAAAAGGATCCTGGAGCATATTTGTTGTCAGTGGGAATGTGACCCATTGGCTGAAAAAGGTTAAATATTTATTTTCAAAGGATTAATTTATTAACCAGAAGGATGTGTGGATCCTTTGACCCATAAACCTTTTTTTTTTCATTTGATGATTGACTGTTTTGGTGTTTATTTCCATCTTTGCTTCAGGTTTTATTAGTATTTTGTGATACATTTTACAAGTAATTGAATTGTTTATTTAGGAAATTAAAGTTGATTGATCAAATAAAGTTGGCGAAATATTCAGAACATTTAGAACCAAAAACATTCTTACATACTGTTAGTCATTTAAAAGAATTTCTTTTCTCTTTTTAAGGAAATTTACCCCCTACCTCACCACCTTCAAGATTCTTAAAGGAAAATGGTCAGATTAGTGGTTTTCAAACAAGAAACATTTAGAATTCATTATTAGCATTACTGTCAGTTGAAATTTATAAAATCTTTATTTTAAAACACTTCTTCAGAAAAATAGTTTTCTCAAGTTCATTCACTATAGCCTGAAAAGTTCACAGGCACATTTACCAAGGACTATCACACACACACAAGAGCACCCATATACATGCACACATAACATTTCCATCCATTTTTCTAACAGAATCATTATTATTATTATTTTTATTATTATCATCATTATTAAGGCGATAAACTGATACTCTGATACACACACACATTTAAACCTTGTATATTGTATATTTTGATATTGCCACTGAAGTCCAATAAAAATAGAATTCATGACACTTGAACTACTTAACGCTTTATTGTCATTGAACCATGACTATAATTTTTTGATAACAAAATTTTATGATCATCAATTTTTGGTGCAAAAATGAATATGTCAGATCATGTGATCACACATATTAATGAGATTTCATTTTAAACTGCTAGCAATTTCTAACTCCCATTAGATGTGAGGCATATCATGGAATATCCACATGTCTCTATGCTGCAATTTATTTTTTAAAAATCATTGAACTATGAAACAGGGAAAATTACTTTAAATATTCTTAACTACCCCATTTGCATTTGCAGCTTCCTTTTCTCATATATATATATATATATATATATATATATATATATTATTTTCAATAGTGTTTACCCTATACAAGTCCCAAGAGCCACTTAAGTTAGATTTAAATTATAGACAATTGTGAATGCAACAAAGGTCCTCCTACATCATTCACTGTGATGATATTGTAGTACTGGTTATGGTGAATCATATTCTGGTGTGAACTAGAGCTGGCTATTTGTTTGTTTTTTTTTTGTATATTTTTCTGGGCTATAAAACTTTCCATTCAGTAATGGTGATATTTCTGGGGGCCATATTTTATAAGAATGCTGGTAGGCTTAAATTACTGCATCTAAGCAACTTACTATTGAACCCAATGTGTTTGATGCCAAACTGGAATATCATCACTAGAGAATAACTTTCATAAACTTCTTGAGTGCATTCTGAAACCAAAGTTCTAATAATCTGCACTGTCTCACCATATATGTCTCAGCATGAGTTTACAAGTATTTCACAGATGCATCTTCCTACAAAGAGGCTTTAACAATAATGGACAGGATCTAAATAAAAAAGAAAAATGAAATGTTCTCTAGATAATTACTCACTACAAGGCATCAACTACTCTCAGATTCTATTGATTGATTTTATCAAGACTTAATAAAACTTATTAAGGATTGTTCATTTTCTTCAGTGTCAGCAGAACAATATCAAGTTGAATTAATATAAAGATGTCTTTATAAACAAGCTACAGATATCCAACAAAAGACTACTCAAAAATAGCTGCTTGACATTACAGCAGGCTTATGACCAGGCAAAAGTACTAAATTTAGAAGAACAAAATGCTGAAAATTATGATACAGTTTCAATAATATCAGAGGCATCAGCACCTATTTTGCCCCACCCCAATGCATGAAACACTAGGCTCTCCAAAAATATCAGCCTTAACTAAACATACATGCTTTTTATCTGTGATACATGCAAAGTCATTATGCCCCACTAGAAGGGACAAATGCTATACATGCAGCAAACAGGGACACTGGGCTAAAGATTGTAAAAGCAAAAAAAAGGGGCAGCAAAATATTATCTTGTTCATCATCATTCTATAAAATTGGCTGCTTATCAATTACAATTATAGAGATCATGACTAACAAACAGCCACTAAAGTCAAAGATTGACGGGGAGCACAGAAAACTTTAAAACAAGCATCATGAAAGTAAATTCTTCAAAAATTTCCCTGTGCCTAAACAAAGTGGTGATGGCTAGCTTATCTCTTTCCATAAAAATACTTGGATATTGTTTAGTTTATCTATAAGTAAAGAGTACTTTATACCAAGGAGTAAGATGCCTACTAATGAAAGATCTATGCTGCAACCTAATATAAGAGCAAAAATTCTTCTGCCAACATTCATTATTAGAAATACCCTTTGAAGACTCTAAGCCAGCCTTTTAAACCCATGGCCTAGCAGCTCTGAGAATGCTGTACCCAAATCTCTTCAACTACTTAACACTCGGCTATAAACTACAAGCTACGAAATCTAGACAACACACTGAAGAGGATAAATTACTTATCCAAAATGGTTACTTGTATGTTGAAGGAAGGTAAAAGTGAAACAAGTCATTCGCTATGGAGAGCCCAAGCCTTTGTAGTCTCTTCTGAGAACAAAAAAATAGTGAATTGTAATTGACTATTCCCAAACTATAAACCAGATTACTTTTCTGGATGTTTACCCTCTGCTAAGAATAAATGATATGATAGAGAAAATAGTCAAAAACGGCTTTTATGGTACTCTGTAACTTAAAGTAGCTGCTATCAGGTAGTTATAAGGCCCAGTGATAAATCTGATATGGCTTTAGAGACCAGCAGCAAACTCTATCAATTTCATAGAGTACGATTTGGCAGGGTAACAGGGTAGCTAACTTCCAATGAGTGATAAACCAGATAATATCAAAAGAGAACTGGTAAGGTACCTATGCACCTATCAATAACATATAACTATTCACAGGAAAAATCGAGTGTAACATGATAGAAATCATAAAATTATTCATGGCAGCTTTTAAAAAGTACAAACTTATGCCTAACCAAGACAAATGTTATTTTAGACATAAAATATAAAAATTACTTGTGTACATAATAAGTAAAAATAACATAAAACCCAATCCAGAACATCTGTATCCATTACTCAACCTACCTGTCACAAAAGATATATCTGCCCTGTGCCATATATTGGGAACATTTGCACACTATGCCCATTGGATACACACTTTTTCAGACAAAATCCACCCTCTAACAATAGTATTGAAATTCCTGTTATCTCACATAGCAGGGAAATCATTTAATGAGTTAAAGAGGGGCATAACAAAAGCAGCCATTACTCCGCCCAATCATATACTACCACTGGTAGCAGAGACTGATGCCTCAGAATTTAAAACAACTGGGAAGGCCCATAGCCTTTTTTCTCCAGAACTCTGTCTAAATCAGAACATAGGCATTCTTCAATAGAGAAAGAAGACTATGCTATTGCTGAATCACTGAGAAAAGGGAGACATTATTTGATTGGGTGACATTTTAAACTAAGTACAGATCAAAAATTAGTCTCATTCATGTTTAACCCAAAAATGACACGAAAAATTAAAAATGAGAAGATAACCAATTAGAGGATGGAACCTTTGTGCTACTTGTTTCATGTACCACACCAATAAAGAAAGCACAGATGTGGAGACCTTCTCTTGAGCTCGGCTGCTTGCTAACAAGAATTAATGAACATACAGAGAAAGTTGTACCATCTTGGTGTTACACTTCATGATATTACTAAAAAGACACGCATGACGGAATAAGAAAGAAACATTGATGGATGAAGTGAAGCTTTTAAATGCCAATCCCCAGTATGCACGCATCTATTACCCTGATGGACGAACAAGAAGACACAGTCTCACTAACAGATTTAGCCCCAGTAGTGGATGACTCAGACCCACAACCCTATGTGAAGGTTGTCTTCATGACTTTGAAGAAGCGGAATCAGGATCTCCTTTTGAAGATTACAAAGAACTTTTAAGCTCTGGTCCCTTGAGTGGTGATAAACAAGTTTCACAGAAGAGAGCACATCCACTGATATTTCAGAGTATGAGCAAGCCACTTGTAGAAGATTATAGAAATGCAGCAGAACCAAATCCAGTTCTAACGAGAAAGAAAAAGAACCTCTTCATTGTCCTGGCAATCCACCATGACCATACAGATGTCAAAAGATTCCTACTTGATTTAAGGACTTTCTTCCCTCTGTAAGAATAATAAGGCAGGGGAGAATACAATATGATACATTTGCCCCCCATTAATGGATAGGTCCTGAAACACATATGGTCAGGACGAACTCTGCTGCTATGCAGAGTTAGTTAAATCTTACTGCTGAGCTAATTCTTATTGTCCTGGGCAATTTTACTTCTGAAAGAATAGGTGACTTTTTCTCTTTAATGTTAGTTGACATTCTGGACTATTCTTACACTGTGAAGTGTTGTGAGAAGATTCATCAAGTGACCTTCACTTGTTTGGAAACAGTTATTTCCTCACAGAACAGTATATGAGCTCCAAAGAAATATGTTTATATCTTACACCTGATTGGTTAGAAAAGAATGCTTAATAGTAATGTCGTTTGCTTCCAACTACATCGATAAGGTTTGTGCTTTTGATATTAAATCTGTGAGTCAGTTTAATGGATCTGTTTCATTGGACAATAAATGTTTTTCTTTTAACTTTTAACAATAATTTTTTTTTCTTTTTATCTTTGACAGTTTTATTTTTGACAGCCTTTGAGCTAATGTCTTGATCAATAAATGGATAATTATTAGTGTTGACACTAGAGGGTAACCAATATGAATAAAAGATTTTGAAAGGAACAGGAAGAAAGATTTTAATAAACCTCTGCAGATAAAGTTAAAACAATATTTATTTCTGGAAAAAGAATATTTTTGAAATTATTAAGAGCAAAAATATTAAAATGCAAATCATGAAAACATGTCATCTGGGTAAGACCTAAGATTATGTCACCAGATAAAAACTTACCTGTAAAATACTGAAACCTGGCTGCAAAATTCTTCATATTCTTTGTTTAAGTTTAAAGGATTAAACCGTTCAGGGATTTGGTTATATTGAGGAAATTCAGGCTCTGACCTTTATATGTGTGACAGGTCAATTCACTCTTATTAGACCAGAAGGCCCTCAGCCTTTGTGAGTGAAGGTGTTGGATAGTTACAATTAATGGGAGTAAATAATGTGTTATTTTAGGTGACAATATAATGGGTAAATGGTGGAAGAAAGAAATATTCTCCTAATTAGAATTTCCCCATTATTGGCATTATTATATTCATGATATAACAGCATTTTATTTCACAAATGGAATAGAATAGCTAAAAGAAGAGGAATGACAAACATGCTTTATTGTCAGAGGAATTTTAATGCCACATAATCATACATAAAATTATGTATACATATTTACATTTACCCCATGCAGAGAAACTTTAACACATGTTTATACAGCAACAAGCAGTGTGAAAAGGTGAAAAAAAGGATACAGTATCTTACTTTGAATAATTTTCAATGGTAATCAGGTCTGCTGGAGTGTCTTCTGTGTTTTGGGAGAATCTATATTTAGGATTCCAGAGTCGATGAGGATAGATTTATTTCACTCAAGCAAGGAAAGGACGATTCATTAGTTTTTCCCAAATTGAAAACGCCAAGCCAGAGATATTTTTTTTATTTGGTGAAGATATATTTCCATAGAAAAATGGCACCAAGGGCTTCTAAACTGCTGAGGAGGTAGACTTAGGTTTGACTTGGTTTGAGTCCTGGAAGTTGACTGACTGACTAGCCATTTTGTCACTTTATGAAGCAATAGCACTAAGTGGTGGTAACATGATCCACATGACTTCATCTCAACTAAAGGGAGATAATTACAATTGTATCTCTACACAATGCATACCATAGAAGATCTTTTAATTATTGGTTCTAAGCTCTTTTTTACTAGAGGGGAAAAGAGAAACAATTTATACCACTGATGGAAAGGAAAGAAAGGCATGAGATCATCCTACCTTGCAATAAATATAAAAACAAAAGGAAAGAGAAAAATGTCCCATATCGCTACAGCTACACATCTGAAAAAAGTAGAAAAAGAAATAAAGACACTTCTTGTATTGTGTAGAATGAGTTGCCATTGTTAAATGTAAAATAAATGGCATAACTGCCCAACAAACACAGTTGACAAAGTTTGCAATAACAAGAAAAAGGAAAGAACAGGACAAAAATGAATAAAAAGCAAGCAAACAATATATGGAAGACAAAGCAATAGTAATATGGCAAAAAGTTCACAAACTAAGAATTGATGTTGACACACAAGAGTAAATTTGGGCAAGCGGAATATAGCATTCTGACAGGACAGACCCGGACTGAGACATATGACACCGACAAGTGACCTATTTTATTGGCTAGAAAGAAATCCCAGCATGCATTTGTGTGCTTCTGCCTATAAATGGGTGAGGGGAAAGTATTTTGCAGGCATTGCCAATTGGATTGAAACCAACATATTGTCATAAATTAACAGGTGAAAGCATAAAAAATCGAAAAGGGGGAAGAAGATGAGAAGAAAACAGAAATGGGGAAAAAGGGAATTTAAGTTCACAATCCAATTTTTTTTTTAAAGTAAAAAGCTGTGGGTGTGAAATACAAAAAAAAAATGAAAGGAACATTTCTCTTGAAAGTCAGAAAGAAAAAAAAAAGAATGAAAAGAAAAGAAAGGAAAAAAGAAGTATAGATAAGAAATTGATTCCACTTGACCTATCATGACCACAGTAAAGATAGGTATCTAAACAAGATCTTATGTATTCTGATCAGTAGCAAACTTTCTCTCTTTTTCTTTCTATTTATCTATCTATCTAGGTAGCTAGCTAGCAAGCCAGCTGTACTTATGATTCATGACAACTATTATGGAAACATTAAAAGAAAGTTTTAACTTGAAAAAGAACTGTTGCTTGTTAATTTGATTCTGCATGCAATATTTAAAGCTTTTGTTTGTTACATTGTTTAGGGTCCCATGTTGACACAGGCAAGAGAAAGTTTATTTAACATTGCCAAAGACAATTATTGGCAGGGAAAATGGATTAGCAATTCATCTCCAAATTCCAGTTGAAGCTATTGCATTCACCTTTGCTCAAATGCATTTGGGAAAGGTATGAATGTGTGGTGAATCTAAATGTAAAGTAAAATAAAATATGAAAATAAAATGTATAAACAAAAAAAAATTAAAATTAAAATAAGGCATTAGAATATTGCTGTCCCATATAGTCTGCTGCCGTTGCTATTTATCTTGAGGTCGTTGATAAGATCCAAAGAAAAATCAGCAATATTATTGGTCTTGATCTGGCAGCTCAGCTTCAGTCACTTTCCAACTGCCATAAGGTTGCCTCACTATGTCTTTTCCATAAGTACTTTTCTAGTAATTGTTCGGATGAGATCTTTACTATGGTATCTAGGTTTTTTGAATTTGAGCGCAGCAGTCTAGTGTATCAAGAGCTCATCAATTTAAAAGTGATTTGACTAGATGCAGCCATAAATTCTATGCTAACAGATTTTCTCTCAAACTTCTCTTTTGTGAAATTCCCTTCCAGCTCCAGCTTTACAGCCAACTTTAATCTGCAAAAATTTAAATGCATCATCAATCACTATCTACTGTTCTCCTGATTAATCTTTTCTCTTCTTGCTCATTATTAAGGTTTCTGTTCCTAATTTCTTCACACCCTGTAACCCCTTGCATATTAGTAACTTTACTGCCTTGCTTGGGATGATACTAATTAAAAATAAAATAAAAGAAATTGATTTCCTTTAAAAACCCATCTCTCTCTCTCTCTCTCTCTCTCTCTCTACTTCTCTCTCAACTAATGAGAAGGCGACCCACAAATAAAAAGGTGGTATAAGAAAAGACTGAACATGGCTGCAAGATAGCAAAGGTTTGCTGGTCCATGGGTCTAATTATTGTGATTAGAAATCTACCAAAATTAAAGTGGCTCCATGCATAACTTCAACTAGAAAAAATGTGAAAGAAAGGAACGCCTGAAAATAAAAGAATTTTGATCATTCAAAAAGATGTTTGATGTTGACCAAAATCAAGATTTAGGCCAGTAGTCTGGAACCATTTCTTAAGGTATATAGACAGACAGGCAGAGAAGGAGCCACCAGTGAAAACAACCCGACATGTGAAGAAGTTAAGCAGTCAACTGCTTAAGATATTTTTCCACCCTTGTGTGAGTTCAGAATACACAGCAGATTGACGTCCGCATTAAATTTCCAAAGTAAACATGAACTAGACTACTACAAAAGTGTGACTTGTGAACTATCAACTAGGAAGCCAAACGTACTTTCACCAACCCAAATTACAAAGAATACCAATGAAATCAAATAAATAAATATATATTATTTGTTCATACCTTTAATTTGGTTTGTTTATTTCCCAAGTTTCCAATAAATATTGCAAAGAACATCTGGCACTTCATCACAAGCATATCTCTTCTCCCCCAGGTATGGATTAAATATCATTGCAGCCAGCCTAAGAGAAGGACTATTTTCATTCAAATCCAGTTGGGAAAGGGGCTAGTTAAACTAGTCTGTTAAAAACATACTTGCTACTGAAACCTCAGCTGTATCAGTTGTCGAGGTTTATCTGTGGCCCTTTATTTCTCAGGGAGTCTACAGGTCCAGGAAGATGACAAAGACTCTATTTTAAGCAATTTTAAAAATTATATATTTGTTTTGTATGGCTGCATGGTTAACATTCTAAACTGGAGATCTATGGTTCAAATCTAAGATCCCACATCTTGGTGTAATTTTTGCCAAAAATTGTTCATTTCATGAAAAACCTGATTATTAAAATAAATCCTATTTTCATTTTAGAGTAAGTGTAAATAGAATTACAAAATCATTACTTGTATAATTCTACACTTTGCAGCTGTAATATTTTTTTGAACTTCTAAAATTATAGAGTGTATAGTGATGAGTTTAGATGAGTTAACATTAGTATTATTTGCATAATCATTGGTCAACGTAGACTGAGAATTAGTATGTTATTTGACTACAAAGCAGAAAATGCTGAACAAAATCAATTGTTGGTCCTCATTTATCTTGGAAAAATACAGCTTCAATTTTGCTGATTTTTACCATTTTTTTACATTGCTGATTTTTACCATTTTTACATTGTTGTTTGTTACCATTTTTACATTGATGATTTTTTTTCCATTTTTGTATTGTTGTTTGTTACAATTTTTACATTGTTGATTTTTACCATTTCATAGGCTAACTTCAGCTATGCTCTTAATGCCCAAGTGGTTGCCTAGTGATGACTTGTAACTGTAACCAGGTTCATCTTGGAGATCCAAATCATCAGGAAAGAATTCCTGAAACCAATGATGCATGATCTTTCCTGAAGGTGATTTCAGCCCTATGTTATGTTAGCTTCACTAATACAATGGATCAGTTTGAACTTATGAATTTCAAATTCATGATGTGAAAGCCACATTTATTCATCTAAACATGAAACAGAAAAATAACTTTGAATCACACCTGAGAAAATTGATGAATATTTTAACACATAATAAGGAAATTATAGCAGGTTAGGTATAGAGGTCACACTTTTGTACCTTGTAGCTTGGTTTGGGGATGTTTTAATAGCATGTGGTAAGTAGTTACAGAGGCATGGGAAGGTTAGTTCTGCTTACAATCAGGTAATATGCATACTGGTAGTGACTGCTTTTAGAACATGAAGTAGGAGTTTGGTAATAACAAACACAAGGGAAAGGGAATAAAGATAAATCTATTTTGGGCTTCTGCACATAGAATAAAGATGAAGTTAGGTTTATTACCTTTTCAAAAGTAGATATGAAGCCTTAGTCAATGAAGTTAGTTTTATTCCCTTTCCAAAAAGTGGATATGAAGCATTAGTCCATTTCACTAACATATGTGCTACTTATCTTGTCATTGTAAAACTCTATTCTGTTCAGGGCAGTTGATGCTGGCGACTGACTGACTAACCAGCTAAAAGAGAAAAGAGATAAAACAGCTTGGGTTTTGGTGTGACCTTTTTATTGTGTGCAAAATATAATGCTGTCTCTTGATTGGTTGATTTTTGTTTGTCATAATCCATTTTTTAGGTTCCTTTCTTTTCTGAGCTGCGTCTAATCATAGTTTTTGTTTGGATACATTCTTTGTTATATCACAAAAACATTATTTCCAGGTTGTGAGTTGGAAAAGAAAAAAGAAGAGAAAAATGCATTTTCATGTAACCATCTTTGAATAATTTTTTCATTTTTTGTATCTAACTTCTCTCTCACTTTTTTTTTCTGTGTTCACTATAGAATACTGTAAAAAAAAAGGGATTTTACAAAAGCAATTTTTGTTTCACCTTTAATCGATCCTGGCCTAGCATCTCAACTTCAGTCACTTTCTCACTGATATAACGTAGCTTTGTTTTGTCTTTTCTACAAATATTTTCATAGCAACTGCTATGACAAGCTTTTTTTCCATGCCCTGGCTACATGAATTTAAGCATTCTACTAGATTGCGTTATACTCTGTTGCAATTAGATTTCTTTCTGATTCATTCTGCATGCTGACCAAATATGAACATCATGAGGGAAGAGAACGAAATAAAAAATGTTGTTTTCTGCACATAGGCTCTGTACATCACATTTAAATCACAAAGCAAGCCCCCAGAATAAAAGAAACACTGGCCAATTGCAAACATTCCCTCCAGAAAAGAAGATGCCTCTGGGGACTGCGAGATCTGCTTAATAATGCCCATAATGACCACAGATGGTTGTGGACCATCAAACCACCTGCCGACACAGAGCATTGCTGCCATCGCCACTCCTCTCAACACTACTGTTACCAATCCCAATTTTTCACACATGGGATCCATCAGAATATCATCTAAACATCGACACCACTCACCTACAAGACTTCCTCGATGCCAATGCCATCACTTCAGCATACTCAATTTATTACAGTGGTTGACAACCCAGCTTCAACACTGCCAGGCTTCCAATGCCAGACCGTCATGATTCATAACATCTCAATGTTGACACAACCTAGCTACAATTAATTCTTGTTGCTACTGCCATCACCTCATCATACCTGACTTGCTGCAGACATTCTCTTTGCAATTACTGCAACCCTGTTTTGTAGAAAACAGGCCTGCCAGCCACACCAATTCCTTGTCACCACAACAACCAACCACCAATCCCTTGTCACCTCAGCATAGCAGCTCTGAATCCACAAACAAGCTACTCCAATTTTGCAAGCAAGTGACTCTGACTCCACAAGCAAATGACTCTGAATCTGCAAGGTAAGCAAGCAACACTAACTCCACTGCTAAACCAATTCCTTGTCACCTCAACAGCCAACACACCTTACTCCAAATTGTCCCACCACTGTGACGTCGATCAACACAAGCATCAGAATATGATCTCAGTCAAACCAATCCAAGAAATTGGTCAACTCCCAGCACAACACTTATACCTAATTACAATCCTGATGATCAGAAATCAAAACTGACAGTTCACCAATTTTCCGACAACTCTGTAAGGCACCTTTTATATCAAAACAAATGCACATTGCTCAAAAATCTAATCCTTGTTATTCTTTTTTTTCACAACCAAATGCTTATTATAATAGTTGGCGTCAAGGTCCAACCCTTTTGCTGTTGAAATATCTAAATGGAACCACAACTTCTACTCCAACAGTTTCTTTTCTCACACTTCTTAACTGTGGAACTCTCTTCCTTTTACTTGCTTTCCTGATAACTACAATCTTCAAAAATTAAAATGCAATATCAATCATCATATTCTATCTTCCTGAATACCATTCATCTTTTGTCCTTTTCTCAATCTGCCCTATACTCATTTTTTGCTATCACTTTTACTCTTTGTAACCCCATGCGTACTAGTGATGCTTCCTCATGGTTCGGAGTGAAAGGATTAAAAAAAAATTATGTCCAGCTAATAGTGATTGCATTGTCTGGCCAGGAATATTCAAATTCTTGAAAGTTAAGAATAATGCCGTTATTTTATCAACATTATAAATAAATGAATAAACTTTTATTTAAAATAAGTAAGAATCTATTTTTTGCTTTTTTAAAAAATATATTAGTTAGTTTGTACCCTGAATTTCAAAAGTGGGTTTAGCACAGATTATGTCAATTAGAATTTCAAAAGTGGGATTAGAGTCATTGCGGAATTAAAGTCAGAATTAGAGCGCCATTGCAAAATTCAAAGATTACATAGAAAATGGTTGATGCTGTTGTCATACACTGGGCATGTGCATTTGTGAACAAAGGGAACACTGAGTTAGAATTCTTTGAGGATGATTCAGCTATCAAACCATCAAGGTTGATCATGGTAACAACACACCTGCTTCGATAATTACCTTTTCTCTCTCTTCTTGTTCAATTTTCAATAATTAAGGAGAACAAGTGGATTGGTAAAGATAGGAAGGAATTTAAAATGAAGCAGGAAAACCAAGCTGAAATTTTGGTTGGAGCCACTGATGGAGAAAACACGGATGCAGTGTCTGTAGAATTTGTTCTACCCTCTCACCTCCAAATAGATGCGTGCCATTGATCCACAATGATCAGTGATAGCAATCAAGTTGTTGCCTGATTAGTTAGCTCAAAAATCAAGATTATCACATTGCCAAACTGGTGCTTCAATCAACAATGAGAAAATTTTGTAATTCCTGATATGAAGAGGCTGCAATTGACATTGTTTGTCATGGCAAAGATTAATGCTTTATAAATAAAATATTAATATCTGTTTGAATTTCTGGGGTGAGGAGTTATCATTATTTAACCTATATAAATTCAGACTATTGTCTTCATCTTTGTTGTTGTCGTTGTTATCACAAGATTTTTGCCTTTGTACCTTCTAGTCTTTATCAGCTGCAATTGCAAATAGAACCCTTTATTTAATCTACAGAGGTAAGCTGCTCTCATTACACTATATGTGTCTAGGGATATTTTGTCTCATTCTTATTAATAGGGTGAGCAGTGTTACATGGACATAGAGCAAGAGACAAATGGGCAGTACCAAAAATAAGAATTAGACAAGGTATCCCTAGGCATGGGCAGTGGAACAAGAACAGTTTACCCCCATAGATTAAATAATGTTCAACTCGTAATTCTATGTAGGCTATCTAGATTGACATACATCTGATGAAGCCTGAAAAACACAACTACCAAAACGTTATGATAGCAACAACAAGGATGAGGATGCTTGTTGCTGGAAAGCAACAAGCAATCCTCAAATAGAAATCCTCATCTATAGTTCTTATTTGGTGAACTTTCTAAACTCTTGAATTATCATGCTATCAGTCTCTTCCCTCTTTTTGGCAAAGTACAAGAGGCTCTAATCAATGCCAAATTAGTTATGCATCTCACTTCCCATGGCCTTCTTTCAAATAAATAATATGGCTTCTGTTTCTCCAGGTGTACTGCTGATATGTTTAAGGCTATTATAGAATTTATCTGTCAGGCTTTAGATAATAATGGTGAAGTTAGAGTTGTGACTAGATATCTCAAAGGCATTTGATAGGTTTTAACATGCTGGCCTTCTCTATAAGCTGAAGTGATATGGTTGTTCTGGACAAATATTTGGCTTAATCCAATCATTCTTAATAAATTGTGCAATGATGGTCATGTTTAATAGACAGACTTCTAGTTCATTTCACTTTAAGGCAGGATGCCAGAGCTCTATCCTTGGATGTGAATTGTTTCTTACCTTTATCAACAAGTTTTGTGTCATCAGATGCCAAATAGATATTTATGCAGATGACACAACTATTTATTCTGGTCTTACTAGTATGTTTGCTTTTGATTTTGTTGATGGCACAGTATAGTAGGGTCAGTTGAGCACTATCTGTGAGAAAAAGAGCACCATGACACAATTAACTCTTCCAGAAATTTGGAAACGGAATATGCTGTACTGCTTAGCCTTTGCACCAGAAGCTCCAATACAAACATTTCAGAGTCAGTGCAAAGGATTCAGAAAGAGTTGGATGATATATCCAGTCAGCGTCAGGGTGTTTAGAGTGATCACTAGTGATGGCAATGTTATGCCTCAATTCATCTTCTCACAGGGCCTCAGACTCAACACAAAATTCTACATCAAATGCCTTGAAGAGGTAGTGCCTCCCTGAGTCAAGAGGATGGCTGCTGGAAGACTTTATGTCTGGCAACTATGCAACACAAGCAGGAGAACCCAGTCATGGCTGTCAAACAATTTTCCATTACCCATTACATCTGGCCACCTAACTCCCTAGACTGCAACCCCCTTGATTATTATGTGTGGAGTACAACTGAGTGAGAGACCAACAAAATTCCTTGTAATACCAAAGATGAACTGAAGGCAAGGATTATGGCTGCATTATCTATATTATACAAGGAGACCACCCAGAAGAGATGCAGGAGATTCTAGAGTCATCTAGAGGTTGTGATTGAAGCAAATGGTGATTTTATTGAAAAATCTACACTTTAGTATTTCAAGATATTTGTGCGTAATTTTAGT
Source organism: Acanthosepion pharaonis (assembly GCA_903632075.3). Lineage (NCBI taxonomy): Eukaryota > Metazoa > Mollusca > Cephalopoda > Sepiida > Sepiidae > Acanthosepion > Acanthosepion pharaonis. The sequence goes on from CAHIKZ030004140.1 coordinate 470,192, forward strand.
AAATATATCTTTTAAAATGAGATGTCAGTGTTATTTTCATTTTTGTGTAATTTAAACAAAAATTTATCTATCACTCCCTTGTGTTTCTTTGTAAAATTCAAAGAAGGATCTGTAATGTAATCGATTCTGAACTGACATCTCAAATTCAAACAGTTTCTCAAAGACAGGACATGGTTTCTCTAACTTTTCTACAAATATTTTCATGGCAATTCTTCTGATGAGCTTTCCTTCTTGGGGCCTTGACTGCATGAAGTTAAGCGTTCTACTAGATTGGCAACTAGGTCTCACCATTTTACTGTTGAACTAGTTAGATACAACTCTATGTTCTATTCTAATAATTTCTTTTCTCATACTTCTCACCTGTAGAATTCATTTCCAATTTCTTACTTGCCAGTCACCTACAATCTTTAAAAAATATAGGTTACCTTTCCTTTGCTGATAAGACCTGCTGATAGGAAGATGGGACCATTTATCTGATAATAATGGGCAAGACTCAAATTTAGGCATCAAGCAAGAGAGTCTTGTAGATCTGTGGACTGAATGGACGTGTTTTACCCTACGTCAAGAACAGGAGATGCTGGTCACAAGCAAACCTGAATAATGCAAGAACAAGCAGCCTTCAAAAGAAGAATATGATCATCATCAGATGAGTGTTTCAATTAATTTCAAGCAGATACATGTATTTGGATTTTGCTTCTGATGCTATTAACTGCTAAAGGAATACATTTTAGCAATTCTCTATTCTTATTATTGTTGTATAATGTATTTCTCATATAAAGTATTCCTTTTAAACTGTTCAACTGTCTTGTTTTTGTTCATCTGCTATAACTCAATTCGGGGAATTGCTAAATTTCCCACATTTTGCTAAAACCTATTTGCAAGTAAGCAATTTCACTAAATATATATATATGCAATTTCACTAAACAATTAATCATTTTGATATATATATATATATATATATATATATATATATATATATATATATATATATATATGCAATTTTGATGAAAACATAAACCAATTTTGTTGTCATGATGGCAGACAAAAGCAAAAATTGGGACAGATTTGAGCACAAAAGCATTTAGAGAGAGAAAATATATCCTAGTCTGCTATCTTTTTTTATATATGAAAAAATATAAAAATTTCACCTTCATGGTTAATTGAAATTAATTCGAACATGCAGCATCCAAAACAAATATAAAAAGATTGTTTTGTCCTTCCTCATTATAGAGTGAAATAAATGTGGACATGATGTCCAAAATATGATTAAAAAATATAATTTTAATTCATTGTCTATCACAAAATGGATAATTACATGAGTGTTGTAGCATACCTACGGACAATATATGGCTATATCCCATTCACGTAAATATGGTAGTAAATACTGTATGTTGGTCTGCAGTTGGAGATTCATTGTGGAATTCACTTGATTCGCTTCTAGCAGTTGATGACTTCTACACGCCGCTGGCGAATCTTATATATGTTGTTCTTGTCCTAAGTATTATTGTTCATTACCAGCCTTCATTTGATTATTCTATTCAGTAACCTTCCCTAGGTTATAACAATGAATTAAGAAGACTTAAAGCCCTTATTGACTCTAAGAACATTTTAAAACATAATATTAATTTAAGTTTGTAATTGCTGGAGCAAAAAAAGTACTTAAAGGAAAAAATTTTAAAGAGGAAGAAACCATCATAAAAAATTTTCAAGGAGAAATTTGAGCTTTGGATAATCCCAGAGATTTGTATCAAAGCCAAACTGGATTTAGAGGAAAATGGTTTTGTGATCAAACAAATGAATGAGTTTAGTTTACAAAGCAGTGTAAGTAATCAGTTTGCTGATATTGAGGAATCTGTTTAAGAAATGAATATTTACCACAGCAGTGAAGACAGTTCCTTATCCAACAGCCATTCGATGATCTCAACTCCAAAATTATAGTGTACTACTTTTATGGTATTAAGTTTGAGTTCAAGAATTCTAGACTACAGTTTAAAAACTGTACAAAGCAAAACTAGCCTTCTTGAGGCATAATCTTACTGGCTATGCACTTCAGCTAATCTTGCATCTTACTCTAGACAATGATAATTACAAAGTAGCAGTAAGTCTGTTAATGAAAGAATTATTGCATGTGCCTTTTATAATTCATGAGATCTTCAAATAAATAATAACCTGATCTCTTAAATAAAACTCCGATTTTGTGACTGTTAGACAATATTTTGCCAAAGTGAGGGCTGATTTGTCTGAGTTAAACATCTTGTACGGTGTGGATTTTTTTTTGAGGAAGATTCCCCTGGATTCAAAGTCCTAGGCCACATCATATTTGATAAACTATCCCATAATCTAAGGCAGGAAATCATTGACAAGGTAAACAGGAAGTGTTTGAAATATCTCATCTATGGGACTAGAGCAACAAGATGCAGATATTTGAAATTATGCATTAGATGTTCCAGTAGCAGACATAAAAATGAAGATTGCCCAGGAATTCAGAATAAATTATTCCATTTCTATAAACAATGTTCTTCTAAGGGACATATAACACCACTATGTGATAATTGTAAGAAGGAGCTTTCTCTTTTTACACATTGGCACTACTTAATGCTACCTATAGTGGAAGTCATGTTATGGTGGAGCACTATAAATTGCTTATTGGACACAGTTAGTCAGTGGTCATAATACTCTAAAGGAATATTAAAGAAGTTAAAATGTCCTGAATGGAGTCTGAATCTTGTCGGTTTCCAAGTAAAAACTTAATGATGTGTTTCCAATAAGAGATTATATCAAGTTGTGTTGGAAGTAAATGTGGGAAAAGGGAGATCAGTTGCTATTCCCCATTTTGTTTGATGACAAATTTAATATTCAATTCAAGTTTGTTGACTTCAGTCAAGTGATAACCAATTTGACTAAATTAAATTACAAATTAACCTTTTCTCATAACGAAAGTAATCAAATAAACGTTCAAGGAATTCTGATAGCAGACATTTTCCAACATATGGAGGATACCAAAATTGTTAAATGCAGGAATGGCTTGGCACTGAAAATGCCAAATGGAATTTCCCCTTTCAGAAAGTCTAAATTTTCTATATCATCATCAAGTTACCCCATCCAGGCCTAAGGCTCTTCTAATGTTGAATACAATCACCATACTATAATTTTTGCACATTCTTTGTGTTCCAAACAGCAAATAAAATTTGTATTGGAACCAAAGTCCATCTACATGGAAATATTCCCAGATGCCTTTGAAATATCTAACATTGAACAGAATTTAGAGAAAAAAAAGTTTGCTTTGGATTCATGCACATTACCTTTCAATGAAGATGAATGTATTAATGATTACAACAAAAACAAAATAGATAAATTAAAAAAAAACAAGAGTTCAAAGAAAATTCATATATCATAGGTTTACTCTGGCACAAAGACTGGATCAAATCAGTGCCATCTAATTATCAAGTAACCTTGAAAGTGCTTAATAAAACTATGCATTCTTTAGAAAGAAAAAAATTGGCTATTGCTTACAATGATATTTTTCACCAACAAGAGACCAAAGGGATTATAGATAGAATTGAAGTCTCCCTACAAGACATTTCAAAATATATTTGGATTCTTCACAGACCTGTCTTCAAATCTGATGAACAAGTAGCTATAAACTCTAAACCTTTAACATATCAAAGTATGTCTGAGATCATTAACACCCTATGCCTTTTTTACATCCTAATGTTAATGAAGAAATTTCTGTGAAAGCTGATAGTGGTGGATCTGAAATTCAACCTACTTCCAGATTATTAGATGTTGTCACTGAAAGGAAGAAATTGTTAATTTTAAAGAATTATGGAATGAAGAATATCACTTGAGTTTAAGAGAAAGTTGCAAGGATCTATATGATATGGATTTTAATAATAGAATACAAGTAGATGATATAGTATTAATTAAAAATCCCACAAAAGCCAGACTATTCTGGAAATTTGGCAGGGTGACTGAACTTTTCTGTGAAAGTGATGGAAATGTATGTTCCATATGCAAAGATAGAGAAGTTGTATCTTATGAGAATCATGGAATACAATATCGGTTTCCAAGGGAACGTTTCTTGACCCATAATGTTAAACTGGGTAAGACTTTAAACTACATCCATTTCTTCTGGTCACTTTCTGACCACTTAACGGAGATCCTAATTCTGGCCAACTTGGTCCTAAGTATGACTAAATTGCAACTTTATCCTGTCCAATCATATCTGGGCCTGACATGTCCTTGTTCAAGACATTCAATTGTATCTATGGCAGTAATAATAATAATAATTACTAGTGAATAAAGAATCAATTTTCAGTTCAAAATCTTCAAATAGGAAAAAGAAATTAAGAATGGGTACAAGATTTCAAACAAGTGCTTGCATGCATGTAAGAAAACAATTTATTTCAGCAAGCAAAAGAGTTTAAATTAAAAATACTACATTTTGACAAAGTGCAAAGGATCACTTGAAATATGACAAAGGTTTGCTGTTCATATTGAAAAAGCTCAACTAGTATTGTCATCAGTACTTTTAAGTTAAGGATTCTATCCCAAATTCATCAACATAGAACTTGGTAAGACTTTAAACTGCATCAATTTCTTAATGGTCACTTCTGACCACTTTTTCTTGTCTGAGATGTTAATTTGCACCCATTGAATGGTCAACTTATGACGTAAGATGTTAAACTGCATCCATTTAATGGTCCCTTATGACTACTCTAGTCCTGGGTAAGACATTAAACTGCATCCATTTAATGGTCACTTATGACTACTCTAGTCCTGGGTAAGACATTAAACTGCATCCATTTAATGGTCACTTATGACTACTCTAGTCCTGGGTAAGACATTAAACAGCATCCATTTAATGGTCACTTATGACTACTCTAGTCCTGGGTAAGACATTAAACTGCATCCATTTAATGGTCACTTATGACTACTCTAGTCCTGGGTAAGACATTAAACTGCATCCATTTAATGGTCACTTATGACTACTCTAGTCCTGGGTAAGACATTAAACTGCATCCATTTAATGGTCACTTATGACTACTCTAGTCCTGGGTAAGACATTAAACTGCATACATTTAATGGTCACTTATGACTACTCTAGTCCTGGGTAAGACATTAAACTGCATCCATTTAATGGTTACTTATGACTACTCTAGTCCTGGGTAAGACATTAAACAGCATCCATTTAATGGTCACTTATGACTACTCTAGTCCTGGGTAAGACATTAAACTGCATCCATTTAATGGTCACTTATGACTACTCTAGTCCTGGGTAAGACATTAACTGCATCCAGTTCTTAATCCCAAGTTCCACTCTGACCTGGAGTGGTAGTACTCATTAGAGTTGTCCTAGATAAGATATTAAACTATTTACATGTAATCCTTTGGAAAAACTACACAGTAGAATTTAACTGTACTGTATTTAACATCATGGCTGTAATTTACCAATATTTTAAAGAAATGAACCAACAAGATGTATAAACAACATTAACAAGGCATGACTCAAATAATAATTCTGGCTTAAGAAAGCACTTCTCAAAAGAAGCACCAACCCAAGTGCTCTTCAAACTACCCATGTTTAATTATTCTGTCTTGAAACAATGTACCCTTGAACTTTAAATCTGACTCATGTTTGTATATAAGCAGTCTGTTTAAAAAACTGTTTGCATATAAGCAGTGTTTTAAAAAACTGTTTGCATATAAACAGTCTGTATAAAAAACTGTTTGCATATAAACAGTCTGTATAAAAAACTGTTTGCATATAAACAGTCTGTTTAAAAAACTGTTTGCATATAAGTAGTCTGTATAAAAAACTGTTTGCATATAAGTAGTCTGTAAAGAAATTATTTGCATATAAGCAGTCTATATAAAAAATTAATCATTCTCTAGAAAGATTAGAACTATGAACATAAGATGATTGTATAATTACTTTTGATACTTTTCTGATTAAAATAATTATTAGCTTCGGGTTAAAGTTTCCAGCAGTTTTATTTTTTTTTTTTTTTAAAAAAAAGAGGTTTCTACTGTGTATTCAATCATTAATTTTCAAAAAAGGTCATTTGGAACTTTTGTAGGCACCACATATTGCAAGAATAATAATTATGATAATTCCTGTGCATTTCTATTTGGAGTAAAATCATCATGTCATATTTGCTAACCTTTTTGGATTTTTGAGCAAATACTCTTTATTCAATCCACAAGGACAGATTGTTCTTATACTTAGCAGATATTTCAGCTCTCTAGATCTACAGAAGAATGTAAAGATAATTCATTATTTATAGAAGTATTTGATCTTCTTTCATATATCACAATGGATCGATACCAATTTGATAATTTATATTGGAATTTTTGAGATGAGGAATTATCATAATTATATGCCTTTCTCTTCTGACCAGTATGTTTATCTTGATTGTTATACTGACAACATTTCAGTTGTTCTACCCTCCAGTCTTCTTCAGATGCCAATTGTACTTGGTAACCTTCTCAGAAGTCTAAAGAAAAATATTGAACAAAGCTTCCAAGGATGCTACCTCATACAACAAAAGAAGGCTTGAGGGTAAAACAACTAAAATGTTGTGAGTATAACAATCAAGATGTGCATACTGGTCAGAAGAAAAAGGCATATAATTATGATAATTCTTCATCTCAAAAATTCCGATAGAAATTATCAAATTGGTATCGACCCATTGTAATATATCAAAGATCAAATACTGCTTCGAATAATGAATCATTATCATCATCACCAACATCACCAACACCACCACCAAGATCACCACCACCACCACTGTCATCATCATCATCATCAACACCACCACCACCTCCACTATTACCACTACCAGAATGACCACCAAGATCACCACTACTATCACCATTATCATCACCAGAACCACCACCATCACCACTACCACCACAATGACCATCAAGGTCACCACCACCACCATCATCATTATGACTACCACCACCACAACTACCATAATCACCACCACCAAGATCACCACCACTATCACCATCATCATAACCAGAACCACCACCACCATGACCACTACCACCATGACCACCAAGATCACCACCATGACCACCAAGATTACCACCATCAACACTGTCATCATCATCATCATCATCATCATCCTCAACATCTCCACCACTTCCACTATTACCACTATCAGAATGACCACCAAGATTACCACTATGATCATAATCATCACCATCACAACCACTAAGATCACCACAATGACCACCAAGGTCACCACCACCACCGTCATCGTTACCACCACCACCACCAAGATCCCCACCACTATCATCATCATCATCATCACCACCAACACTATGACCACCCCCACTGTTACCATTATCATCATCACCATCATTATTTTTATGTTACAGCCATTTCCCTTGTAATATTTTCAAGATCATTATTGTTACTGTTCTTACGATTATAATTACTGCAATTCTCATGATTTTTAAAACATGTAGCCACTTCCATTTATCATTTTTTCTATTTAAATTAAGCAAATAATTTTCACAAATTTAATAATCCAGTATTTGTTTCCATCTTATAAAATTTCTGCATCTATTCAGTATAAGTAATTCAGTTCTACTTGAAAGGTTCCTGAAGTTTCTAAAATGACAACTTTTCTCAGACCAGCCATGGCGTCTGAAATATCTGAAACCTCTGAACTTCTGGTATCCATTATCAGAAATAATGTTAGGATTCTGTTCTCATTTTTCTCAGAATTGATGTGGGTGAACTGAAGACTCTACCTAATCTGAACATATTATTTTTTGTTATGACAGCACAGATTTCTTTAATTCAATAATATAACGGATTTTTCCTACTTTCTATAAAATACCATTTTCACGTGACAATAGAATTTCACCTTAAGAATCAAACAAAACATTTGGCAATTTCTTTTAACTCTTTATGGGTCATTTAATACTGATACTTAATTTCTTGAGAGTTTTGAAGTAATAAAACATGATATATGTTATTCCGCTTTTACAATTGAATACATAGCAGATGAGACTCAGTTTTTGTGTATTTACATGTTTGTGCAAACATAATTATTAGAGACAGTGATATGTCTGTTTTATGTCATAAACTTAGATTTTGGAATAAAGTTTGATTTAAGAAATTGTAGGATAATATATGGATTAATGTCATGATAGAGTTCTTACATGTTGAATGATGTATTGTTGGTTATTTTACTATAAATAGGTATTGTTGGTAATTTTACTATAAATAGGTATTGTTGGTAATTTTACTATAAATAGGTATTGTTGGTAATTTTTTATATAAAAATGTATTGCTGGTATTTTTATGAGAGAAATGTATTTTTATACTTTCGTAGGGTTTTGTTTTTGCTTGGGGATTAACTATTTGCCCATACCTGGGACCCTAACAGGTGCTACCACCCTGGGTCAGGATGAATCTGGAAACAACAGCAGCTAACAGTTTCATGTTCCCTAAAACCTTCAATCACTCAATCAGAGGAATTGCTGATTTGGCAATTAGCAACTTAAATATTTAGAATGAAAGATATTTTCTTTTCTACAGGTTTTTAATTCAAATTTTAAGAATTCTTTTAAAGGAATTTCATTCAAAAATGGATTCTTGCTTTTAATTATTAGAAATCCATGACAGATATAATTGATGACAATTTTCATTAGTCCTATAACAACAATTGTTTGAATGTCGTAACATTTTCACTTTGTGTGAATTCAATGCATACATTTCTTTTTGTGTATATATATATATATATATATATATATATATATATATATATTTATGTGTGTGTGTGTGTGTGTGTGTGTGTGTGTGTGTGTGTGATCCACAAGCAGACCATTTCACTGTATCACAGCTCATCAGTTTAGCTAAACATCCGATTGCCTCAAGTCAGAATTGAAATGCAACCAATCTGGCATCAGTCAAAGATTTTTTCCTCTGAGTTATCAGCTCCTGACAGAGAAAAAGGTGAATTTTTATTTTTTTTTAGAATAAACACGCCAGTGACTCAGAGTGCTCAATTCATATAAGAGCTTTGCATTATCAGGAGTAGCAGTCACTGTTTACAAATTCATGCATTTTCCCTCTAAATTGTTCAACCAAATGTTATTTTTTATATATATATATATATAATATTTTATTTATTCAAAAATTATAACATAAATATGTACTACTACCAAAATAGCCATTTTGTTTCAACACTTTTGGTGTCTTATCAAGTGATGGTGTTGAAGGTTCTATATTCAACACCATTACTTGATAAGACACTAGAAGTTTTGAAAGTAAATGGCTATTTTTGTAGTGATGTTATAACATGTTTATCTTATATTTTTTGAATAAATAATATTTGCTCTACTCTGTATTGAGCACTCCTTTAAGAATAGTATTTGTGGTTACTGGAATTTATTCTGTCTACATCAATCCTGTACTTGGATATATATATATATATATATATATATATATATATATATATACAGAACAATCTAGATGAGAAAAGAGAATAATACTGTGATTCACCTGAGGACTAAGAAGCTTCCTAGAGAGAAAACAAGACATACCCTGTCACTGTGGCAGCCTGTGAGTGAAGAGAGAGAAAGTTTTTAATTCCTTCTCTTTTATACAGCTTTATACAATGCCTCCTAGCAGGTGTTGAGAGAGGTTCCCTGACAGACAAGGTAGAGTAATCCCAGGCAAGGTAGACAGTACTGTCATGATTATTATTACCTATAATTGTGCTTACTACATGTTTTGACTTTTATTATCTGCCAAAAGTCTTTTACAAAATAGTTATGTTTCTTAATCATAATTTCCATTACTGTTTAAGGTCAGTATAATTATTTTTTTATGGGTTGTTTAGTTAAAAAGAATTCTGGTTCTCTCTTTCACTAATTTATCTGTAGACATTATCAATCTGAAACAAAACATCCAGTCACAGATTTGCATTTACTAAAATGAATGAAAACATGAAATTACTTTAATATTTCCAGTTTTTCTTCACCAGAAAAAAATTGTTTCCCAAATTTATATGATGCTTTTTTTTTTACCAACTATGGTAAGAATAAAGAATATTTTCAATTTCAGTTTTCATCACTACCACCCTTTCTTATTTCTTCCATATTATTGGGATTTTCCCAATTATATCTGGTAACAAAAATATTGTGATGCTGGCAAGAAGAAAGGAACACAAACACAGTTGAAAATGTTTGAAAAAACTTGTATTTGTAGGAAAAGAGAAGTAAAGTTTCATTGAAAACAGTCGGGTTTGCGGAACTTAGCTGAAAGATGAGTCCTTTTAACAGTTTTATATTTCCTGTGTCGTTTTGGCTGGGTTGAAGAAAATAGAGTCTTATTTCTTCCATATATAGGCAGGAGCCACTCAATCTTAACTTTCCAGATTCAACTGATCCAAAAGCATCTCTGTGTGCTTGTAAGTGACAAATTATTTTTCACCCAACAATCCTTTTTTCACAGACAAAATATCACAAATCTCTTGCTGTTCTATGGCTATATCCATGGGAAATTTTCAGACAAATTACATTCCTTAGTTTCACCAGTTCTAACCTTCACAGCTAAGAGCAAACCATGTAAGTTCTACTTGAGCAACAACTTCTTACAAACCCCTGCTTTCTGGAACTAACTCCCAAGAGAATGCTTCCCCAATCTTGAGAATCTTAACTTATTCAAGTCTAGGATCAGCGATTATCTTCACCACATATTCCCATAAACTGTACCTCTTAGACTGTAACCCTCTACCTCAAGTGACTCTTGGGTCTTGGACAGCATGAACATCACTGTAAAAAAATTCTTCCTTTCATTATTGTAATAATAATAATTATTATCTACTTCTTCTGATGCTGATGCTGATCCATTTTATTTTATCTACAAGTATAGCCACTTAAAGACTGGCAGTTTCCCAGAAAGCATAGGTGTGATGATTTCACAAGAGTGTGAAGAGAGTTTCTGAAAAAGCTATGGAGACAATTGGATTATGACTGAATTGGTTCAGTCTACCTAAGGATGTGAACATTTCATGGAAAAGTAATTCCAAACAATTCAGCTATGCAAAAATATCTGCAGATGTTAGGCATTTTTATCCAAGCTTTCCATCAGAGGATGTTGGGCAGCTGCTTGAAGGTTTGCAAGTGTTGAGTGAGGTAAAAAAAACTTTCACACTCATCATCATCATCATTGTTATCATTGACATCATCATCATCATTTTTTAGTGATAGGGATAAATTTTGAGTTCTGATTTTATTCTTATTTGTATTTCTTTGCATTCCCATCCAAGTGCTTCTTGTCATTGAGGATTAAGTAACAGTAAGTCTTCTATAATCTTTGGCTGCTTGTGTGAAAATGAATGCATTGGTTCCAAATGAAATTTGAACTCAACACATCAGTCTTGTTTTCTAAATTGATAGCAACTACCATACACTACAGTTCAAAAGTTTGAAGCCACCCTCAGAATTAACATGGGATGAACTTGACAGAAAAGTGAAAAAAAAAAAAGTAAAAGAGCTCTTAGAGTCATCAAAAAAAGAATAGAATCAATTATCAGACTTATACTTTACAATAAATTCCAAAAATTTTGTGCTGCAGTAATCAAGGTTAAAGGAGGGTGTTTTGACGAGAGCAAAATTTAATCATAAAATGCATTTTTTTTTGTCATAATAAAATTTCTAATACGAAATCAGATTTCACTTCTTTGCAATCATGGATAATAATTTTTTCTTATTAAAAGTACAAAACAAATACTTTTGGGGCCAATTTAAAAAATTACCGAGGGTTCTTGAAATTTTTGAACTATAGTTTATATATATATATTTAAATATCTACCTATCTATCTTTTTGTTTTACAATAAGGTTTACTCTGTACAAGGAGACTTGAGAAAGGGTTATGTTAAGAAGTAGTTTATATGGATATGAAGGGAAGATCTCTAGACTTGAACAGGTTAAGATTGCAGCAATCTGGAAAACATCCTCTTGAGAGTCTGTTCCACAGAGCAGTGGTTTGTGGGAAGAAGCTGTTTGAGTGGAACTTACTTCTCACCAATGGAATACGGAGGGAACGTAGGTGGTTTGCTACTATGTAAGTGTCATGGTGGGTCCTAGATGTGAAGGGTGGAACCAAGGAATGTAGCACATTTCATGGAAGTAGAGATAAAGCAGTGAGAGGCTTGCTATACATCCCTACCTGTGGGGGAAAGGTTGGATGGTGGAAAATAATTCTTCTGCAAAGAGATGATTTTGAGCTCTATCAAGAGTGAAAAGTGAGGACTGGGCAGCTCCCATCCAAATATAACAAACATTCCATTTTCAGTCTGATCTGGCTCTTATAAGAATAGCATGAGGAGTAAGGTACTTACTGCAGTGGTATAGGGAGCCAATTGTTTTACCTGCATCTTCAGCAATGGACCATATGTAAAATTCCACTTGAGTTCAGGTGTGAGTTTGAGGCCCCTATCTATCTATCTATCTATCTATATATATATATATATATATATATATATATATATATTTAGATATAGTAAAAAAATTTTTTAAACAACATTTAAAATATTTATGAAAGTTAGATTTAAGTTAGGAATATCCGAACAGTGACGTTCCATATCATGTGACGTCCGCGTCTCGTGAAGGACGCTACTTGCTAACAAACAGTAATTTTAATTTATTTGTAACAAACAGTTATTTCTGATGAAAAACTGAGAACAATTTGAAATATCAAATATATATATAAATAAATACTTTCATAAAATAAAACATTATTATTTTTTAATTTGAAACTTTTTCTATATATATATATATATATATATATATATATATGCTCTGAGAGACACATCAACAGAGATCTCCCTAGAAAAGGGTGAATTTAATACAAACAGTGGCTGCTGCTGCTATGAATGCATTACTCTTCAAATAAGAATTGAGTTCTCTTAGGTGCTGGCGTATTTCATATAGAAAACGCTATAATTTCCATTTCTCTCTACCGTGTGCCGATGGCTTATGGGTAGGATCTCTGATTGATGCCAAATCAGTTGAGTTTCAATCCTGCCTTGAAGCAATTGGACATCTAGCCACACTGAAGAGCTGTGATACAGCAAAACACTCTGTCTGTGGATGACTATATATATATATATATATATATATATATATATATATATATGTGTGTGTGTGTGTGTGTGTGTGTGTGTGTGTGTGTGTGTGTTTACTGAGTGCATCAGGTAAGTGAGAATAAAAATAATATAAGGAAAAACAAGACATTCAGTATTTTTTATACTGTTGTTCACCCAAGAGCCATTCAAGCTAGAGATTAACTAAATGAGATTATTCTAAGGGCATAGAGCAAGAAGCACATATTACGATACCCTAGACTTGAATAGGTTAAGATTTTAGTGGTTGAGTAAGCATTCTCTTGGGAGTCTGCTCAAGACATAGTCATTCAAAGGAGTCAAATGAGAAGAGGCTGCTCCTGGGTTGTGTGTCCTATGTGTGATGTAGTGTGTCCTATGTTTGGTGTAGTGTGTCTTATATGTGATGGAGTGAAATCCTATTGGAACGCATATGTATATGATTATCGTTTCGGTCTGGAGCTTGACTACCAGCTCTTGCACCTTCTCTTGCTACAGGACTTTGATACCATTTCAGATGATGTGAACTTGGTCTGCTCCCCTGTGGATAATAATATTGTGGATGTCCATTCAAAACCACCTGTCATCACACCCTATTCCCCTGACATCTTTCAAGAAGCTAATCATCACTGTAGTTGGCCTAGTCTGACTTTTCATTACCTATGTCAAATTTGAAGGCTACAATGTTGATGCTCTCACTTAAGAATTTTAACATTTGTCATATGTTATGTAACATTGCATTAGATCATCTATTTATGAGTTGCTAGAGATGTGTTCTCGAATATATATATATATATATATATGTATATATATATTATAATTGTTTTTTTAAATATATAATCAAAAAAACAATTATAATATGCTCTACTGTTGTATCAAATACTGTTATTTAAAAAAAATAAATGCTAAGAACTGAATTATAAATCTCATTGTTCGTTCCTATTATTTTAATATATATATATATGTATATATATATATATATATATATATATATACATGCAGGGTCAAGGCAAGGGACTTGTGCCTCCTCCCTCTGAATCTATGATACAGAGCCCTCCACACTACCACATCTCAATTTTCTTAGGGTAGCATTCATAAAAAATACAAATTTTATTGTAATTTAATTATATACAATAATGGATCCTATGCAATATAGATGAACAATTCAACTAGAAAAACTGAAAATAAACACAATGTATCTAAATACAAATTAGAGACATGTCATAATAGATTATTCCATTGTAAATAACTCAACAGTGTTTTGTCACAACTCGAGATTTTTCTTGTTAAAAACTTGAATAATTTTAGTACATTCAACATTCTGGATAAAAAATAGTAAATTTTATATCGGGTTTTTTAAGACTTGACATGAACAAAACAAATTCATGGATTTGGGCAAAAAAAAGGCCCTAGAATGACGTCAAAATCTGCAAAACTTTTTCACCCTTTAACAGTCAGTTGATAAGATAACAAGGGTTACAAAGCACTACCAGTGGCCCCCAGTCTGATTTAGAGCTCCCCAGTCAGGGAATTCTGGGGTAGTATGCACCGGCCCTGTATATACCACAACCACACTCTCACAGAGACAGAGTGTCATCAGACAAGGCAGAAATAAGCAGCATAGTAACATTAGATAGGTACTCACAAAAAATGCCAAAATACTTCTACTATTTTCTTTGTCTCATAAGGACATAGGCAATCATGGCTCTCCACAATTTCCTTCTCACTCTCAATAAATGCTGTCTTATTGTAGGTTAAGCCTTGTTTTCCTCTGTCCCTCTTGCAACCATGTATTCTGTTTTTTTACAGTTGAAGCATAGTCCTTTCTTCTTGCTTTCCTTCACTAACTTCTGTAGAAGTACTTGCAGTTTACTTTCTGTGTCTGTTATCAACACTGTGTCATCTGCATATCTTATATTGTAAAGATTGTGGCCATCCATAAAGAATCCTGATATGACTTCTAATTCTCTCAGAATTGTCTCACTGTACAGGGGAATTCCAATGAGAAGAAAACCTCAGTCAATAATAAAAAGTACAATAACAGTTAGGGAACTTGAAAAACATTTTTCCCCCTTAAGAACTGTTTTTTTTTTTTAATTCATTTCACCCCAAGCAAGGCAGTCAAGCCACTTGGACACAAGGGCTTACTGCCTGTGGAAGAATTAGAAAACAGAAAGGAGTGAGAACAACAGAAGAGTAATCAGTAGGAGTGTAGAAAGTGATTGACATTGCATTTAAATTTTTACATATTAAAGTTGGCTGAAAAGCATGGAACCAGAAAAGAGTTTCATGATCAAGAAGTGTGAGAAAAAAAAAACTGTTAGCATAGAATTTTACGGTTACATCTAGCCAACTCAACTGTATTATGGTGAGACCAGTCTAGTACTGCACTTAAATTCATAAAACTTATGGACCCTGGTGAAGAGCTTATCTGAACAGTTGTCATCAAATTATTCATAGAAAAGGCACAGGGAGACAACTTTATGGTGGTGGGAAAGTGACTGAAGCTGAGACACCAGATCTGGATCAATAATATTACTTATTCTGTTTTAAATATTATCAAGGATCTCTAGATACAGTCCCCTCCAAAAGTATTGGAACAACAAAGCCAATTCTTTTGCTTTTGTTCTTCACTGAAGAAATTTGGGTTTAAGATCAAGCCATGAATATGAGACAAGAGTTCAGAATTTCAGTTTTTATTTTCTGGTATTTACTTTTAGATTTTTTTGTTTAACAAATCTAAAAGTAAATTAGAACATACCACCTTTTGTATCAGATCCCCCCCATTAATAGGTGAGCAAAAGTAAAGAAACAGATAGTCTTAAATAAATACCATTTAATATTTGTTTGGTCCCAAGAATGTCCTTAACCTGTTGATCTGATAGAGAAGCAATGTAATGATGCTCAGTCTTGAGTTCATTCATCCAGTTAATCATGTTTGCCACTTTACTTTGGGAGTCACCATTTGTCTCATATTGACTACAGGAGGCACGTCTTCACTCACTGTCCTCCTCATCATCAGTGTAGTTTAAGAAATCCTCATCAACAGCAGCAGCAGCAGAATTTTCTTCTTCTTCATCAGATCTGTCAGTGCATTCTTCCATCTGATGATTCACCTCTCTAATTTTTCTCTAACAGTCATGTTCTCATCTGCACACATAACAAGAAGTTGATCCATGTGGGCAAAGTATGCATCTCTCTGGACAGTCTTCTTCACTATCGTCTTCTTCTTGCTATTCAGGTTTTTCATATATAGCAATGATTGGAATATGGTACTTGAGCTGTGTGTTACATAAGGGTGAATCTTGATGTAGAACCACATTGAAACACTGACCTTATAATTATAATGACCATTCTTTTCAGCTCATGGCTGGGTCTTGATGTTTCTGCATACAGCCTGAGGAAGCTAATCCATAAAGTATTCCACCTTGACACACAGTGATTACCTGGCTCAATAGCAGTGAATTAATTATCAAAAACGCCTGTAATGACTCCTTTACAAATTCTATGCAGGTATTTCTGATCTCAGGACAGATATTTCTCCACTTCTTTATTCTGGCAAGGGAATTCAGTGAAACTGACTGGCTAGAAAGTAACAAATTTCATCTTAGACAAAGGCTCCTTGATCTGCTTTCCAATAGAACCATACCAATGCTCAGGACCACTTGGCTTACCAGAATAATGATAGAAAAAAGTGCAGCTCATTTCTGTGAAGCTGACAGATGAAATAATGGAGTGGGTGAGCAACTAACATTTCAAGATGGCGAATGACTCCATTTTCTGATGCTACATTTATATTTGTTCCACACATACAATGAGCTACTGGATTAGATTTTTCTCCACCAGAAATTTGTGAATAGTTTTGGCAATTTACTTTCCATGTCCAGTTTAGGGAGTCACATGTGTGTTATATCCATTGACAGGCTCAACTTTGATGACATAACGATCTTGCATCGTCATCCTCAAACTCCATTTATTGGTTTTCCTATTCTTAGTCATCACATGAGTAGTGGTCTTCTTACCATCAAAATACAGTGACGTCATATATTCAAAACTAGCCATCTGAAATTCTTGCCTCTTCAATTGGTATTTTTGTCTTACGTCTTGTACCTTATGTGGTCCAATAACTTGATTCTTGTCAGTTAAGACAATTCTGGGCAGCCATCTTCATAATCATTGAGACATCTGTAAACTTTCCTTCCTCAAATTTTTATTGCCAGGAATCCTTTAATATCTCTCCTTTTGAGAGAAGTTTGTCCACTGTAAGAAAACTTGTACTACCAAATAATGCATGATCTATGGCTGCCCTTATTAATAAAGAAGCCATCTCAGCAGCAAATTTATCTTTTAACCTGATAAGAAAAGAGAAAGAATTAATGAAAGAACAAAACTGAATACGTACAATGTATATGATACTGCACCAACACAAGTAAATTATTAAATTTCAGTTGCAAATGCTGCAGACTAAACTGCAACTTATTAGCTTTAAATTTGTTATGGAGTCTTAAATATGTATAAGGAACAACCAATAAAGAGTACAGCTTTAATGGAAATTTCACTGCTTCCTAATGAAACAGTAAGCTAAAGAAAGATTTTATAAATTTCAACAGTAATGCTGTTTGTTTGAAGAAAGCTGAATGTTTCCTTCTAATGAAATGGCTAATATTATCAGTACCATTAGAGATGAGGAGAAGAGATACTACTCTTTGATTCCAACCCAATGGCCAGGGAGTAAAGAAAAGCATAACTCAAGTCATATTATCTTCTTGGTCAATGAATGTTGAATATTTCGTTATAAGGAAACAGTTAAATTCATCATTACAATTTATGCCTATACCAGTTAGAATTTTCAACTGAATGATATGTGGGAGAACTTTACAATTTTGGAGACTGATATTTAGAGAATTAGGATAGACATCTCTATATCAGTTGAAGTCTGTTGATTAGAACACCAAGCATCTCATGAGAAAAATGTAACTGTGATATGAACAGACTCAGAAGCATCTCATACTGTGTCTTTTGATTTGTACAGTTCAATAATTCCTTCAAAATTAAATAATAATGAAATAATAATTCCTTCAAAATGAAATAAACATAAACGCAATCTTTCTTCTTTCTTGGATTTAACACTTCACCAAATTAAACTCAGACAATTTCTCCTCACTTCTGTCTGTCTATTTCTCACAATAAATAAATAAACATATATATATATATATATATATATATATATATATATGTGTGTGTGTGTGTATGTATATATATATATATATATATATATATATATATATATATATATATATACACACACACACACACACACACACACACACACACACACACACACACATATATATATATATATATATATATATATATATATATACAGGATGATATTAGGTTGATGTCAAAGGTTTACAGGAGTTTCTTTGATGTTTATTCAGCTCTTTATGGCTTGTGCAGTCAGTCAACTGTAGTATGTTGCTCATAAGCCTTGGAAAACATTCGTAAACTATGAAATCATCTTCTATATGAAGTTATGTAAACAAACATCAGCCATCATTTAAATAATTCTTTCTAGTTTGGTAAAGAAAAAATCCTTTTTAGATAAGATATGACAGTGAATACAGAACAGTTTCCTCACAGATGAAAGAAAGGCTTGAAGCAGAGATGGAAATGAATTTTGAGAATGCCGATATTCATAAGCCATTTTCAAAGTGCTTTGTTTTTGTGTGCTATGTCATTTCATTGTTTTCAAATATCACATCTTAAGAATGACACAATAACACAAACTGCCACGTGTAAATGTGATATTTGAAAAAAAAGAAATGATACCGACATGAGATATAAAGATGCAAAGCAATGAGACAGTGATAACACATAAAGAAATTTTTGATAACTGTTTATGAAAGCCATAAGCACTCAGACATTTTAAATATGTTCCAGAAACCAAGAAAATGGTCTGAAATATAGAAAAGAGATCTAGCTGGCAACATCCTTTGAGAAAGGAACTATATCTAGATGTGAGAGTAATCATTTTTTTTTTTTTACATTTTTAAATCTATGATTCTCTTTAGTGAAAGCTTTGTGAACACTCGTGAATATTTCTTTAACTATTTTTTGTATGTTTAAAAATTGTTTTTTATTTTTCAATATTTTGCTATTATTGTTTTTCTTTCTGTAATTTTCTCTGCTGTCCTTCCATGATTTCCATTGATTTCTGGTAAATTAGGTTTTGTTTCCTCCATCTTTAGTGCAATTTCAACCTTGTGCATGTTTCACCTGCTGACACAGATTATTTCCATTAAGAAAATCATATTATTTATTTGTTTTACTTAATTGTATTTCTTCTTGTTATTTCACAGCTCAATAAACAAGGAAAAGAACTCAGCTCATTCAAAACATTTTATCAAGCAAATCAAAATTACTTCTGGAGACAAAGAAACTGAACTGAAATTACTAAGACTATTAAAAATCACTTGAAATCCTTGAGAAATTATTCTTTTCTTTATTTCTTTCAATTTAAAATTCTGATTTCTTCATTTGTAATGCTTTTATAAGAAAGTCTTGAACAATTGTCTCAGCATTATATATACATAATTTCCTGATGTTGACTTGTCATGGTTCACTAATCTTCAAGAAATGAACAATTAGCAAAGTTTTCTTGGTTCCTTGCCAAAAACATCTTTTGATTGAAGTGTGGCTGCTTTAAAACTTAACAGACATTCAGTCAGTTGTAAAATCACAAACTGAATGTTGACTTCTGGAGGTGAAAGGGGTTTTCTTAAATATTTAAACTTCAATTTTCTTATATGATTTGTGTCTGCCTCTTTTTAATTTTGTATTTTTTTTTTTGTAGTTTCTTTTTTCAGGGTGGGAACGGCTCAAAACTTTCCATGTTAAATGTTCAAACATGAATTTTTCATCTTTTAAGAGGAAAAGAAAAAGAAGATGAAGCTGCCTCTGAAAAAGGGAAATATGTTTGTATATAAAATAAAGAATAAAAGTGGTAAATTGACCTGAAAACAAAATGAATATAAAAGAATGATATTGGTTATTTACTAAGTTTAACATAATTTTGGTACTAGACCACAAGAATGGAGTGCTAAGTGAATACTGCTTAGTAAAGATCTGTATGACCAACTTATTCACAAATATACTGTACCGAATTCTTCAAGTAAAGATGAAAATATGGGAGAAAAAGAAAAGGAAAAAAAGGAGAAAGAGAAGATAGGAAAAATAATAAAGGTAGAAAGAGCAAAATCTGATAAAGGAGAAGGCAAAAACTGAAAAGAAGAAAAGGCAAAAAAAAAACAAAGAATAACAAAAGGAAGAAGATAAAGGATTATGTAGATAGAAACAGCAAAATCTGATAAAGCAGAAGGCAAAAATGGACGAAAAGAAGAAAAGGAAAGAAAACAAAGAAGAAGAAAAGGAAAGTGATAAAGAGGATGAAGATAGAAAAGTAAAAAATCTAATAAAAGAGAGGGCAGGAATGATGAAAAGAAGAAAAGGAAAGAAAATAATGAAGAAAAAATGGAGACGATAAAGAGGATGATGTAGATAGAAAGAGCAAAATCTGATAAAGGAGAGGGCAAAAAGGATGAGAAGAAGAAAAGGAAAGAAAACAAAGAAGAAGAAAGGGAAGAAGATAAAGAGGATGAAGATAGAAAGAAGAAAATCTGATAAAAGAAAAGGCAAAAAGGATGAAAAGAAAAAAGGAAAAAAATAAAAAGTAATGAAGAAGAATATAGAGAAGAAGAAGATAAATAAGATAATGATAAAAAAGTGAGGTGAAGAAAAAAGGTTATGAAGAAATCAGGACACAAAAAGATGAAAAGAAAAAGAAAGTGACAGTTGAAAGGAAGAACATGAAGAAAATTAGGAAAGAAAAAAACAAAAAAAATAAATATCAGAGATGCAACAAATAAAATTAACCAATGTAAATTTGCAGAAAAAATTCTTGGAGGAAACTAAAATTGAACAAGTAAAAAGAAATGATGTCTAATGAAATTGCAAAAGTAAATGACATGATCATTTAACCCTTTAATAGCCATATGCAATTTAACACAAATTTTTGCAACAGCTCATTAAATTCTTTAGTTTACACCTATCCTCTACCTTTCTTTTGGCTATTCTTTCAGGTGTAATATTTTCATTCTGTATTACAGTTAAGAAAAGCTGTAGATCAAGCACATACATGACACACACTGATCCTCTGTAGAAAAATGGTCTAGTTGTACATATTATTAAAATAATAGTTATAATGTCTTTATTTTTTCCTTTCACCTGGTTTTCTTTTCATTTTACTAAAGTGTTCTTAGTCTCTATCTTTTACTTTTCTTCTTTACAGATGCATTCAACTACAATGCATTATTTCTAGTCAGCACATGAAATAGATAGAGCATGACTTTCGTATAGATAATAAATCTGAAATTTGTTCACTGATTACCTGATGCCTTTGTTTTATTTTCATTTGTCTATTTGTAAAGGTTAGTTGTAAATTCTGAACCCTGAGTTGTTTATTTCTTTTTATAGTAAGAATTAAATCTTCTGAAGGAAAAGCAAGTTTTGGTCACTTTTGCTGTTATTTTGGTTACTTCTGTCTTGGAGAAAAGAAAGATTTACCAACCCTTGAGGCAGTAGGACCTTGGAGAAAAAAAAATGGGCAACATGTGTTAAATAGATTCCTACTATGGAAATGGTGAATTTGATAGCAGAGCATGGCTTCAAAAATAGTGTAGCGAGACAAGATGTTTCGTATTAATTATACGCTGACACTTTTTTGTTCTTTTACTCCTCAATCTCAAAAGAACTGACTTTGAAAACGCCCCCAGTTTTATTGAGTGAAGTACATTGAATGGGAAAGTGACTTAAATCTATATCAGTCATTTACAGATCTTAAGAAAAGTTAACAAGCCCCTGCATTTTATCTTACAACCCTTACTGGATGTGCCAGACATTGTTTTAAACATTACACATCATCATCATCATTTATTCATTTAGCACATTTTGCACCACCACTGTGGTCACCACTCCCCTCTATCACATAATTGTTGTTCATGGTGACATTCAAGGCAGAGTAGTGAAATGGCTTGCTGGTTCTTAAAGACTTAGTATGCTGAAGTTACTCTGCCCCTCCTATCAAAATCTAATGAGCCAGGATCTACAAGGGAGCTGGTAGTTTGAATTCAGAGTTTTCCTTCTTCTAGACTGGTTGCCAATCAAGGCTGTAGGGATCAGCCTGTCCTACTATTTACCAATAGTTGATGGGGGAAGAGATGGATTCATACCTTTCCCTAAGGTATTAGCACGTTAGTGATTGCAATGCACTTGACTGGAATTCAAACTTGGCTCTCCAATTCCTTAATCCCAGCCATTATCCAATATCCCACTGTGCCTCTTAGAGGTTTAACATCAGAGGATATTCCACCCAAAAATATTATTACAAATATTACCAGCAGACAGGACATGTTGTTTTTGAAACACCAAAAATATTTTCATGTTGTAATCCAGTTCAGAAAAGCTGCAGATCAGGCACATATAAGAAACACTTTGATCATATTTAAAAAATGTGTATAGTTGTACATACAATCAGAATAATAATTATGATGTCTTTATTTATTCAACTAGAAGGCATCATTTCTAGTCAGCTGATAAAATTCTTTAATTAGGAAGCAAAAAGAAAAATCATATACAATCAAAATAATTGTTATAATGTCTTTATTTTTTCCTTTCACCTGGTTTCCTTTTCATTTTACTAAAGTGTTCTTAGTCTCTATCACTTACTTCCCTTTCCTCACACTTGCATTCAACTACAAAGCATTATTTCTACTTAGTTCTAGAAATTCTTTAATTAGTAAATAAAAAGAAAAATCATATACAATCAAAATAATAGTTATAATGCTTTTAAAGAGTTTGACAAGTATCATCATCCATCAGGTATGAATATAACAGATATTTTGGTAAAATTTGAATATTTATATTTAATTTGGATTCACTTGCCAGAGGGAGTGCAAGTATTTTTGCTGTTGACTAAATGTGTCTGATGAAAATCAGAGATTGGCTCATGAAATTTGTCCAACTATAAAATATAAAAACATGAAATTGACAATAAAAAGATTTTGTACAATCCAGCTGCTTCAGTTGATGAAAATATTCTTTTCTACTAATGTCTGAGACGGTATTTTTAGGTGAACACATGACAATTTTTAAAACAAGAAATAAACATCTGCAATCCAGGTTTCATTATCTTTATTGATAGACAAGAAAATATTAACTGTAATTCTATGAAACACTTTGCAAAATATGTAAACAGAGTTAATATAACATTGTTAAATGCTGAGCCTGGGTAGTGTATGTTAATTAAACTGTTTCTTCGAATGGAAATACTAGACTTTACAAAAACTGTGACATGTAAAAATGTCGTTAAATGCTTTTCTTGATACCTTAAAGCAGTGGTTCACAAACTTTTTTTCTCTGAATTTATTTTTATTCCAAATGAAAATTTGTTTGCACCTCACCAAATTTTATGTGATAAAAAGGACATTGAAAAATAAAAAAAATAATGAGAATGGGTTAAATGAAGATAACTGCAGATTCAAAATCAGAACATTATTATTGATAACTCTCTCCTCTAATTTGTAGACATTAGTTATTATATTCTTAAGACTTGATTAATGCAAAAATATCACAACGATAAAATTGGTTAATAATTATTTATAACTATTTATAACAGGATTCATGCATGCAGTTACAAGTAATTGATAATAATATATTAAATTTTGAAATTATATTCATTTCAGGCAACCAACTGAATTTTTTGAAACTGTTTCTAAATGTTTGATTGTCTTTCAATCATTCTGCCTCACCTGCTATCCTCTTTCACCACACCTATGAGGTATGCCACACTGTTTGGTAACCACTGCCTTAAAAGATAAAGAAAAGAATTTTGTTAAATATTTTGCAACTGACACAAAATTCAAACTGACAATAATATTTCCAGCAGTTATTTCAGATAAGAAATATGGCTCTCACTTCTCTATGTCAATTGCTGATGTGCTAACAATTATTATTGAAAGAGTCTACCAAGCTTTAGATAAGAATGGTGAAGCTTGGCCTGTTGCTCTGGTTTAGGTTACTGGTCTTCTTCACAAGTTGAAAGGTTTATGCTATTTCTGGGGGATTTTTTTTTTATTGAAAGTTATCTTGAATGGCCACTCTTCTAGATCTTTTTGCATAAATGCAGGTGTTCCCCAGAGCTCTATCCTTGGACCTATGCTGTTCCTACTTTTCATAAATGACCTACCTGATATTATCAGTTCTCAACTCGGTATCTCTGATGATGACGCAACTAAGGGTGTTCCAATAACTTTGATCGATTTTAATGTGAATTAAGTTTAAGTGACTAATGATTTTTTTCTTTTTCTTTCAGATTTGGAGGACATCTGGGTGACATTATTTTTCACACATAATTGCCCTCATGATCCAATAGAGAAATAAATAAATGTTCACCAATAACACTGATTTATTTACTGCTGATTTTGATCCATCTTAATGAAATGCCCTTATATATAATCCATCTTAATGAAACACCCTTATTTACTCTTAGTCTTAATGGTAAGTCTGACTGCTTCAACAAGGTCAAATTGGTAGCTGATCTAAAGAAAATGACATAATTTATTGTTAAATGGGGCAAGGGATGGCTTGTTAATTTTAATGCCTCGCAAACAAAACTGCTCTCTTTTAATCATCTGATAGAACTCTTTTTACCTTCCATCAGCATGGCTAATGCTAACCTCCAGGAGAATGACTCATTGTGCCTTCTTGGATTAATATTTTCAGCTGATATAATGTGGAGTATATTGAATCCATTGATAAATCTTTTGCTAAGAATGTTGGTTTACTATGATATGCTAAACAATTTTAGTTGTAGGAGAAGAACAACAACCGTATTTTGTGTTAATTGGGATTGTGTTCAAGAATGGAAAGAAACTGCAATATTCTGAAAATGCTGAACTGTTAACAGCTGATCAAGAAATGTGGTAGGTGCTAAGGAGAAGGAACTGAAGATCTTGATTAGTAATCATGTGTTTGAAGTAATTACTTTTGAAATTCAAATAACAGTAAACATTTTGTTGAGTTAACTCTGAAATACATTAAGAATGTTGAAAGGAAAATTTGGTAGCACACGTAGGTTTGAGGAAAAATTCTTCAACTTCTTGTAGGGAGTCTATATAGTTGGTATTTTTAAACAGCGCATCATTGGCTGGAAGCTACAGACCATTAATATAACAGCTACATTTCTTTAGAAAGGGAACGTTTCCTACATCCTCCTATGATGTATGTGAAAAATCTTGTTTGGCATCTTAAAAAGTGTATTTATGGACTAACTGATGTTCCTAGATCTTATCACTAGAAAGTGAAAAGAAGGCAAGATTGATAATGACTTGTTCATGTGGTATTATGAGAGTGAATCATTTACTAATAGTAATTTTGGATAGTCATGTGGATGACAATGTCTGCTATAGTGATACATTTAAAAAGTTTTTTTCCTTTTATTGCAAATGGTTCATTTAAGTATCTTGGATTAGAATTTCTACAAACTTCAGCAAAAGGGACAACAAATTAAGACTTGTATATTCCCATAATAACTCAAATTAATTTTGCTCAAAGGTACATGACCAAGGCTGAATATAAACAAATAAACAAATGAGCTAAACAGGAAAACACCCAACTATTAAAATGTTGCATGAAGCAAACAAAACCATGACAAAATTAAAATCAAAGAAAATTGCTCTCAGATTTCTTAACTTGAGTAACTCTAAAAATATGAAAATTCTTGCGTATTCTGATACTAAAGGTGTCAGTCAAGATGTCAGCTCTTTGCAGGGTGGTAGAGTTATTTTTATTCAAGGTGGAAACAAGAAAGTGACACCAATAAGTTGACAATCTAAAAGTTTGGACAGGCTAACCAAAAGTCCATTGAAATTCTGCTGAAATTGTCAGAAGGACTTGAAACCTAAAAACTGAAGAATAAATAAATTTCAAGTTAACTTTACAGGAGAGCTTCAATGTTGGTATTTTGTTTACTTCTATCTTAGCAAAAAGGAGGGATTACCTGCCTTTGACATAGTCAGACGACAGAGAAAAAGATAAGTAACTCATGTTGAAAGGATTCCTGCTACAGACAACTTTGGCAACTTTGTTCATTGAGTGAACATCTCAGCAAAAATGTTCTTCAAAAATCTGAAGTGCCAAAATATTCACCTGAATTATTATTTTGGTTCTAAATTTTATGGAATTGTCTTAGATAAAAATAAAAAGGTTGATTTCGATTTATACTTTTGAAAAGTATAAAGAATAATAAAATTGACATGAAACTTAATCACAAAGACTACGAAATGTAGTTTCATTGGAATTATTATGCTATATTATATTTAATAATAATAATAATAATAATAATAATAATAATAATAATAAAAGATCATTCTTATTTAAATGTCATCCCTGAAGACTGTAACGTATCTTTGAAGATCTTCAAAAAGCTATTAAAATACAAGGATATTTAAATCGAAATCTTAAAAATGTGGCACATGGGAACATCAACAATCTCTGTTGTAGTTGGAGCCCTTGGATTGATTGGAAAAGATTCCAGTAGACTAATTGAAAGGATTCCTGCAAGCCCATGCCTTAAAGAAATACAAAAAAATTGTTCTCACGAGTACAGCCCACACCATACGAAGGGCTTTATTTATGTGTGTGTATGTGTTTTATTTTTGTTTAGTTTTTTTAATTGGTCAGTGGAAATTGTCATAATAGAATAGTTAAGTGACAACTGTACCCATCTCTTTTATTATCACCCTTGGAATAGTTAAGAAGAGTCTTGTAATAAATTTAGAAGAATTAGTGGCTGGGGAAAGAAATGAAATTATCAAAACAAGAAACTTAACTAAAATTATTTTGAATACTTAGAAGAGTACTGAAGAAAACCTGGTCACTTCCTCTGAAGTAAAAGATATAAGAAGGGCAAAAACTCAAATGACCAAATTACTTGTTTTTTGGGGGTTTTTTTTTACAAAAGATCAAAAAAATGATTGCAAAAGACCTTAGTATTTGTCTTTATTTCATCAATTATGCTTTTATTCTTCTCTTGCAATGGGTCTTTGAGCACAAAGCAAAAACTGATAGAAATAAGGAATTTTGTTTCAATTCTTTGGACTATAATATCACACTATGATGTACCTATTGACACGATTTACCTTTTATGTGTCAAGTTGGTTAGGTTTTTTATAAATGTACTTTTCAGCCTTACAAATACTTGCTATACTGTTTATGTCCCTGATTCAATATGTTTTTAAATTCAGATCAGAGGGTGTAACACTGATAATGTACAGATAACAAATAAAGTCTCTCAATTTCAAAATAAGAACTAAATTGTGTTTTCTATATTTAGGGGTCAGACAACTCTAACATAATCCCTGGGTTAGAATAGAATCTACAATCAAATTTTAGACACAATGAACTTAGAAAAGAGTGTAATTTGATTCTATTACAAAGTGTGTTTAGATAAGCTGAAATGATGCAATGAACTGAAAGAAAATTTTCATGACTCACTTGAAAGTATAAAGTGTAGAAAATCTTTGTTATTATGATCTAATTCAATAAACACACACATATATATATATATATATATATATATATAATATATATATATATATATATATATATATATATATATATAAGTGGATATTGAGGGCAACACCCAGAGGCAGCAGTTTGTTTCATGTTTAAGTGCAATATTCAGACCTGAAGATTGTCTTTAAGCATGTTATAGACAGACTCTTGCCACTGGGTGTTGACCTTAATGTTGAGTTTTATATAGATATATGCTCTATCTCTGATATTGAGCACTTTAACCCATATATATAGCATACCTTAAAACTATATTTTATATGATAAAATATATTTTTAAGGAATGCTATATTTATGAGTTAAAGTGCTCAATATCAGAGATATAGAGTGCATCTTAAATATAAAAGTGGACATTGAAGTCAACACCTAGTGGTGACTGTCTGTTTCATGCTAAATGCAATCATCAGGCCATTATGATTGTGTTGACATCAATATCCACTTTCATATATATATATATATATATATATATATATATATATATATATATATATAAAGTTGTAGCCTCTGTTTATTTGTTATTGAACTCTTCTTAAGGTTTTGGAGGAGACACCTTTATAACCATATATATTCTGAAACTATATTACCCAGGGTACTTGGATAAGTATATTACATTCTGATCAAAGGGAGGCCACAGAGTTGTAAAAACCCCCCACTGAATTTTTTCTCCCTTTAATTTAAATTAAATATAAATTTGAGCAAGGGAATGATACCAATCCAAAATATAGAAAGAAAGAGCCAGAAGATGGAGGTCACATTGGCAAGATCAAAATGAGACAATATAGACATCAAGAAATCAGTTGGTAGTGCCTTACAATACATATTTATTGCAACAATTCAAATATCTTATCAATGTTGAAAACTGCTCATCAATTCATTCAATCAAGTATTGCATAAAATACATATCAAAGGGGTTAGATCAAGCTGTTTTTGCACAAACCCCACCACTGAAAATTTTTCTGTTTGATTTAAATTAAATTTAAATTTGAAAAAAGGAATGACTCCTATTCAAAATGTTGAAGAAGAAAGCCAGAAAATGGAGGTCAAATCAACAAGATCATTGAGTATTATTGAAATGTATCATTTTTTTCCACAAATTATAACATTAAATTAAAATAAATCTTAATTAAACTATATATTCATTAACAAAAATCTTTATTAAATCACTTACAGCCACTTTCAAAAATTTTTATCAAGCTGGAATAAAAATATTAATTAAAAATTAAAAATCAGGATGTGCAAAAGTAAGTGAGCCTTTACATTTAATATTTGGTGACTGCTTCTTTTGAGGTTACAATGTCAAACAGTCTTTTTCTATAATCTTTAACAAGTTTCTAGCAGTTGTGATTGCCAATTTTGGCAAAATTCCTACATTTGCTCAATTTTACCTGGGTTTCTTGCATGCGCTGCCTTCTTTCACTTGAACCACATATTTTTAACTGGGTTTAGAGCAGGACTTTGACTAGGCCGTTCCAAGACTATATTTATTCTTTATATCAAATATGATGCATACATCACAACAAAAAGATTTGTGTTTTTAGAGGGAATCAATCAGTTTTAATAGCAATTATTTTTATTATTTGTCAATAGTTTTAATTGAAATTCTTTTAAGGAATTAAAGGCAAATCAAAGTGACTGGCAATAAAACTTTGTGGAATTGTCATTGGTAAAGTTCCAGAAACATGTCTGAGATGTTCAAAAAGATTTTTTGGGTGAGGAGAGAACAAGACATTAGGCATTATGAAATCCAAGTGTTATTGTTAAGGGTCATCATCTATGCTTAGCATGAGAAAGAGAAATTTATTGTTTATCATTTACGGATAAAATATCAAAATGTCAAGAAATGAATAGCATCAAAATATTATTGACTCATTAACCATAACAGTCTAACAAAACTGAAAATATTCATCTGGAACAAGAGACATTAGATTGGAACTTGAAAATGATTCCTGAAAAACTGAGTTTCATTGATTCTCACTCAGAGTTTCTCCCCAGTGTTTACACATTGCAGAAAAACAACTCTTGTTTTAACAACAGCATTTCAAGTTTGTTTTTGTTTTTTTTTACAAAAAGGAATGTAAATAGTATATTTATCAAATATTTTTTAAATAATCCAAAAATATACAAAGAAGATTTCAAGAAAAGAAAACATTCAATTGTGAGATTCTTAACAGATGTTTTAATTAGATTGATTTAGTTTCAAATAAATTGCAGATAATTTTGCTTTTCAAATATTTTTGTCTTTTCTTTGCCTTCTGCTTGGATTATGTTCATCTTTTTTTCATGGAGTAATGATGTGTTTTTTATTGTTTGCTTTATTTCACACTGGGAAGAATGTTGATTTCCTACTTAACACCATTCATTATATCTGAGAAATAAATTAGGCCAAATTGAGTTGACATTTGTAAATTTGACTCATCTTAATTTTCATTTGGTTTAATATAATTTTATGGAAGATTGATATGTATATGGGTCATATCAAAATATATATCATTATGACCAAATACATTTTACCCTAAATAAAATATTAATCCCAGTCAAAATGAGATGAAATTTTTGCTTAGTTTCTTGATTTCTGCTCATAAGCTGAAAAGTTAATGTTAGTTTATACTTTTACATCTGTCCTCCTATATGGCAGTGAATGTTGGACGGTCTCCTCAAAGATGAAGAAGAGACTCTAGGCAGTGGAGATGTGGTTCTACAGAAGGATGCTAAGGATATCGTGGAGCGAGCGTGTGAGCAACAATGAGGTCTTGGAGAGGATACAAACAATGAGGAAGCTTATACTTAACATAAAGAAGAGGCAGATTGTCTTACTACATTTGGTTTGATAACTTGTAGGCAGGGTTCAAATCTCTGAGGTAAACATTCGATTGTCTCCCTTTGGTGTGCTGGATGTGTGTATAGAGTGGGTTCACTACATTACCCACAGGAGAATCATACTTACTTTGTCGAACATGGTTCCTAAGTAAAACAGTACCTGGCTGAGAGAGCCATGAAGGGAGGCAGATCCCAGCTGAACTTTGCCTTGGAAATTTTAAAAACCTTTTGTGAGGTGTTGCATTAGTTCTTGTACATAAAAGTGTTCATATAGTGTACAGAACCTCAGTTATTATGTCTTTCCAATGTCTAATCGGAAGGTTTTGTTACAGTCTTCCATATTATGGCATTGTATCTCACACACTATCCATTCCCTTGGGGATTGTATGGGGTAGCCCAGCTTATGGCTACTCTCCAACCAGTAGTAATCTTCTTAGTTGATCAGACAGAAAAGAGGTCCCACAATCTGTATGAATATAAGATGGCACCCTGAATATTGAAAACAGTAAGCAAAGACAGCATATGACAATTGTTGCTCTTACATTTGGACAGGGAAAGACAAAAGGGAATTGTGAGTATTCATCAACAACAGTTAGTAGATATTTGTTTTGAGATTTAGATGGAAGAATCCAAGTTCAGCCTTTCAAATGGTTGTGTAGCTTTTATTAGGGTTTCCTGTTCAGGTTTGTAGAACCTTATTTTATTTGTGTGCAAATCTGACAACTGTTTGTTATTTGTTTCACATCTTCAACTGAAAAAGGCAAATTCCAGTTTTGAAACACATGCATCATTCTCATGATGCCTGGATGACAGAGATCATTATGAACTTTTTGTAGATATTTAGTGCTGTTTATCGATCCACACACTCTTGTCAGCATGTCCGCTATTGCATTTTCCTTTTGCAACTGATAGAAAGCGTCAAACAAAAAACAGGAAAGCACTACCCTCCATCTCGCTATCTTTTCATTTTTTATTTTGCTTGATGTCTTGGGATTAAGAAATGTTGCCATTTTTTTAGTGCCTTGATTATGGAATAAGCCTTGTTTTCGACAGCTGAATGCCTGCATACAGATTCTGACAATGTTTTGGAGAAGAATGCTACAAGACACCCAGATTGCCTTAATGCAGCAGCTATGGCATAGTCGGAAGTGTCTACTTTTAGGGGAATGTCAGAATTCACCAAAGTGATGGCTGAGTTGGCAATATCGTTTTTTTAACCCCTCAAAGGCATTAACAGCAGAAGAAGGTAAAAGAAATTTAGTAATTTTAATAAGTGGGGGTATTTTCTCAAAAAACAAAATAATTAGTGAGCATAACCATAACAAGGTGATTATAGTGTTGAGAATAGGTAGTTTTAGCTGTGGTTTTAGCTATTCAGTGTCTGTGTTCATGATTCCTTTACCCACAATATATCCAAGTAGTCTTATGGTTGTTGACCCATAAGAATTGTCATGGTTGAATGAAAGATTGTATTTCTTGATAGCCACCAAAAACCATTTTAGGTTGCGATCATGGTTGGTCCAGTCATGGCCACAGACTGTCACATTATCTATGTAGACAAAGGTGCCTTGCAGTTTTTCTTCAAGAATTATTTTATCAGGGACTCTCTGAAAACTGAAAACCCCATTAGTGACCCCAAATGGAATCTGTTAAAACTGATAAAATCATCTGCAGGCTTCAAAAGCTTATCTTTAGGGTCTATAGGTACTTGATGGTAAGCAATCCTTAGGTTTAACACGCTAAATATTCTGTATTTGGCGATCTTTTTCATCATCTCATCAATACAAAGTATAGGGTATTTTCATACAGGAGGGTGAAACTTGTGGAGGTATATTTACACACACCATGTGGTCCTAAAACTGGGCTTGTGTTCATGAGAAAAAACTGATTAAACAAACATACATAATAACAATAAAAAAAACATGGTAAATTGGTAATTTTATACAATTTTAATTATGCTTTACATTACAATTGTGATAAGGTCCATGTTATAAAAGAGAGTAAGTCACTCTATAATATCACAAGTCCTATCACAGAGAGAATTTATACATGTGTTGTCATCCTGACAGTTCTTGGGTGAAGAGCTTGAATCTCATGTCTTTTGGCAGGATGTTCATATTTTCGGCAGGAACTGTCTCTGTTGCATGCTGGGAGTAATTTTATTATTTTCACTTGTTTTTATTTAATTTATTTATTTAATTTATTTTAAAATGGGTTTGAATTTTATTTTATTTATAATTTTTATTATTATTATTATTTTCTATTTTGTTTTCAGTTATAATAATAACAACGTTCCCACAACCTATTTATACTTTGGGAATAGTCTATGACTATCCGTTTTTATTATTATCTGAGGATGTTATTAATACTTGTTCCGTCCACATAGTGATTTGCTTTCTTTGTTTATTCCTTCGCTTAAAATTCTTGTTTAAAAAAATTTTGTCTACAAGAGAATATTTTCAAGATTTGGTGTCCACTGGTTTACAGTTTTTGGTTAAGTTTTCAAAAACAGAGGGATATTGTACATTTATAGCAGTCAAGCCACAGATGTTCAACAACAGTTTAGCACTCCCAAAAGGGAGATTAATATTAGAATGCTGTTGGAGGAAACCATGGCCCAGTATGACATCACAGCACAGATTTGGCATCATGAAAAATTTGATGTTAGTGTAGTTAGTTTGATTCAACTCTAGACCGGCCAAAATACATCCTCTAATCTGCAAAGATAGTGAAGCATTTGCCATAGGCATCTGACTATTACAATGTCTGATTTTAAATCTGTTTCTTTTGCAATATCAGTGCTAATAAAACTCTCTGAGTTTCCTGTGTCAACTAGAGCATTCATTGCTACACTGTTTATTTTTATCATTAATATAGCCTTTGAAAGACATTTAGGGCTTGCAGTTGATATGATACTAGTCACAATAGCAGCATTAAAATCAGGTGAAAAAAAGCTTGATCAACAAACCTTAGAGAAATGTCACTTATTCCTGCACTTGTGGAATTTAGTTTTTCTGGCTGGTCAACATGACCTGGGATGTAGTTTCAGACCACAAAAATAACATTTTCATCTGACTACAGCACTAGCAATGTATGCAATGTCTTCTGACGAGAAAAGATTTTGAACTGGCAAAGAGGTGGGGTAGAAATGAGGGAATCTGTCATAGAGGACTGTCTTTTTTTCCCCTGTTTGGGTTATTTGAACTTGTGGACTAGTAGTAGTGTGAGCACTTAATGCAGCCTCTGCAATACTTGTTCATAGGTGTGAACAACAAGGCTTCCCTGCCATCTCCAAGGTAAGTGCCTGCTCACAATCAGTAACTAAATTTCATTTTTTTATTTTCCAGCAATCTTTGACAAATATGGTTCAATTCTAATCCATTTATAAAGAAGTCTCTAATAAATTTGTCCTTTGCCTGATCTGCTGTCGTCACTTGAAAGTTGCAGTCTTGACTTAAGATTTTTAAGCACTGAAGATACTGTTCTAACCCCTCCTCAGGTGATTGGCAGATAGTTGATAGAGATTATTTTTCATCTCTTCACAAAAATTCCATCCAAAATGTCTATGGCACTCTGGTAAGTGTTGCAGTGAGAAATATTGGTATATACAGATATGGAAACATGGTGCATTAGCAGGTTAAGTCTATCCACATCAGTAATAGGAGCAGTACAACTGTTTTCCAGTGCAAGCAAGAATCCTTTGAATAATTATTTCTAATATTGCTAGAGTCCAAGTTGAGATGTTCTGGTTTGAGATATTTGTCCATAATTGCATTCAATAAATTGTAATGAAAACTTGCAGTCTAGTTTGGCTTATGTGCCTTTATTGAACGTAACTGAAGAGTCTTGCCATTTTGGCAAAGATGGCATGACTTATTTATACAAATCATAAGACAGGGGAGGTAATCAGGTTGTCTTACCACAATATGGAAAGTCAAACATTGGTTGAACATACAAAATATTATATTTGTCTATCATAATGGCTAGGCATTTATTTTGAAACAGACTTAACTGTGAGAATGGATAATTAATTACATTTGCTAAGGCACATTCTGTTTTCTTCAACACACACAGAGCTAACCCATAGTTTATATTGCAACTACACTGAGCAGACCTTAGTTACAGTTTCTGAGAAAGATTTCACAATCTAGCATAATTGATAGTTGAACAAGGCCAATATACTAAAGTTCCCAGCCACAATGATATGTGACTTCACTATCACAACCATAAATTTATCAACACAACTCTGTGTAAAAATATATATATATATATATATATATATATATATATATTTAAACAAAAATTTTGTAGCACAGAATTTAAATATGAAAATGATAGAAACCATTCTTTAAAAGGAACCCTTTTCATTCAATAATTCTTCAGAAAGATTCATTGGAATGCCAATAATCAAAAAGGTGAAACTGAAAAAGGAAGTCTCAGGGGAGGGGGTGTAAAAAAGTAAATGTCCCAATGAATGAAAGTGTTGGTTAAAGTAATCCAGTGACTTGACCCAAAGAGTTGTGAGTTCAGTACCAGGCAACAGCAAATGTGAACAAAAACTTGGAAAGTTAACTGATACTGAGATATCTGGAAGAGGCATGGCATGTGGAACTGGAACAATCTACCCTGATGGGAAAAATAAAGGCCAGAGCATACAAGAGCCAAAATGTTGTGAATATGGCAACAAAGATGAGGACAACATTCCAAATTGTGTAAATAATAAATAAGCACTTAACTATAAAAAATTACCATACAACAGTCTCATATTTCATTTTCAGAAATAAAACCACCACCTGCCTTAATTACTATTTACAAATTCTTGGCATTCTTTGCAAAAGTTTTTTTTAAAATGTAGATGGCAGATTTTCCTTAACATTCTTCAAGCACTGAAAAAGTTCACTCTTACTCTTTGAGTATTCTCTTTAAACTCTCCTATCTAATTCATTGTCTCCCTTATTCAATGAGTGAGAGGTCAAGAAAATGAGGCAATCAAGTAATAATATCTAAAATTTTGTTCCTTTTTTTTGACTCAAGGTAATTTTGACATAATTTAGAAGTGTATGTTGGATTATTGTCTTGTTGAAATGTGAATATTTTCTATTTACATGTAAACTAGCTGATGTAGCATGTCTTTGAAGAATCAAATATTATTTCTTATTTCATGATTCCCATGGCCCAAATAAAATCTCCAGCCCTCTCTCCAGCAAAACATCCCCACAACATAACTGAACCACCACCATGCCTAAATGTTGGAACCATACATTCATCATTCAGTCTTTTTTCAACTTTCTTCTCATTTACATTCCCCTTTTAGTAAGAAAATGTTCAAATTTGGACTCTTCTATTCACAGTACATTTTGCCATTCTTTCATTGGCCATTTCTCAGCCTTTTCTGCTTATTTCCCTTCCGTAGACAAAAGTTTCTTGATGGCTATACATCCACTGAGCCCCACCGATCTAAGTTGATTCCTGACAGGACACTGGTTGATGCCGAGAGGAATTAAGTTCAGCTGTCAACTCTGGAGCAGTTTTCCTTCTCTTTCTTTTGCACTTAATAATCAAGTGATTATCTTCAGCTGCAATTGTCACTTTTGATACTCCAGCTCTTTTTCTATCAACATGTACACTTGTTTCTAACTGCTTTTGCAGTGAATATTGCAACCCATGTCTAGAAAATTTCAAATTCTTGCCAATTTGCCTTTGAGTGTAGCCTTCTTTGAATAA
Source organism: Acanthosepion pharaonis (assembly GCA_903632075.3). Taxonomy (NCBI): domain Eukaryota; kingdom Metazoa; phylum Mollusca; class Cephalopoda; order Sepiida; family Sepiidae; genus Acanthosepion; species Acanthosepion pharaonis. Next base: position 506,558 of record CAHIKZ030004140.1, read on the forward strand.
AATTTTAATTTGTGTTCTTACCTCAGTGCTTAGCCGCTTTGATTTTGCCATTTTGTGCAAATTACTTGAAAATTAAAAAAAAAAAAAAAAAATAAGCTAATGAAAATACTCTCATAATGGCAGAATCTTTTTTGTCAAGCACCAACAGCTACATATGTTTTGTTTAGAAAATTTATCAGTGCTAAGTTAACATCTAAATCCTGTATTAATGTAGTTGACAATTTTGAAATCTTATCTGAGGATTTAATGAAGATTAAAAAGTATAATGTTTCACATACAAAATATTTGTATTTAGTGAAATGTCTAGTTGACAAACAAATCAAAATTTGAACATTTTGGAAATAAGAGGAGCTGAGAGAAGACTGAAAAATAAAAGCAAATACCTTGAAGTTATTGAAATTTTATCTTTTACTTCAAAAAATACAAAAAATATCTTATTTTAAGGTGTTTTTTTGAAAGAAACACACCAAACTTTTTTTGATTGTAGTGTGTATATATGTTTTTATTGTAATTTATTATAATAAAATATTATAATATATATATATATATATATATATATATATAGAGAGAGAGAGAGAGAGAGAGATAGATAGATAGATAGATAGATAGATAGATAGATAGATAGATAGATAGACGGATTTGCCCATTGAGAATGATTGATGAGGATTCAGTAAATTCTACGTTTCTATTGAACAACCTGCAAAAGTGAATTTTTTAAAGTGGTCAATTGCTTGTGCCCTGCAGTGCACCATCATCTATCCATCATAGTGCCATATCCTGTACTGGTGCATTGTGTGCCTCATGTCAGATGATGCTACAATCGGGTTTTTTTTTTAAATGGGAATTTTCCATCTCCTAGTTGCATGTTGGCCATTAGCCCCTATAAGAAGTTCATCCATCCTTTGCTAACCTCTCCAAGCTGGCTTTCCTTCTCCTAGACTGGTTTCCAAAGAAGGTTATAGTCTCTCTGGATATTTAATCATAGCTGGTTAGGGAGAAGTAATTGATTCATACCATTCCCAAATGTATTTGCATGTAAGTGAATGTAACAAAATCAACTGCAATTCAAACTCAGTTCTCTGATTTCTGCCTTCACATCTACTTACAGCTGCTGGTATTCCCAGATGGTCACTCATCTAGTTACTGATGAATAAAATACCTAAATCCTGCTGTCATGACCTATTTTTGCCACAGTCAGATTGAACCAAAAATGGAGTATTGATGCCATATCTTGTCTGGTGCTTCTCAATCCTCACTGTTCAGCCTTGACAAAAGTGATTACACAGGGAGCATTTTGTGTCACTTTGGTAAGATGAATTATTTCCCACCTTACAACTCCATTCCGACAGACAAAACATTGCTAGGCTCTTGCTACTGTATAACTATTACTATGGTAAATGTTGAAACAAACTAGATTCCTTACTACCACCAGTTCAGACCTTCACAACTAGAAACCACAAGGCCAGGTTCATCATGGAAAATCATTCCTTTTGTATCCCTTTGGTCAGGAGTAAGTTCCACTCAGACAGCTTCTTTCCTAGAACTTTTACTTTGTGTAATAGACTCCTGTGATGATGCTTCTTTGACCTGTACAATATTAATCTTTTAAAGTCCACAGTCAACAAATATTTATTCTACATATTACTTCTTGTTAATTCTTCCTACAATACTGAGGAGTTGTTGAAGTCTACCAGCATGAATTTGATGCACACATGAATGAGAACCTGGTCTGATCTGGACATGAAGACACTTCCAATATTGTATCATTGGTTCTCCTAAATTCTGATAGCAGTTTCTTCAATAATACTTTTTGAACAAGCATAAACATAAAATATATTTATAATAGAATTTGTGCGCAAAGAATATGAACAACTTCTCAATAAATTAATTTTTTTTTAAATTCTGATATGTCTACACACACACACACATATATATATATATATATATATATATATATATATATATATATATATATATATATATATATATTGTCATCCACAGACAGACTGTTTTGCTGTATCACAGCTCATCAGTGTGGCTAGATGTCTGGTTGCCTCTAGCTAGGATCGAAACCCCACTAAATTGACATTAGTCAGAGATTCTACCATTAAGCAGGGATGAAGGTGAATTTAAGCATATTTATTTTTAGATAAACACACAGTGACTGAGAGGACTCAATTCACTTTACCGAAGAGTCTTGCATTATTAGCCGTAATAGTCACTGTTTACAAACTCACATTCCCTCCCCAGAGAGCTCAACCGAAATAAATTTTTCAGGAGCATATATATTGTCCTCCACAGACAGACTGTTTTGCTGTATCACAGCTCATCAGTGTGGTTAGACGTCCGGTTGCCTCTAGCTATATATATATGCAAATATATATATGATGATGATGATGGACTCCCTCATCGATTTTAACATATGAGGATTCAACAACATCATTCAGTTTTTATGTTTGCATTTTCCAAGAGGATCAGCATTGGACATATATATACATATGTGTGTGTGTGTGTGTGTGTGTGTGTGTGTGTGCATTATCTTGAGCTGCAAATGAACTGTATTCTGTATTGATCAACAAAGCATTGTGGACACCAACATTTTTGTACATCCACTGACTGAATAATAACTATTCAATCCTGAACCATTTTTTCTCCAAGTCTAGAAAAATCTGATTTATAAAAGCAAAGAAAAAAATTCCTTATTGGCTGAAGGAAACAGAGACATTTCAGAGGCAAGATAGTCACTCTGAAAAAACAGAGACATTTGTTAAGTGTTTTTGAAGGAATTTCATCTTCTTCTATGTATCACATCTTTTCAAAACATGAGCAACCATGGCTCTCCACAACTTCCTATTCTTTGTAGCCCTCAGAAATGGTTTGTCTTATTGCTATCTTATTCCTGTTCCAGCAACCATTTACATAAGCTCATTAGGTAAGTTATTTGCTGATTTCCTTTGTTCCTCTTACATTCAATGTATCCCTGTGAGTGTCAAATACTTCAAGCCCACTTTCCTCATTATGTGCCCTAGAAACCTTGACTGTCTTTTTCTTATTCTATTAATGTTCTTTTTTGTTTCCATTTTCCCTAAAACTTCAGTTGTGTTATTCTCAGCATTCCTCCTGTTGAATCATATTTTTGTTACATCAAGCTCCTTCTTCATATGTGAAGAGATTTCCAACATTCACTGCTATATAGGAGGACCGATATTACATAACAGTTCAGTACTCTTTTCTTTGTTTTCAAATTTCTTAATGCCCAGATTTTGGAAAGCATCTTCTATTTTCAAAATGTCTTGATACTTAAATATCTATACTAGTTTGATTGTAATATCTCCAATTCATATTTCACATCTTGGTGTTGTTCCATTTACTGACTACTGTGGATTCTTTCATCTTACAATTGATAGTTAGTCCTTTCTTCTCAATTTCCTTTACTACCATCTTTAGGTGTTCCTGTAGTAGTCTGTGTCTGCTATCAACACTTTGTAATTTGTATATCTTATGTTGTTAATATTGAGACTGCCAATACTATGAGTTGAATAATTCTAGGGAGTAGACACATCCACGTCTTACAGCCCTTTCTTTTTTTAATTAAATAAGTGTAAGAAAATAAAGTTGAAATCTCAAAATTATATCTTGAGTTTTTTAACTGAAAAAAATCATCCTACTCATATGTTAAATTTACTCTTTTATTAGCTGTCTCTCGGCTAAAACAACATAATATATATAATACAACTACATGTATGTATGTGTGTCTCACATGCTGGCCAGAAAGATTTGTGCTACTCTAAAGCATTTCAAGAACAAAACCTAAAAAAGAAACAAAGAAAATGGTTGTTCTTTGGAAGTGATTGATTCTGTGTTGTTGTTTCGTAACAAGATTTCTTAAATGGATTTCCAAGTGGAAAAAGAAAGAAAAAACAATTTATTCTCATCCATTTTTCTTATCTTCACGATGGCAAATAGTTACTTTGCTGACTAAATGAAATTATCTGAATCGTAGAATTGATTAAAATCGGTTTGAGAGACTTTTTTTCAGTGAGAAAACAATTAAAAGACAAAACAATAGAAAAGAAGAAAAAAGTTGACAGAAAGATTTGATAACAAATAGTTTGTTTACAAAGTAATTTTGAAATATTGAATACTTTTCTTTATTATATTTCAAAAAGGATTAATTCAGCTGTCACAGAAGCAGGAAGGAATTGTCTCATTGCCTGGTCAATGAGTGCAAAATGTCTCCTTTACACCAAAATGATTATGGTTTTCTAGTTCACACTCACACACACACATATATATATATATATATATATATACATATATATATATATATATATGTATGTGATCTTTCATGGACCAAAGATAAACCCAACTTCTTTTAATTGTTTGGAAAATAGCAAAACAAACTGCTCTATACATTTCCAGTTTAAACTGAGATTTCGGAAAGGTCATTTAGAAATGACTATCTTGAATTGCAAATAGTTGGTTTGAAAACTGCTTTTTCAAATTCTCTGGAAGTTATATCTCTTTGTGTCTCTAGATAGATAAGGCAACTGACATTTCAAACACTATCAAACAGAAAGAAATGATCTGAGATAGATAGATAGATAGATAGATAGATAGATAGATAGATAGATAGATAGATAGATAATTACTATAATGGGATAGATAGATAGATAGATAATGACTAGAATGGGATAGATAGATAGATAGATAGATAGATAGATAGATAGATAGATAGATAGATAGATAATGACTAGAATGGGATAGATAGATAGATAGATAATGACTAGAATGAGATAGATAGATAGATAGATAGATAATGACTAGAATAGGATAGATAGATAGATAATGACTAGAATGGGATAGATAGATAGATAGATAGATAGATAGATAGATAATTACTATAATGGGATAGATAGATAGATAATGACTAGAATGGGATAGATAGATAGATAGATAGATAGATAGATAGATAGATAGATAGATAGATAGATAAGAAACAGAGAAAAGAACAGACACTGATAGATAGATAGATAGATAGATAGATAGATAGATAGATAGATAGATAGATAGATAGATAGATAGATTAGGATCAATCAATTAATTGATCAATCAATCAAAAGATACTAATGAGAAAATGGAAAATGTAGTTGTTTTAAATTGAGTGATTAACACTTGTGCTTCTGTAGGAGGAACAAATAAAAGATAAACAGTAAAATAAGCATTGCAACATCTCAGTGAAACTAAGGCCAGGAGAAATATTCATGGCTATTGAAAGAGAGACAGACTACAATAGAAAGGATTTAAATAAATGAATGAAAAACAATTAGATATATTGATAGACTGAAAAGTTGATATTAAAAGAGAGAGACAAGGGAACATAAAGAGCGAGCGAGAGAGAGAACAAATGAGGAAAGAAACGATCAGGAATTATGGGAATGTGAAAATCAAAAGGGAAGAATAAGATAGATGAAGAGATTTTGATGCAAAATGTTTTGATCATCTGTCTGTGAAAATAGAAACAAAGGAATGAGTTGCATGTCATCCATATTCATGGACATAATTTGCTAAGATCCGTGTTGGAGCTGTTTGATTTCAATTAGAAAATAATTTTCTTTGTCCTCAAAGCTTTTCATCCTTCCATAGTTTTGATGAGCCTTAAAGACATGCAATTTGCCAAATGGACTTTTCATCAGTTGACTCCAGAGAAAATCTTTCAACATTCAATATCATATAAATGTTTAGTCTATATAAAGACTTGTTTAAGGCACTTACTTCTAGTGGAATAACAAATTTTATAAGAAAAGTCTCACAGTTCTATATAAATAATAAAAACAATTTTTAGAATGCAATGTTATATGATATTAATAAAATTTAAATTAATTTGGTCTTTTTTTCCTAATAACCAGCAATTATTTTTGCTATTTTTATTTTGCTTAATTATGTAGGGATTACTTTGTTTGCTCGTTTTTTGTCGGGGGTGGGGGAGTCTGAAATTAGTAACAAAAACAAAAGGAATTCTCTCTGCTGGAGAAAGAGGGGTGAGATTTGCCAGTAGGCTGCCTTGATTTCAGCCAGCCACGTGGCATACCACACACATTTTCTGACAGTTAATGTTTTTCTTTCTTCTTTTTAAGCTATCACTATTCATATAAATATGTTTTCATTTTTGTTCAATGCGCAAAAATATATTTATAAAAATTCTTGTGTTTTCATCCTCATCAGAAACAAGCCACAACTCCTTCCACTACAAAATGGATGACTTCAAATGGTAACTTAGTTCAAATGGTAACTTAGTCCAAATGGTAACCTAGTCCAAATGGTAACTTAGTCCAATGCAAATTGTATCTTAGCTCCACTACAAATTTATAAATTCAAAAACAAATTTAAGGTTTTTTCACTGCAAACAAATAAATATATATTCTCATAATGAAAAAGCCAAGTTTCAAGTAAAACTGATGCTTATTGACCAAGAATGCAAGCATCATATGATACACAATTTAATTCAATACCTGAGTAACCCCATGGAAGAGTGTCTGTTCATACATGTAAAGGAAGCTACCTTCTTATTAGCTACACTGTACAAACAGTTCTCAACATTTTCACAATGGCTGAATATTTTCTGGGCATTCCTTGTCTATATACAAGACTAGGCTAATCAGTAATTTTAATAAATTCATCTTATTTTTAAGACTAAAATATTTTTTCATGTAAAAAGTCTTTAAGAGCACCAGCTGTATCACACAATAACTGAAACTTATTCCTACATTAATCAGCTTCGTATCAACTTATTTATCAACTGTTGAGGTCCTTAATCGTAGACTATTTAATGCTATGAGCCAGGCCATCTGTTAGAGTGCTGAAGGGGTGCTAACTACTCTACAACACTATTCTTGGCTATCATTTCTTTTGTAGAATACTTGATCTCCATTTCTTAAATCTTTTATATTAATATCCCAGATATTATTCCTTAGTGTTCTTCTTACATTAGATTCAACCTTTAGAAATTCCTGCCTAGTAGATGTAGTGATAGGTTCCAATGTGGGAAGATTATTATGGAAGATATCTGGAACAGTTGGATTAAAACCAAAAACCAACTGATTAGGGGAAAAACCAGAATTGTTGACAAGTGCATTGCAAGCCAAAATAGACGATGCCAGAGCAACATACAAGCCACATTGTCATGTTGAGGGCTTCACCCAACTTCTGCATTTCACTGTTGTTTAATTCACACCCAGTGTCAGATAATATTTTTTGAGCACCAAAAATGGTTATCCAACTGGAGAAGAAACCTCCAATAACAGTGGAAGCCATTTTGTTTTGAATCACCCTCATTGCACAAAAGCAAGTTGCCAGATCCACAATCACAAGAAAGTAACTTTTGTCTCATATTTTCAAATCCAAAGCCACAGTTTCATTAAATTAAGTTGCCATAGGAAGACTGACAACGTGTCTAGAAGGGGTTCTTTTGAATTTGATAAACGTTTCACACCTCTTTGATACAGAATTAATTTCATTTTCAAGTTTCTGATTATTTGTATTTGCATCACAAATCAACTTTATGAGTTTTGGGGGATTAGGGTGACTAAACTGCTTATGCATTTTGTTGTTTGTTTTATTTGTATCCTTCATTTTTGAGATCATGATCAAATTACAAGTAGCATTATCTAGTTGTCTATAGAGAAATAAAGAATTAATGGCCTGAAATGGTGAGTTGCAGTTTAATTCTTCTCTTTCTAACAGTCAGTGTGTCATTTTGAACATTCAAAACAATGTTTGCTTTTTTCATTGAATTTTTGCTTAAAATTAAAAGTATTTTACACTCAACAACATCGGTAGTTATTTCTGACCTCACAATTCCAATCAAACAGGAAATGGTCAATTTCTTTGCAGATTCTACTGTAGCACCATCATGAAAAGAAAATGTAGAAGCAAAGGTTTGTTCCACAGTTAAAGACCACTCATGACCATTTAATGAATTCAAATATTTTTGAAGCCAACCTTTACGACAGACAGTAGTTGAACATTCTGTGTCCAAAATAACACAGCTCTTCACATTGTTCACCAGGGATTGCAACCTTTTACTATTAGCCTGATTAATAAACAAGGACAATATAACATTTTCTGATGTATTCTTTTGCAGACCTTGATCACTATTCTCATATGCATGAAGGCATTCACGTGCCCAATGAAATTTTGAGTTGCTTTATGACACATCTTGAAACCTGCCCACCACAACCCACATGATTTAATTTATGGCCATGTGATTGTATAGAAAGTTCCTTGGTTGAAGTACAACCTCATCCATGTCTGAATCTATAAATCTATAAAAAAGGGTGTCCTGACTTTCCTTTTTTTATCTCAGGCTGAGGGGTACATTTATCAATATTTGAAAGAATAACTGAATGTCCAGAAATGTATTTAATGGCCTCCTTCATATTTTTGAAAGACACTTCCTTCAATGCCGACATTTTTAAGTGTGCATTCTTCACATGGAAGTTTACAGATGAAAGGAGCATAAATGCTATTACTGGGTTTGGAGAAACCATGTTTTCCTGTGTAAACTTAAAGTAGGTGTGATCAAAATCAATCAGACAATCCTTTATTTCTGTTTCCGCTGCTATATGCAAATTGTACAAATTATCAAAGTCAACAAATTGCCGTCTCCCTTTATTTAGCAGGAATAAATTATCCACCTGTCTCTGTTCCCAAATCTTCACTGTCTATCTCAGAAGAGACAGCCCTGGCTTTTCCACTTAAAGATAGGTAAATGGCCAAAGCCTGTTTTGGTTTTGGAAGGTCTGTCAGCCTACTCCAAATATGTAGGATTTTTTTCCATTGTTCATAGGCAGATTTATTGTCTAGCCTTGGAGGCTATTTGGAAGAACATGTATTAGAATTATCCATTCTTACATAAATTATAAGTTGTAGAGTCGCAAAACTTTAAAAATAACAGAAAAATAGAAATGGAAATTCACTTAATTTTTGTTGCTCTGCTACTACTTGTTAATATTCAATGAATCAATTGTATCTGCAATAACGTAATCCTCCTGCTAGTCTGAATATTGACAACTGAACAATTGAACAATTTTCAATATGGCTGCCAATATTTTATAGAAGCCACCACCTGGTGGCACTAAACAACAACCAAAAGACAAGGGCAATAACTACAATATTAACCAAAACCACCACCACTGCCACCACCACCACCATCATCATCATCATTAGCACCACCACCACAACCCACCACCACCATCAACTCCACCATCACCACCACCACCATCATCATCATCATCATCATCATCATCATCATCATCATCATCATCATCACAACTACCACCACCACCACTACCATCATCATCATCATTGTTTTCTTTTCCCCCAGCTACTTTTACTTTTTTTATCACAACATTCTTTTCTTTTTCCAATTTTTCCATTCTTTCATTTTTCCTTCTTTTTTCTTATGGTCTTTCTTTCTTTTTCTTTCCATTTTTTCTTTCTTTCTTCTTTCCTTTTCATTGATTGACTGATTAATTCATTTTTTTTTCAATTCTTTCTTCTTTTCTTCTCACCTTTTCATTCATTCAATCTCTTTTTCTTTTTCTTTCTTTTCGTTTTTTTCTTTTCTTATCTTCTTCTCCTATACTTTTCATCATTCTTTCTTTATTAACTTCTTTTCTTTCTTTTCTATTTCTATTCTTTTTTTCTTTTCCTTTCCATTCTTTCATTATTTATTTATTTCCTTTTCATTCATTCTTTCTTCTTTTCTTTTTCTTTCTCCCTCATTCTTACTTTTATTATATTTATCTCTATTTCTTTCTTGCCTTCTTATCTTCTTTTCTTTTCATATTATAAGTTCTTTTCTTTCTGTTCTTTTCTTTCTTCTTTCCATTTCATTCATTCATTTTTTTTATTCTTCCTTTGTTTCTTTCATCCGTTTCATTTGTTATTAATTCTTTCTTTTCTTCTTTCTTCCTTTCTTTCTCATTCTTTCTTTTTTCTCTTTTTCTTACCTTCTTTCTTCCTTTTTTCTTTCTTTCTTTCTTTTGTTTTTCTTTTCATCTTTCTTAACTACCTTACTTTCTCTTTTCTCTGCTTTCTTTCTTTCTTTTCATCTGTCATACATGCTTCTTTTTTCTGATTTTGCTGTCTCTCTATATTTCTCTTTCTATTCTTTCCCTCTCTCTTTCTAATGTTTCTCCCCTCTCTCTTTTTAATGTTTCTCCCCTCTCTCTTTCTAATGTTTCTCCCCTCTCTCTTTCTAATGTTTCTCCCCTCTCTCTTTCTAATGTTTCTCCCCTCTCTCTTTCTAATGTTTCTCTCCCTCTCTCTTTCTATTGTTTCTCTCTGTCGCTTCCTGTTTGTCATCCTTCCATCTTGTCTCAATTCTCTATCTATTACTCAGTTTCGTTCCTTGTGTAACTTCTTGCCAGTGATCTTTTTTTCAAAAGCAAACCTGATTTCTTTTCTTTTTTAATGAATACTCCAGTCATAAAGAGTACCGAGGCATAAAAGACTTGCTTAAGCTTTACAAAAAGTTCCTTAAGGTTGAGCACAAGTCAACAGAAGCAGCAACTCTGAATTCATCCAAGAGAAGGAAATGCAGAAACTCTGAAGAATTCAAATGGATAACATCTTCACAGAAAGATTTACTTTTGGTTTAGAGAATAAAATCTTCATCTGGAAATTCTCTGTTTTAATGCCTCATTTTTCAGGTCAATACTCACAGCACAAGAACAGTCTTGTTGCTATGGTTACACCTGGATTTTTGAATATATTTTTTTATTCTAGAAGTTTTGGAATTTAAGAATTTCCATATCAGTGCGGCTGTGTAATATAGAATATTTTCTTATCTCTAAAGCCTTTATAATATTTTTTTGTTGATTAATTGGAAAACTTACAGTTTGAATTCAAAATTTCAGTTTCTTTCTTTTGAAAGTCACCAAGACTTTTAATAAAGGGCATATATGCTTTTCAACAGTATTACAATAAGCAAAATTGTGCTTTGTAAATTCTTTGATGTTTTAAGACTAATTTATCAAAAATAACATATTTAGATTTTATGCTTCCATATTGATTACAAAAGTGTTTTTAATTTTATTAATTTTTGAAAACACCATATGCAACATACTTTTACAAAGGACAGGAATTTGTGGAGAACCATGATAGCCCATGTCCTGAAGAAACACAGCACAGAGAAGAAGATTGGTTTGGTTTGGTTTGTTTAATGACATATCAACTCCTTATGGGTCATTTAATGCTGAACTTTAATTTTCTTGGGAGCATTGGTAATATTTTTTTCAAAAATGTATTGCTGGTAATTTTTTTTACTATGAGAATATATTGCTTGCGTTCTCACAACAAAAATGTATTTTCATACTTTCATAATATTTTGACCCCAGTTTGGGGTTTTACTATTTGCCCATAATTTGGACTTGAACAGGTGCTACCACTCTGGGTCAGGTTAGACATGGGAACAAAAGCAATTAAGTGGTGATTCTATGCTCCTCAAAACCTCTCAGTCAGAGAGAGGCCTTGCTGTTGGATATAGTTTATCATCATACCCAGGAAGACAAAGAAGAAGAAGAAGAAGAAGAAGGAGAAGGAGGAGGAGGAGATTCTCAAAGACCAAGAAAAAGTAGAAAATGAAAAAGTATGATTATGACCATGATGATAATGATGGTAGTGAGAAGAAGAAGAAGAAGAAGAAGAAGAAGAAGAAGAAGAAGAAGAAGTGAAGGAAAAAAAGAACAAAGACCAAAGTATATGCTGTGCAAGGTATTGGGAGAAAAAAGAATAAAGATGAAGATATTCATTTGAAGGTAGAGAATAATAAAAATAAATTTGAAACTATTAATATCAGGTGATAGTGTTCTATTAGCAAGAAGTACACATCATCTACAAGCATCAGTTTTAATGGTTATATCTAAGATTTATTAACAATACTTACAGGTTCACCATATACTATATACCTTGTCTTTGTTGGCATTTGTCGATGACTAATAATAAAATTAAATGTGATAGAAAAGTGAATATTGGCTGACACTATTTCGAAGATAGAATTTTCTTTTTTTAACTGGACTTCCTTCTGAAAATTCACATTTGCTATTTTAATGATAGATTCTATTGAGTTTTGGCCATATCATATTGAAACCACTGGTTCTCATATGATCACCAAAGTTAAGCAATGTTGAGCCTGGTCAGTACCTAGATGGGTGACCACTTGGGAATGCTATGTGCTGTAAGCTTTGATGTATAAGTAGTGTAATGGATAATTGTTCAGATTTGGAAATTGGAAAAACAGTGCAAATACCCCTTGGAAAGGGAAGGATCCACTTGTTCTCCCCCAGTTATGTGTTAATTAGTTGAAATTGTATCAGTAAATCATTATTATCTCTGAAACAAATCTTACAATCTAAAAATATTTTCTGACTTTAAATAACCTGCAAAATGATTGATAAGCTATAAAAAGAAATCAATCAATCAAGAGATTTTATTTTAATCATATTGAGAATATTTCCAATTCTAAGTAGTTATCTATTAAACCACCTATACTCCATGGCTTACAGAGGTGACAGTTTCATGCTAAATGTAATTGTCAGGTTATGGGCATTGTATTTTTGCTGGACTATTTATATATACAGGTCAGTAATGCTTTGTGGGTAGTCTATTGAATTGCATTGTGGGTAATCTATTGTATTATTCTGCTACAGTGGTGGGTGGTAAGGGTTTCCAGTTATTCTAGGGATTATTGAGTGGGAATAATTGTGGATCTGAATGCAGTTTGGGGGCTATTTATGATGTTGTCAGTTAACTTTTTTTTTATTTATTATTGATTATTTTATTGATGTCATCAATATGTTTATTTGTTTATTATTTACTTCTTTATTTGTTTGGATTAATTTTATTTTTTTTGTGTATTTTATTTATTTATTTATTTTTGTTTATTTGTTTTTAGTTTTTAATTTTTAAGTAATGTAGTAAAAATTTGATTTTGTGTCTGCATTTTGAGATGAGTTCTGATCTTTTAAGGTAATTATAGCCATGTTTCCTCAAGGAAGCATTTACAGTTTCTGGATTGATTGTTGTAGGCTGATGCCATTTTCCATATTTTGGTGTGATATTGTTTTTAATCTCCGAGTTATGTTTAGAAAGTATTGCACTGTTCATGTATTTATTATTTTAATTGTGATAAGGCCATAAGCAGTGTGTGTGTTGAAGGGTGTCAACAGATATAAATATCTATGTGTTAATGCAGGAATCCTCTATAAATGTGAAACTGAACAATTATTGATGGTCAACCAGCCATTTTCAGAATCAGAAGCCTTTCGAATTGGATGATTAATCATGTTAATTTTAAATTTATTGATTCAGCATTTCTGAGTTTTTATAATTTCAAGAACACATAATTGCATGCAAGGCATTTCCCAAGCTGAAGGGGGTCTATTAATTATTAGATAAATTCAATAACACTAAGAAGAAGGAAGTTTTGTTCAATTGGGATTTTCTATTAAACACCAAAGATTATAGCCTTCTCTTGCAGTCAAAAGATAAGGAATATAATTGTAACTGACAAAGATTGAGTTTATAAGATCCTGAGTATCAGTGCTATAGATTATAGGATTCTAGAAGAGGATTGAGCTTTAACCAGATAAGTAATAATACATTAAACGAAATGTCTGTGGTATGACTGATATATGAATTGAGTACTTTTTCAACAGAATGACCACAATCTCTTAGGAGGAAGAAAATTAAAACATTTTTCTTTTAAATGCTGTATCCATTTGCAACATTGGCAATCATGGCTCTCCACAATTTCCTGTTCTTTGTAGCTCTTAATAAATTTTATCTTTTTGCAACCTCTCCTAAACATTCTTCCACCATGCATTTAATGAAGCTCAATAGGTAGGTTATGCCCTGTTTTCCTATATAACCTCTTGCCTTCAATCTCTCCTGTGAGTATCAAATTTTCCAAGCCCTCTTTCCTCAGTATGTGCGCTATAAATTTCAACTATCTCTTCCTGATATTAATTATAAGTGTCCATTTTGTTTCTATTTTCTCTAAAATTTTGGTGATGTTTCATGTTGTTTTTGGATTGGTCCATGGTATTTTCAGCATCCTTCTGTAGAACCACATTTTTGTTGCTTTAAGTTTCTTCTTCTTTAAGATTGCCCAGAGTTCACTGCCATACAGGGTGGGGGGGACTGATATTGCATAACAGTTCAGTATACTTTTCTTTGTTTCTAAATAAATTTTGCTCTTTCTTAATACTTTGCTTAACTTTTGGATCTGTGGAATGAGGATTTTTATATTGTATCTTCGATTGTACAGTTTTTTACATTTGAATTCCTTTCATCGACCAATTATATCTCTACTCATGCACACATACATACTACACACACACACACACACACACACACACACACACACACACACATATATATATATATATATATATGGGGGAAAATGTATGACAAAGTGTAAAAAGTTTTCACGCCAGAATGAATATGATCTATACTATGCTTCATCAGCTTTCATTTCAATGCTGTGCCAAAAGAAGCCGAATGTTTTATAGGAAACTAACTACACACATGCACACACACACAGACACACACACACACATATATATATATATATATATATATATATATATATATATATATATGTGAAAATATATAGAAAATAGGAAGGAACTGGTTAGGTAAATAGTCCGAAGTTCCTTAGTATTTTTGTTATTATTTTTAAAAATAGTGCTCGATACAAAAGTAGAGCATAAATATAATTATTTATTTAAATTATTTATTTAAAATTTATTTAAAATTTATTTAAAAATGAACTGGAATCATATTTTTAAATAAATAATTATATTTATTATTTTTAAATAAATAATTATATTTATATATATATATATATGTATACACATCTCAAAACAGTAATATTCAATCAGTCCTAAAATCATATAACTACAAAAGTTGGCTTTGAAATATTTTGTTTCTGATCAGATAAGAAATAAAAAAGAAAATCCTTACATCTTTTCTCTTTCTATCTGTTATATTCAGTGCTAATAAGAATATGTACTTGATAAAACACAGTGGATATAATAAGTAAAGGTTTATTATAATAACCATTACAATAAGAATAAAGGTAACAGTTATGCACAAGGTCATCTCAAGTCAATCCAGTTGTGAGTGCTACTATTGGAAGGTCGGTAGTTCTCACGTAAGTCTGAGTTGTACTCAACAGATTCCAGCTAGACAATATTTACCAGCCTCCCCATGAGGTAGGATGTGGCACAAGGTCGAGTTTAACGTGGGTCTTTCAAGCCTATAGGCTTGGCCAAAAAATTTCCATAGAACCCACATAAATAGGATCAGTTTGGTCAACCTCTTTGAATGAGACTTTGCCCTTCAGCAGAGCTTTGTCCGGGTTCTCTCTGTTTAGAGGCAGAGAGTTCAATCCCCTAGTTGGAACAGATCACAACTAGTATATTTAGCTATCCCCCCCATGAGGGTTGCATGTGGCACAAGGCTGGGTTTAACATGGGTTCTCCAAGCCCGTAGGCTCGGCCAAATATATTCCCTTTTTGAACCTGTATAAATGGGTTCAGGGTCAGTCTACCTCCCCAAATGAGACTCTGCTCTTTGGCGGAGCCTCGTACGGGTTCCTCTCTGCTCGAAGGCAGAGAGTTCAACTGTTTAGCTGGAACAGGTCGCAGCTAGTCTCTGTAGTCCATTGACTTACAGATACTTATAGTTAGTTACTACCTATAGTGTAGTCACTCATGGGGGTGACAGGTTATTCCATTACATCACTATCATAAAGGATTATTTTTCTTTTTGCTCAGAAAAGCAAATCTCAGGTTTGAGAGTTTATCGTATCTCCTGCATCTTTTTTATGAACCCTCTGCTTCAGATTATAACATCCATGTCTTCCAATGTAAGAAGAGAATGCTGACAATTAGAAAAGGAATCTGGAAATGGCTGCAGCTGTGAAATTTTGTTATTAACCAAAATATAATCTGTCAGAGATTTATTTCTTATATTTGGCACGCACATTTAAAGCTTGACACAATAAGTGCTGCTTTCATAGGAAAATAGATTCCAGGCTAAAGAAGATGTGCAGTTTTCCAAATTTATTCTTCTCCCTTTGTTTTTAATGCAGACATATCGTCATTTCTGAAAAGCTCTGAATGGGAAGCCATCATGAATGGTAAATAAATTATCAGAATATGCAGAAGAAAGACAGCACTGACAAAATTTTGAATATTAATGAATCTAAAGAAAAGTGAACATTTTTTGAGATAATAAATTATAATTTTGGATCAAGTTTGTCAAAGAAAAAAGAAGAAAGTAGCAAATATTTCATTTGTTCATTTTTATTCATCTTAAATATTTACAGGCAATTTTTTTTTTCATCCAGTTGTTCAAAATCCTAAATTTGTTGATTTAAAATGATTTTCCTGTGAAATAGTCCAAAAACATTATTTCATTATGCATCTATCTATTGATATATATATATCTATATATATATCTATATATAACGAAATATAGTCTTAAGGTGTGCTATATTTATGGGATAAAGTGCTCAATATCAGAGATAGAGCATGTGTAAATATAAAAGTGAACATAGAAGTCAACACTTAGAGGCGACAGTCTGTTTCATGCTATATGCAATCGTCAGGCCACATATGCTGTTATTTTTCTCGGCTATTTATATATATACGGGTTAGTGGTGCATTGTGGGTATTCTATTATGGCGGTTCTTTTTTACCGGAAGTTGCTTTGTTTATTTATTTGGGTGAAATTATATTGCTCGTTTTTATTTTTTTGTTTCTTATTTTATTTATTTATTTATTAACGTAGTAAAAATTTGTTTATATCACGTATTTAACAGTGAAACAAAAAAAAAATCTTTATTATTTTAAAAATAACGGATTCGACATAGATATAAAAACTAATCTAAACGAAGTAGATTTCCTAGATGTTACCTTCAACCTAAGAGAAGGCACATATAAACATATATATATATCTATATATATATATATACACACACACATACATATATATATATATATATATATATATATATATATATATACAATGGGAAAGGTGATAGATGTAATTTATGCCTTGTAGAAAAATTAGCTATCTTAAAACATTTAAATTGAACTAACTTATTAAACAAGAGAAATGAATTGATGGTCACATATACACATAAAAATAAATACTTGTTGAAATATGTTGATCCAGATTAATTTCTAATAAAACTTTTCCTTTTTAATTTTTCTTCTGTTTACATATCTTATATTGAGCATATATGATATTTTATGTTTTTATAAGTATTTTTAATACAAATCTTTTTTAAATAATCATCAAAATTAAACCCCATTTATTTTAAATAAAGAAACTAAATCCTGTCTATTTTAAATACAATTTTTTTCTAAACCAGTAATTCCCGTATAATGTCTGACCTGTGGCAGCATTGTGTTAACCAGTTATATTTAATAAAATTTAAAGTATATAATGGTCAGTCTCTACCCAGCACCTGAAGATTGCATTGCGCATGAAACTCTGAGTTGTGCAATGTATATTTATTAATATATGCTTAATATTTCTCTTATATTACATTGAGCACTATTTTATTAACACTAGCTCTCTATGGGATGTGTTTTATCTTATATATATATTCATTCCACAATTTTAAACTTATAATAAGTACATGTTCCAAGAAATAGGACACAAGATAGAACCTTTCCAAAAGAGAAACTATGATTTGGAATTTTTTTTTTTTAAACATTTCACCCCAAGCAAGGCAGGAAGCCACTAACATGCAAGGAGTTACAGAGAGTTGGAGCAAGAGCAAGAGTGATAGAGGAAAGGATGAAGAGAAAGATAAGGGATAGATCAAGGCATCTGGATATATCAATTGACATTACATTTGAATAGTTGGAGATTATAGCTATCAGGGAAACAGGAAAAGGGGATGGAGTTCCACAGGCGAGAAGTGCGAGACATGAAGCTATTGGAGTAGAAGAGGTGGCTATATTTAACAGTTTTGACAGTGAAAGGGTGTGAGTGAGATGCCAGCCTAGGAGAACACTGAAGTCTGGGAACCAGCAAAATCAGCTCATCAGAGCAGTTACCATGAAAGTATTAGTAAAAAGGACAGAGGGAGGTGATGGCATGTCTGTGAGAGAGCGACTGCAGACTAGATGCCAGATCAGGGCCAATTACATTGCATATCCGTCTCTGGATCTTATCAAGAACCTTGAGACAAAGAGAAGGTGCATCAGACCATGGCAGCAATACTCCATGCAAGGACGAATGGTTGATTTGTAGATTTGAAGGATCGACTCTGGCAAGAAAAATTTCCTGGCGTGGCACAGGGAGCCAACTTTCCTTGCGGTGGACGAAGCTATTAACTCAATGTATTTGTTCCATCTCAGGTCAGCAGTCAATGTGAGGCCGAGTAGTCACAAAGAGGAGCTCTCAAGAAGTTGAGCATCAGACCTTAATGGCACCTATTCTGAAAGTAGTGATGCCATCTACCTTGAGGATAATGATGGCACCTACCTTGAAGGTATTGATGCCACCTACACTGAGGGTAATGATGCCACCGACCCTGAAGGTAATGATGGCACCTAGCCTGAATCCATCAAAACCATTCAGGATGCAGAATTAATAAATACTAAATACTTCAAATGCCTGGATTCTACGGATCAGTTTTTCTTTTTCCTTTTTAATCATTTTACTCCAAGCAAGGTGATAATGCGACTAGGATGCAGGAGGTTATGGAGAGTGAAAGAGGATTGGAAATCTTTACTAAGGAAAAATAAGGAAAAAACCATAAAGTAAAAGGATTCAGGGAGAAGATGGCAATTTATTTTGCCTTTAAATTTTTGGAGATTGTAGGAAAGCAAGAAATCAGCAGAGAGTTCCACAGGTGAGATGTGCAAAAAAAGTAATTATTAGAATAGAACATTATGGTTGCTTCTAGCTAGCTCAACAGGAAAATTGTGCAAACTTGTTGCCAATCTAGTAACATGTTTAAATACATGTGATGGAGGCACTAAAGAGGAAAGCTCATCAGAACTGCCATGAAAATATTTGGTGAAAAGAAAGAGAGAAAAAATGTCATGATGGTAAGTGTCTGAAGTTGAGATGCCAGGTCATGACTGCTTACGTTGCAGATCCTTTTTTGTATTTTTTCAAGAATCTTGCGATATAGGAGAAAAAGACCAGACATGACAGTAGACTTAGAAATTGGTTCAATATAATCACTCCAGTTGTGTCATTTAGCAACTGATGACATCATGAAGGTCACTGATGAATATCAGGAACAACTGGATTAAGCCAAATATTCATCCCTTGAGCTAGACTGATGGCAAATGAAGAAGCAGTAAAACAGCTATTGTAAAATCCGGAGAGAACAGGAGCCAGCCCAGGAGCACATTTCTTTAGAGCAATTGCAAGGATAGTGTCAAATCTGGAAACCTTGTGGGGGTTTAGTTCAGAAATGATCGCTGAGATCATAGACAGAGTTATGTGCATATTATTTAGCAGAAACTCTCTTTTAGGGGGGAAATCAAGCAGAGTTACTACCTGATGAGTCAAGACTTGGAAGAGAATTGCTTTACCTGCAGCAGATTACAACACTTCAAACTGATTGAAGAGAGGAAGGATTGAGGGTTTGCTCTCACAGAGCCACCATTAATCTCTAGAACTAAACTTGTGAGAGAGGTTTTATGATGCCTTATTCTATTAGCAAATAGCGATTTTGGCACTTTGAGGACATGCTTACATTCATTACGAAGAGTGACAAAGAGACATCTGTTACAATTAGACTTGTCATTTTCCCAGAGATGGAAGACGTGATTTCTGCAGGTTATAATGGCTGTTCAGGCAGGAGAGAATCAAAGAGAGAAGTATAGTTTCACTTGGTATTTCTGTGATGGCGTGAAATCTTTCATGCTGGTTTCACCCAAGAAAAGTCATCTTGAGTGGTTGTGGCAGACATGAGACAGAACCTGGGACGAGCACAACTGGTCGTGACTTGCCTTGTCCCCGCCAAAAAGAGCCCGTATTTGCTTAGCATGTAAAGCTACTGCAGTTGAAATGAGGGAGAAAAAAAGCACTTACCGCTCTGCCGTAATCCGTCCTCGACCAGATAACGTAAAAGAATGAGGGGGGACTTGCATTGCATTTTTATGCAATAAAGATGCAATGCATTATGGGACATGGACGCAATGAATTATGGGATCACATGAAGACACAAGGGATTATGGGTATATGGACAAATATAAAAGCAACTACTTTTTCCCAGTGGGTGGAGTTCTTCGAGTGACGTTCACGGTTGGCGGCTAGAAAAGCCTGTTAGTGTGATTTTGAGACAGAACTCAAGAAGGAATGACTCGAGGTTGGAATACCAGTTGGGAAAGCTTGAATTTACTTGCTGGTTGCTGTTTTCTTTATTCACCACAGTGGTACATTTCTCAACCAAAATGATTAAAAATATTATTCCAAGGGGCATCATAAAGAAACCCATGGTGATTTCAAATCAGTGCATTGATAACAGAAATATGCCTGACAGGAAAGTGGAATAACATATTAACAGACATTACTTCATGGATGAAGCTGCCAAGAGGACAGACATGCAGAGCATGACATGAGTCCAAAGAGGAGGTAGGGAAGAGATCAAATAAAGAAGTTTATCCATCAAAAATTTTTATTAATCTGTTGAGCACACATTCTCTGTCTCTTTCTCTGTCTCTGTCTCTGTCTCTCTCTTTGTAAAAAAAGGTGGGTTCCTGTGTCATGCCAGAATTTTTTTCTTATCAGAGTCCAGCTTGCACATTTACAAACTTACTATTCATTCATGCATTGAATACAACTGCCATATCTGGTCTGGTGCCTCTGCTTTTCATCTCGTAGTTCTTGACAAAATCTAAAGAAGTATCTGTAATGTAATCGATTCTGAATTGTCATCTTGATTTGTCACTTTCTCATTGACATTGCATGGTTTCCTTCTGTCTTTTTTATAAAATAATTTCATCGCAACTGCTCTGACAAGCTTTTTTCCTTGGTGCCCTGACTACATGAATTTAAGTGTGCTACTAGATTGGCATCTAGACCCTTTTAATGTTGAAATAGCTAAATGCAACTGCCACTTTTATTCCAAGAGTTTCTTTTATCGCACTTCCTGATTGTGGAACTCCCTTCTGTTTACTTGCCTCCCTGATAACTACAACTTCAAAAATTTAAATGCAATGTCAATGGCCATCTTCTATTTTCTTGAATCATGTTCATCTTTTGTCCTTTCCTCAATCCTCTCTATAATCAGTCTTTTCCCTCATTTTCACTCCCTGTAGCACCCTATGGCATTTCATCCTTGCTTGGGGGAAAATGATTAAAAAGAATATTGAAGTCACCCCAAGCAAGGCAATAAGGCCATTAAGGTACAATGTGTTACTTGGTGTGGAAGAATTAGAAACCAGAAACAACAGAAGAGTAATCAGGAAAACAGTAGATGATGATTGACATTGCATTTAAATTTTTGAAGATTCATGACAGTCACTCTTATTAAGCTTCAGAAGAACTAGAAAAATTCCATCCTAAACAAAAAACAAGGGATAAACCTCTACTCCTGTTCAAAAGATGAGAGAAGAGTATGTACTGGGGCGATAAGCAGACCTAAAAAAAAAAGTAGAATAGAATAAATAAATACATGGCTAATCAAATAAAAATTTTAAAAATAAAGTAAAAGAATGGATTAGAATCTGGGTATAAGGGGGAGATGTTAGAGGTAAACAGTCAGTCAGTTATGTGCTATGTTTGATACATGACTGACAAGGCAGATTTTTTTTTTCTCGCAGTAGGTTGCCATTTTTTTCTGTGGTAGCCATTCATTTACCATAGTGGTGGTGGGGGGAGAAGAAGAGGATTCATAGCTTTCCCAAGAGTGTTAGCATGTAAGTGAATGTAATGGATTCGGCTCTCTGATTCCTCAATCCAAGCCGCTATCCATTACTCCACCGTGCCTCCAAGAGGTATACAGTTAACTTAATGTGCACTTCCAGTGTATGTGACAGTAGTTTCTTTTCAAATTAGCAATTAATTTTAAACTTTCTGAATTGCATTGTCTCGTAGTATAAACGACAGTCAACAAAGTTTTTGTCATTTAAAATCACAATTGGAATAGGAATGTGATGAAGAATTTGCCCATTTTTTCGCTGCTCATTCCAAGACAATCTCTCTTCTTTCCATTTACATTTCTCTTCATCTCTTAACCCAGAAAAGAAAAGTGTTGACGTCAATTGTAGGATTAGCTTTGCATTATAAGAAATCTAGTATAGGAGATAAGGAAATTGAATATACAGTCCAGCTTAAATTATTATGCAAACCAAATAAACCTCAATAACTCAAAATTGCTTTAAAAACTTTGTCAAATTTTAAACAATTAATTTAGATGTTAAAACAAAGCTCAAGTTAATTTTTTAGGCAGTTTCAACATGTTTTGTTGAAGTTATTGGATTTATTATAAAAAATTCCTACTTTTTACTTCATGGTAACTAAATCATCAAAAATTGATCCAGGCCTATAATATAACAAATAACAAAAATATACAATATGTCTTTGAAGCATTTACATCTTAATATAGTGACCCTTCTTCTCAATAACAGTCAGCAATCTATTATCCATTGATTTTGTTATATTTTGTTAACTTCAGCAGTTTCAGTTTCTGACATGTTGGTTTCAATCTGCTTTGCTGTCACATTGTTTGTCACCTTCAAATAATTTCATCTTCACAATTAAGCATAGATTTTTGAACAGGTTCATATCGGGACTTGATGGTGGCTATTCCGTTATCTTCTCTCCTGTAAATCTTTTATGTTAAAAAAATTAATGGGTAACCTTAGATACATGAAAAGGACTATTGTCAGGCATAAATACATACTTTACTTTGTAACTGGAACTTGTACTATTCAAAGAAAGTCTTGTCCCTGAAATTGAAATAGCACTATTCAGTTTAACACCTTCGTTGATTTTAAATGGTTTAATAAGGGTTTGGTCAACACTTCCAGATCATAACATCACACTGCCACCTGCTTGTTACTTCCTTTTAGCCACAGGCACATCTACATAGGTTAAAATCTATCTTCTGGCACATCCATCAGGTCAACTGAATGTCACCTGATATTTGTCCATAAAAATTACTTGACATTTGTCAATTCTCATTTATTTCTTGGTCAAAATTTGTTGCTGTAAAATACTTTCTTTACTGTAAGGATTTTGCAAAGGAGATTTCTTGACTGATTCCAGTTTGTAAAGTATTGTACACATTTTGTTCTTGACTCCTTCAATTCCATTTTGTTCAAAGATCTGAGCACTGATCAAAATTGGTTGTTTTGATATAACACAATTTCATTTATTTTACCATCAAGTAAACAAGTTATTAAAACCCTTTCCTTTACTTCTTGTTCTCAACTTACTTATATTTTCAACAGCCCTCTTTATCATTTGATGAAGTTCCTTTGATATCTACAATGCGAACATTCCCTCACTCAATAACTTTGTTATTTTCTATTTTACAACATTTGTTACATCCTTTCCATTATCCATGTTTCAACATATATTGTGGAAAAAAAAAGAAAAAAATATTTTTTATTAGATTTCAGAGACCTTAAACTAATATTAATTTAATCTGCATTATAACTTCAAACTGCAGGTTTTATGATAAATCCAATAACTTTAACAAAACATGTTGAAACTACATAACATTTTAACACAACCTTTGTTTTGACTTCTAAATTAATTGCTAAAAATTTGATAAAAATTATTCAAAGCAAGTTTTAGGTACTGAGGTTTATATGATTTTCAAAATAACTTCAGACAGATTGTAGTATAGTCTGTGCAAGGAGTAGTTTCACACAACACCACAAATTGCTACAAAACCAAAACATTAACCTAAAAACTAGAGTGATGTTCTGAAATAACTTTATCAGATCAAGAATTTCATATGGATGTCATGTCTGATACCAAAACCATTCAGCAATTTCAAAACTGTTTGCTGCATGCAATTGGAAAGCAGGATCAGCATCTTTTATTATTCATAAGTGCCTATCTCTTCATATTTGTGCTTTTAAATGCACAGGGCATTGTCTGTATTAAGCTCTCAGTCAAATACGTGTATAATTTTGTGAACCAATATAGTTCTTGTGTTTCATTGATGCATCCAGATTCAGAGCATGGAGGTTTCTAAATGGATAAGAAGTGGAATTCTCTATTCATATGATCATTGGAAATGGTTAATATTATCAATCTGATCCCTGGGATTTCTTTAACTATAACAAAATATTTAATGTAACAACATGAAGACTGAAATTGGTAAGCCAAGTTTAACTTCTAGTCTAATGTGTTACATTCACTTGCACATTAATTCCCTTGGTGAAGGCATTAATCCATCTCTTCTCTCCCCTCTTTTGGGTTAAATAGTAGAATAGACTCAGTTTAATAGAAATGAGTATCAGCAGAGAACTAAACAGTAAATGATTTGACTATCTTTCCAAAGACAATTCAGAGTTAAGAAAAGAAAAGAATTCTTTGGAGAACCATCATTTGTTGATGTCCTAAAGTGATATGGAATTTTAACAAAATGAAATAAAATTTCATAAAACAAATTAATATTTAGGTCTCTGGACAAAAGTCATTTTAACATTTGTTTTTAATCGAATTCACCCTAAGCAAGGCACTAAAGCCACTAAGACACAAAGGGTTACAGGATGTGGAAAAAGTAGAAAACAGAAACATTACTAAGGAGCAAGAACAAAAGAAGACTAATCAGGAGGACAGTAGATTTTTAAAAGTTTTTGGAGATTAAAGTTGACTGGAAAGCATGGAGCTGGAAGAGAGTTCCACAAGCAAGAAGTGCAAGAAAAGAAACTGTTGACATAGAACTTACAGTTGCATCTCACTAAATGAACTGTAATTGAGACCTTGCCCTAAAATTCATAAACCTAGATACCATGTTATCTTCTTGTAAATAACGATAATCTAAGAACTTATCAGGAAAGTATTTTTGAAAAAGGGGCAGGGAAGCATCTTTATGATGGTGAAAATGTGACAGAAGCTGAAATGCCAGATCAGGACCCATAATATTGCTGATTGTTCTATGGAATTTATCAAGGATCTCTAGATACATAGCAGCAACAACTGACCATATATGGAAGCATGTCTTTGAGAATAGTTAATAACTATCTACTCTAATTTCTGAGATGTTTTCTTCTTGTAAATAACAATAATCTAAATCAGTCACAGAAGAATAGTCGAAATATTTAGAAATGACATTACAATGACTTTTTTTACCGTTTGTTAAAAGAAAAAGTTCATGAGAAAATGGTTTATAATTCTGTCATTAAGAATTTCAATGGATACAAGGAATAACATTTTCAACATCAAAAATCTCTCTTTTAGAAAATGAAATTGTGTAACAGTCACTCTGCCAACTCGAATAAAAATACTGACATATTAATTTGCAACAAATTCTTTCGGTTCTTTTAATATAGATCTTCTTGATCTGATGCCTCAACATAAGTAGTTGTATTCTATTTGATCTCAGCTAAATCAGGAAATATTATCACTATACATACACACACATATATATATATATATATATATATATATATATATACATATATATTTATATTAAGTAAATGCTATATTTAAGTAAATGCTCTGTTTATAATAAACAGTATTAACAACATTTACCGGCCCAAATGACCAAGAAATTGTCATACAAAATATGCATCCTCCGACAGGAATCAAATCTGTATCCTATATGGAACTGTCATATAGCCTGACATGCTTTTACCAATTTTGCCATAGAGGAGTATTCGGCTAGCAAGGTCGATTTTACTGTTTTTACATGGAAGATTGTAGTTTAAAAACATAAAATGTCTTTTTATATATATATATATATATATATATATATATATATATATATATATATATATATATATATATATATATATATATATATATATATATATATATATATATATATATATACACAATCATGAATATGTGTAGAAGTGTGAATCTGTAAAACAAATTTTATATGTATATATATGCCCATATGTTAACCTAGAGAAGAATAGGGCCACAACTCACCACACAAAGTTTCTGTAGCAAATAAGTTTTTATGGAAAAAAAAAAAACTGCTTGCTCCATTCCCAAAAAGTTTTGAATTCCTTCTAGAGTGGTTACCAAGCAAGGCTAGAGAGCTCAGTTTACCTGGCTATTATCTTCCTGCTCTGGGGAGAAGCAATATGCATATGCATTCATAGAAAACACTAGAATGCTCAAGAATTAACAAGGAGAGTACATGTCTGCAAAACTGAAAGTCAAAATAGCTACAACTGAAAGAAAAAAAGGAAAAGAAAGAAACAGTGAGAAATGTGAGTCTAAAATGAAAAATATGACAAAAGGGACAAATAACCACAACGTTATACATGTACGCACAGATGCACAAATGTAAACATGCACACACATGCCCTATGAAAAACAAACTTGCACCAATGAAAAATGAATGTAAAAATGAAATAACACAAGAAGTATAAAAATCAATTGTTGATACCCACTGACAAGTGGATGGAGTGCTTCTTGGTGGGTCCATCTATGAAACTCTGGAGTCAGAAGGTAAAGGTAACATCAATAGGCTATGTGACAAACCTTTTCCTTGTATTAATTTTTTATTTATATATATCTTTTTTATTTTTATATATAATATATATATATATATATATATATATATATATATATATATATATATATATAATTATGTATTTGGGAGGCAATACCTCTTTTTATAAAAGTTTCACTGAAAACTACTGACAAGGTCCTGTGCTAAGTTTTTTACTTAATTAATATTGAATCAGTATTTAACACTCAATAATATAAACTATGAACATGACCACAAAGTGCTGACTGTGTTTGGAAAAAAAACATTTCTTTAACTCTAGATACATGCATAAAACAATCTATACATTCAGTTAAAATTAAAAGTAAAGCCATCCTTGACAATGGCAAAAGGTATAGCTGAAATCACTCAAACATACAAAACATTCAGACAATTTTTATATAACAAGAATGGTGGATGAGGGTTGAGTAAATTTTAAGTTTTTACTGAACAAGCTTCACAAGTGAATTGTTTTAAGTGGTCCAATACCTGTGCATTGTGATGTACCCTTATCTATCCAAAAAGCATGATACTCTGTACTTTTGCACTGTGATCCACGTATAGGATGATGCTTCAATCGCAAGCTTTTTTCAATAGGACTTTCCCATCTTCTAGATACAGGCTGGCCATAAGATATTTGTCCTTAGCCAAACTTCTACAGGCTGGTTTGAATTCAAGGTTTTCTTTCTCTTTGATTATCATCCAAGGGTATAGGGCACTGTCTGTTCTACTACCCTGTCCATAGCTGGGGTGGGGAACCAAAAAATATTCATGACTTTACCATGGCTAATTGCATGTTTGCAAATGTAACAAACTTGACTAGAATTCAAGCTTGGCTTTCCAATTTCTCATTCCAATCTGTTACTCATAACACCAGTAATACATCTTAGGCTACAGCACCTGGTATTCCCAAGTGGTTATCCATCTAAGTATTGATCTGGCTCAATGTTGCTTAACTTCAGTGAACTAGTGTTTCATTGGTTGTAAGCCATTATATGTTATATATATATATATATATATATGAAGAAATATAGTTTTAAGGTGTGCTATATTTCTGGGATAAAGTGCTCAATATCAGAGATAGAGTGTATGTAAATATAAATATAAAAGTGAACATTGAAGTCAACACTCAGAGGCGACAGGCTGTTACATGCTAGATGCAATCATCAGACCATGAGTGTTGGATTTTTTCTTAACTATTTATATATATGGGTCAGTGGTACATTGTGGGTAATCTATTCTGGCAGTTATTTTGGTAAGAGTTACTTGTTTATTTATTTATTTATTTGTTTAATTTGTTTATAAGTTACTGAGGAAAATATATATATATATTATATGTGTGTATGTCTATATATTTATTTTTCTATCCCTTTTTATGTATTTTAATGTCTTTTTTCTTTACATTGTTCATTGACAAATATTTGTTTTTCGATTTTACACCTATTAAATTTTATCTATTGAACTATTTTTATCTATATATCTTTGGCCATATAAGTTATATTTTAATAGTCTGTTTAAATTCATTTACTAACACTTTCAAATTAGAATATTTGTTGGTGTTGTTATAAAATAAAATAAGACATATCTCGGCTGATTTGCAGGCAAATAAACTAACATACTCAAGGCCCCATCACAAAATGACCATTATCGTCATTTGCGCATAGGTCTGATGTATGAGTTCTGGTTGAAAAATAAGATAATATTTTAAAGTGTTTCTATTTTTCGACCAATAAAAATGCTTCCCTCCGACTGATACTCGCGTCATTTTTCGGGCCTGTTAAACCATAAAAAACGCCATAAAAGGGGTGACACGCTGGCACTCAACAGGAAACCAGGGAAGAGATCTGTCATGGTCAGTCTGGGCAGTCAGCAGCAGTCAGCAGGAGGAGTCCCACGCCAACCAGTGAGAACTACTATGAGAGATCAACTCAGATTGGCAGCCAGCTTATGAACTATACCACAAGGTAGCTGTCCCAAACCCAAATGTGTGTAAGACCGCTTATATACGCCTTTCATTGTATGTATATGTTCTCTGGGTTTTTTTCTTCTTTTTAAGGGTTGTGGACATCTATTTCCTGTTTTCTTCATGTTTTTCATGTTTGTATATCTAAATATGTTTGTGTATTATAATCTGATTGTGTATGTATTGTCTTTTGCAAGATTTCACCCTCCCCTGCTCATATTACCATTTCAAATGGATCAAAGTTATAACGAAGCTTTGCGTCAACATTATATGTATTTTTCCCTCAGTTTCTTCTTTAAATAGTTTTATAATATTTTAAATTTAATACAGATTAAATTTAAGATTTAAAATTGGTAATTTTTAATTCTCAATTTTATAGTAAAATTTAATATTAATTAAAATGATTTCTATTTTAGTCTAACCCTAACATTAATTATTATAACCAAGGTTCATTGTCAAGTTTTTTGAATTCTCATATACTTGTATTTTGATTGGTCATTGCAGTTTATGTTAATGGCAAATGGTGTTTGGTTGATTTGAACCTTTTAAAACCCTTTATTCTACATTCAACACCAACACTTGATAAGACAACAGTAGTGTTGAAACAAAATGGCTGTTTTTGTAGTGATTTTATAACATATTTATATTATAATTTTTGAATAAATTATATATATATATATATATATATATATATATATATATATATACCCAAATGTAAAAGAACAAAGAGTAAAATTTCAACATTCAAAACATTAATTCAAAACAGGGCTCATCTATTTATTATGCACTGTTACATTACGACATGAACATACCCTGTACAAAACTATACATCCTGTTTCAATGTTATAAATTAACTTAAAGTAACAGTTCTTCAGATATCCCTGTAACTATTGGCCTATTAGCCTTCTACTATTTTTGTCAAAGTATTAGATGCTCTAATCAACTCTGAATTGGTTAAGCATCACTGCTTGCAGAGATTTCTTTCAGAAAAGCAATATAGCTTTCACAGGTAAACTTATGATGTGTTAAAATTATTATTGAAAGAGTCTATCAAAATTTAGATAAGAATGGTGAATCTCTGGCTGTTGCTTTAGATGTGAAATGATAATTATTCTGAACTTCTTTGCTTGTAGATCTTTTTGTATTAATGTGGGTCACCCTCAGGACTCTATTACGGGACCAATGTTGTTCCTAATTTTCATTAACATCCTTCTTGTTATCATCAGTCCTGAATGTGGTATCTATGTTGATGACACCACTAATTACAAGGGTAATAAATAGCTTGCTAATTTTAACACTTCCAAAGTGAAACTGCTCTCTTTTAAATGTTGGAGAGACACTTTTTTGACTTTCATCAGCATAACTGATGCTAACCTCTGAGAGCATTTCTTCTGACATGAAATGGAAAGATTATATTGAATCAATTCTTAGATTTGCTGCTAAGAAAGTTGGTTCACTGTGTAATGCTAAAATAAAACACCAAGAGAAATCTGCAATGTTACTGTTCCTGACCTGGCATCATGGCTTTAGTCACTTTCCCTCCACTATAATGTACCTTCCCTGTGACTTTTCTATGAATACCGATTGTCCTAATGAGCTTTCCTCTGTGGTACATCGACTTAGCACATTACAAGATTGGCAGCAAGTTCTCATTATTTTACAGATGAAATGATGAGATGTAATTCTGTAAGTTCTTTGCTAACAGTTGCACCTCTCAATGGTAAAACTCTCTTCCAGGTTTTTGCTTTCTGGTCATGTTTGATCTTCAAAAACTTAAATGCAATATCAGTCGCTAACTTCTCTCTTTTTGATTTCTGTTCTTTTATTGCTCTCTCTCGTAAATAATGTTTTTCTATTTCCCATATTCTTTCACACTTAGTAACCCCTTGCATCTTAGTGGCATTATTACCTTGCTTTGGCTGAAATTATTTAAAAAAAAAATGTAAATGTTTGAACTGAAAGCTGTAGGGAATGCAAACCACTTCGCTACCTTTCCCAAGAAAATTAAAAGCAATTTTTCTTTATGTCTCTTTAAGATGATTGGGGTCATTATTCTCCACAACTTTCTTTCCTTTGTAGCTCTTAGCACTTTTTTTATTATCTACTCAACTCCTTGTTTTGCAATCCATTTTGTTAGGGAGGTTACTTGATATTTCTCTCTGCCATACTTACCTTCAATAAACCAAAGCAAATATAGTTTACATATATATATATATATATATATATATATATATATATATATATATATATATATATTTGGTCTGACGATTGCATCTAGCATGAAACAGCCTGTCACCTCTGAGTGTTCACTTTTATATTTATGTTTACATACACTCTATTTCTGATAGTGAGAACTTTATCCTATAAATATAGCACACCTTAAAACTATATTTCTTCATATATATATATATATATATATATATATATATTAAAGAATAATATATATATATATTAAAGAATATAGAAATTGTCAGACTATGTGTCAACCAAAATCAAGGGATGTGACAGTTAATGGGGGAGAATGACTATCTTAAAGAAAGGTGAGAAAATTGCAGCTTTTCATTATTTAAATGAAAATTTATACCGGAAAAAACAAAGAATTTTATAAAGAAATTTTTGTCATTATCTTTATCATTAGTAAGTACAAAATCTATAAAACTATTATTATTATTATTATTATTATATAATTTTGCCTTCAACCTTCCTGGGGGTGGCTATCAAAATTCTGCAGTCAATCTCCAGCAACCAGACTATTTTGTTTATTTTTCTGGGGACAGAAACGTTCAGCTGTTACTGATGCAACCAACCCAAATATTTCTGTTTTTCCCCAACAAGTTGAGCTGACAGGGTTATAATTGATGTTTTCTCTTAAGAAACTATTTTATCTGTATACATCATTTTCAAAAAATGTCAACACCATCAAAGATTAAGGAAAATTTCTTGCTTTAACAATTTTATTCTCATTATTATAATCTAAATTCATTTCATGACTGGACACATATTAGCTTGTAGCAAATGAAAAATAAAATCCATAAAATTGTTTTCTTATGATGTATCATTGTTGTACTTTACTTTACACATGAATTGTTCATCATAAGTAATTTTCTCATCCTTAAGTTCCCTTTTATCAGATGATGGACATAAGTAGAATAAGGATAAACATTTTGCATTTGGAGGAGAAATTGCTGACAAGGAAACCTTAGAAATTAAATTTGATGAGAAAACTGACAAAAAAGGGATATCCTCAATTAAAAAGCATCATTGCATACCCACAAGTGTCATAAGTAATTTATTTAAATTCTATGATTCTAAAACAATTTATTTCTATAGAACTTCCAATTTTCACCAGTTTTGTGTTTTTCAAACAGTTAAGCATGGGGCGGTTGGTCTGTTATAGTGTGAGGATGTTTTGACATAGAGGGGGCTGAAGCATTGATTCATATCAATGGAAATACATGAAAAAGAATAATATCTTTCAATTTTGCAAAGACATACCATACGTAATTACATGATTATACATAATTGAAAAGAATCACCTCTCAACAAGACAATGATCCAAAATACTCTTCTTAAATATTTCAAAATTACCTCAAGTCAAAAAAGTTGGAAATTAGGACATGGCCACCTCAATCTCTTGACCTCATGATCAATGAATTAGTATGGGGTGAATTGGATAAGACAGTTCAAAGAGAATACCCAAAAAGTGAGAGTGAGCTTTTTAATGTTTGAAGATGCTTAAGAAGTCCTTCCACCTCCATTTTTTTCAAAATTTGTTGGAAAGAATGTTAAGAATTAGTAAAGCAGAAATTAAGGCAGGTGGTGGTTTTGTTGATAAAAACAAAATATGATGCTGTTGTATGTTTTCATCTAGTTAAGTGTTTATTTTTCTTTCAAAATATGAGTACTCTGTAGTTAATGAAATTATATTTTTTACTCAAAATATATATATATTTCATTCTAATGTGCTTTTTAAAGAAATGCATGGTGGCTTCAAACTTTTTTTGCATTGTGTGTGTATATATATATATATATATATATATATATATATATATATATATATATATATATATATATATATATATATACACACAAATGAGAGAAAGAACAACTGAAGTAAACTTCCACTGTTCGTAGCATTTACTTTTATAAAAGTACTCAATGGTAAGTAAATGGTGATTAATCACCATTTACTTACCATTTTTTTTAGGTTTTTGTTATATATATATATATATATATATATATATATATATATATATATTTACAAACACACACATAGAAATAAGATAAAAGGTAAAGATTAAAATAAGTTAAAAGCTTAAAATATAAAATAAACCAAGGTCGCACTTCCATAGTAAACAGGCCATGAATATATATAATATAATAATATTATTAATACAATAATATCAAAATTTGCTACATAAATGTATATATATATATATATATATATATATATATATATATTTATAAAATAGCACACAGTGAGTTCTGGTGGTAATAATAAAACATTGCTTGATGTAAAATAACATTTATATATTTGCTCTTCACCATTGGATCCATCTCTGAGCTTCATGCACATAGCAATCATCAGGCACAAATTAAACACTATGCAAATGAAACACAGAGTTGCATCAAACTGTAAGAAACAAATGTATTGATATATATATATATATATATATATATATATATATATATATATATATATATATATATATATAATAGCTAGTGACTTGTATTCAAGGTTACCCATCTACTAGGGCAGCTAGCCTATACCTATTGCAGATGCTCGCTCAGGCAAATTTGTGTTTTGGTCAACACCTTCATAGCCCACCTGTGGTTTATATTGCAACTATGCTAAGTAGACCTTAGTTACAGTTTCTGGGAGAGAGAGTGTGTTATCTAGCATGATCAACAATTTGAACAAGACCAGCACACTCAAGCCCTCAGCCACGATGATTTGTGGCTTTGTGCTAGCACAGCTATTGACTGCCCACTAGAGTTCCATCAACTAAATTTCATTCACAAGGCTTGAGTCAACCCGTGGTATGGTTTTCAGGCACTTTCCAAAGGTGTACATGTTGGGATCAACTTTAATCCAGTCCAATAACATCAGAAAGCTGCCTTCCAGACAAATTGGGCATCATGAGATTTGAACCCAGGTCTCATGATCAGAAAGCAAACATTCTAGCCACTCAGCTATGTGGCTATATATATATATATATATATATATATATATATATATATATATATATATATATATATATATATATATATATATATATATATATATATATATATATATATATATATATATATATATGGGTAGCAACATTTTTTGAAACATATTTCATTAAATATGCAGACAAGGAAGATTTAATTAAATTTTTATTTAGTTTTTTTTTCACCATCCTTATGTTTTTCGATTTTGTAGGAGTAATGGATAAAAATAAAATACAACTTAACCAGTCAAACATGAGTAAAAAGTAACAAGTCTAATAACAAAGCCCCCTTGAAAATAGGCTAAAAAACAGACTATTATGGGAAAAGTTTTGAAAAAATGCTGGAAAAACTAAATAAAAATGAATTAAATAATTTCTTGTCTGCCATATTTAATGAAAGATGTTTAAAACATAAGTTGCTGCACAAACTTACATACATATATATATATATATATATATATACATATATATATATATATATATATATAATAGAAATAAATTTGATTGTTACAGTTTGATGTAACACTGAGTTCCATGTTTATAGTTTTTAATTTTTGCCTGATGATTGCTATGTGCATGAAGCTCAGATATGCATCGAACGGTGAAGAGCAAATATATAAATTTTAGCTCTGTTATTTCACATCAAGCACTGTTTTATTATTACCACCAACACTCACTGTGTGTGGTTTTATAAATAAATATATATATATATATATATATATATATATATATATATATATATATATATATATATATGTTTGTTTGTGTTTGTTTGAATGCATGTATGCATTTGCCTGTCTGTAGGGGTTGGACACACATGCATTCAGCCAATCCTTTTTCATGTATTTATGAAGTTGTTTTAGCAGATTGTTAAGTATAAAAGCATTGAGTTTTCAATACATTTTTTCTATTTGATTCCAGAAAGCAAAGCAAAGAAAATTGTCCCAAACTGCCAGGCCATATTCAGAAGTAAACATGAGACCAGTTATCTGCGGTCAAACAAATAAAAAAAATATAAAGAAAAAAAATTGGATTGTAGGATCAAAAAGTATCACCATTATTTTGGTCTGTTTTTTAATTTATTTTTGGAAAAAGTTCTTTATCAAAACTAATGGAAGACTAACATGATTCTTCAGTTGAAAATGGTCTTTTTCTATTTGTTCAATTCAAATGGGCTGACTTGATCAAAGCAGAGACATGTTTCCCATGATTGAAACTATTTCATTTATGTTTGGCTATAAATTCAGCAGAAAATGAAATGTATACACATATTCTTTGATAAATAATTGTTTCTCAGTATATATATATATATATATATATATATATATATATATATATATATATATCTAATGTCTGGCTAGAAAATATCCATCCATTTAAAATTGATGAAAAATAGCCTACCTAGGGCAATGGTTTTTTTAGTCCCCACTCAATAAATTTGTCTTGTGATTTATCTCAGTTCCCTTACCATTTTTAAAAACAAATTATTTTTCCAAGATTGCTTCAGCTGCTTCATAACATTCCTGTTAATTTTGTCCAAAAATTGATGGAAATCAAATCTGGATTGTAGGTTGACTAACAGATGTGGGTCATATAATATCTTCCTAAATGATACTGTATATTAATAAAGAATCAGTGATCAATCCATTTACTTGGATACTGTAAATATTAAGGTCATATGATGCTGTTGACTGAGTAACTCCTTGATAGGTTGCCAATTTATAACAGGACAACACAACCAGTTCTCAAGATATTAAAAAGGCTGGATATATTTCACTAATGCCACTAAGATGCAATGGAGCTACACACACAAAGAAGAAATAATAAACCGAACACCATTTTTTTCTGAAAAAATTCTGGTATTGAAGCTGAAAGGGAAGCCATTCATTGTGGCTATAATAGTAGTTTACACACCAATGGCACAAAGCAAAGAGGAGGATATTGAATCTTTTTACTCCATGTTGGACAGTGCCAAGAGTCTATGCAAATCACAGGAAATCTTCATTATCATGGGAGACCTAAACACCAAAGTAGGCAGGGAAAAGACAAGGTATATAGCAGGAAGATTCAAACTAGGAACCCACAATGAACACAGAGAAAAATGGATCCAGTGGTGCACAACCAATGACCAGGTTCCAAGATCATCTGAGATGACTATGGACATGGAGAAGTCCAAGAGGAGAAACTAAAAACCAAATTGATTATATAACCATCAACAAAAGTTTCAGGAATGCAATGATTCACTGCAAAACCTACCCAAGTGCCAACTGCAGAAATGATCATCACCTTCTTATATGTAAACTAAGAGTGAGACTGCGGAAACTGAAGAAACCTAATGCAGCACCCAAACTGAAGTACATTAAACTCTTGAGTGATCCTAAACTAAAAGAAAAATATATGGACAATGTGAAGATACGAAGCATGCAATGGAAACTCAAAATGGGTCGCATTAAGAGAAGCTTTACTGATATTAGCAAATGATATCATCCCAAAGGATACAACTAACAGGACAGAAGACATGCTCATCAACAGGCTACATCAAAAGTGGAACACTCATATTAGAGAAGAAAAAAATTCTTCAATGCTGGAGCGAGTATATTGGAGAACTCTTCCATGACAAAAAGGAACAACCAGCAATACACAGAACTACTGAAGGACCTGGAATTCTGAAAACCAAAGTAAAAGCAGCACTGACCAAACTGAACAGAAATAAGGCAGACAGAATTGTAACGGAGATGCTGACAGCCTTAGATGACTTTGGCATAGACAAGATCACTGAAATAACATAGCTATGCCTAAGAAATCAGGTTTAAACAAATGCAAACTCCACTAAACAATAAGCCTAATGAGCCACATAACAAAACTCATCATCCATATTCTGTTGAATAGAGTGCACAGCAGAATCAGGCCAGAGATCGGACAAGAACAGTGTAGGTTCATTAAAGACACTGGAACAAGGAATGCAATATTCATGCTCAGAATGTTATCAGAAAGAGTGATACAGATGCAGAAGGACGTGTACCTATGTTTCATAGACTACGCAAAGGCCTATGACAAAGTATACCACAAGGATGTGATAGAACTGCTCAGCAGCCTTGATATATTTGGGAAGAATATCAGAATAATCAAGAACCTATACTAGCAGCAAACAGCACACATATGCATAGGGAACAAGTTCAGTGAATATACGAAAATAGAAAGGAGCATAAGGCAAGGATATGTCTTCTCACATTACCTGTTCAACCTAGACAGCGAGGCAATTCTGAGAGAATTGCCTACCCTACTGGGATTTAGCATTGGAAGCCACAGCCTTACCAACATAAAATATGAAGACAACACAATACTGATAGCAGACATGGAAGAGAAATTACAAAATCTCCTACAGAAGGTAGCGATGGAGAGTGAGAAGAAAGGACTAAGTATAAACTACAAGAAGACAGAATGCATGGTCATCAGTATGAGGAAGATCCCGAAATACGATTTGCAGGTCGGGAACACTAGAATCAAACAGATGCAGAAGTTTAAATATCTGGGAAGCATCTTGACAGAGGATGGTAAGTGTGACACTGAGATCCATAGACATATTGGAATGGTCAAGGACACATTCCAAAAGCTGGGCAGAGTAATGCAAGGCAGCAGGATTTCTTTGGTAACAAAGAAAAGAATACTGAGATGTTACATGACATCTGTTCTTCTTTATGGCAGCGAATATTGGACAATTTCCTCAAAGATGAAGAAGAAACTTGAGGCGATCGAGATGTGGGTCTACAGAAGGATGCTAAGGATATCATGAACCGAGCATGTGAGCAATGCTGAGGTCTTAGAAATATTACAAACAAGGAGAAGGTTTATACTTAACATCAGAAAGAGGCAGCTGAAGTTCTTGGGACACATAATGAGGAAGGAGGGCCTGGAGAATCTGATACTCATGGGTCAAATAGCGAGAAAGAGAGACAATGGAAAGCAGTGTGTGACATAGCTGACAAGCTTGAGCAGGTGGATGATAGAATGTGGTCTGGGGGAAGAAACAGAGGGAAGGAGCTTGCTGAGAGCTGCAAGGGATAGAGGAAGGTGGAGAGCCATGAACGTCTATGCCCTGAGAGGACATGGCACATAAAAAGAAAGAATTAGCATTTTTAAATTAATATAAAAATAATGAAAATGAGAAAATTCACAATCAATTGTTGAAACCTCCTGAGGAGTGGACTGAACAATTACAAAACAGTTTATCTTGAAAATGCTAAATTCAAGAAAAAAAGAGAGTTTACTTTTCTTATAAAGGGAGAAATGTAAACCAGACAAGAGGTACACCCATCTACTTCTGCTCAACATATGCACACGTACACACACTCACATGCACGTACACATACAGACGTGTACACACACACACAGAGACAAAAACACACATGCAACCAAAGGAGAAAAAAATCAACCTAACACCAATAAAAATTGCATAAATTATTTTTTAATTTAATATAAAAATAACAAAAATGAGAAAACCAGCAGTCAGTTGCTGAAACCTCCTGATGAGTGGACTGAAATATTACAAAACGGTTTGTCCATAAAATACTGCATTCAAGGTGTTCAATACAACATCAATCAAATTTTATATATGTATTAATCCTCTCTCTCTCTCTCTCATACATATATATATATATATATATATATATATATATATATATATAAATATAAATAAAACTTCAAACAGTTTTATAATGGACACTTCTTATTTGAAACAGACATTCCATTTTTCTTATTTATTAAGCAGTGTTTACTATGTCTATCGGTTTGTGCATTCAAGAAATCTAAGTAAAGAAATTATGTCCTCTGGCATGGATCGAACATTTTCTTTACTTAGATTTTTTCAATGTGCAAACTGGTAGACATAATTCCCACTGTTTAACAAATAGAAAACTGGTGCGTCTATTTCAAATAGGATGTTTTCCCTGTAATAATGTTTGAAGTAATAAAAATCTTGGATTAAAAATAAATCCATTATTTCTTTACACACCTGCACACATGTATATATATATATATATATATATATATATATATATATATATATATATATATATATATATCATGCACATTTACATCTATATATATATATATATATATATATATATATATATATATATATATATATATATATATATATATATATATTTATATATATATATATATGTAATACTATTTGTTGTTGCTACAGTAAATGTACAAAAGTTTTGTTAAAACATAAGAAAGTGTTATGTACTGAGAGACATTGAAACAAGAAGGGTTAATACTGAGAACCTTTGGGAAGAATTGAGGATTTAATGCACACTTAAACGACTTGAATTTTATGTTGAGCAGTTTGAACAATGGAAAAGTGACCCAGACTTAGTGGGTAATGATGATTGGCATGTGTTCTATGCAGCTGAAAATGCAAGCTGTAAAGTGAAAATTTCATTTTTTGTAAACAATTAATTTGGAGTTGATTCCCCTGGTCAAAAGGAGGGGTTGGATAAGCATCCAATGCTCATTGAGGAGATTTAGTGAGGGGTAATAATATGAGAGAGTGATATAAATATGATTGTGCAAAGCAAATTAAGGAGAAGAGGGAAGAGACAGAGATTAGACAGAGATGAAACCAGAGACAGGAGAGAGGCCCACATGATCATCTGCCAACAAACGCCTCCAACTTCAAGCTTGTGCAAAACATTACCAAAACAGCAAACCAAGCTTTACCAAGTCAACAACAATAATATCACTTCTGATTTATATGCGGGTTGGGCTGATAATTAATTGCATTCGAACTCTGATATAAACCAATTATTATACGGAGGACTGATATAAAAACAGTATTTACTTTTGTTCAATTTATTCAAGTGTTATTTTTTTTTCTCCATACAATTTCACCCTGCTTGGACCCGACCAACATGAAGATATCTGCAATGATTCGATCTTGGCCTCCTTATGATCAAACTTAAATCACAACATGGGATAAGGCAGGTCTGAGGTCATAGTCTTCATCAATCAGATGCAGTGTTGGAAGTCTTGGATGATTGGGCTTGGTGTTGTACAATTACATATATATATAAATTTTTAGTAAAAAATGGCAAACCAAAAACAATTATATGAATAAAAATGTGTTCAATGTACCTCCAAAAAGTAGAAAATACAGAATAATTTAAACTTTTTTCTAAAATATAATTAATAAAATATCTAAACCTTACTTCTACTGCAGATGGGCAAACACAAGAAAATTAATTCTATAGAAAATTCTGAAATAAGGTTTCAAGACTTATTTTATTATTATAATATGAAAATTTTCTCCCTTCTTTCTATTAGCATGAATTGGGTTCAAATATAGATTAAATATGGATCAGAATCTGATAGAATAAA
Organism: Acanthosepion pharaonis; assembly: GCA_903632075.3. Classification (NCBI taxonomy): domain Eukaryota; kingdom Metazoa; phylum Mollusca; class Cephalopoda; order Sepiida; family Sepiidae; genus Acanthosepion; species Acanthosepion pharaonis. The sequence continues at coordinate 546,855 of CAHIKZ030004140.1, forward strand.
ATAAAGAACAAATAAGAAACGTTTATTTAGCTAATAATATTATGTAATAAAAGGGAAACATGTTAGATTGATAATGGTACCTATTTGTATCTTTATCTTATATTTTTCTTACAGTAAGGTTCCTCTTGTACAAGGTAGAAGGGTTAGTTAAGAGGCAGTTTATATGGATAGGAGAGGAAGATAACAGTTAACTCTAGACTTGAACAAGTTAAGATTGTGGTGATCAAGGAAACATCCTCTTGGGAGTCTGTTGCAGTGGTCTGTGAGAAGAAGCTGTTTGAGTGGAACTTACTTCTCACCAATGGAATATGGAAGTGAACATGGGTGGGATAAACATCCTAATTTTTAATACCTGATTATTTTGCAGTAGGGGTGCTACTTGGAAAGAGGGAAAGAGCTAACTGACTGCTGCCTACCCCAATCACTGGGAAATACCCAGCAGTATAATTAAAGCTCCTGATCTTGACTTGACTTGAGAAAGTGGTAAGTTTTGAATTTTTTGTAAACTATCTTTTAGAAAAAAGTATCTATGTATTGTTTAGAATTTGCTATATTTATGGTAGAAAAAAGGAGGCATGGTGGAGTAATGGATAGCAGCTTGGATTGAGGAACTGGCGAGCAGAGTTCAAATTCAAGTTAAATCCGTTGCATTCACTTACATGCTAATACTCTTGGGAAAGGTATGAATCTTCATTTTTTTTCCCCCACCAGCTATGGATGGCAACTGGTCTAACACAGAAAGAAATGCAACCTACTGTGGGAAAAATATCTGCATCATTGGTCATGTATCGACAGATACATGATTGCCTAAGTGCGTATCATGCATGGCACATAACTGACTGATGGTAGAAAATGGTGAATATCAGAGATATAATATTAGTAGATAAATATGTATGTATGTTTGTGCATGTGTACTTATGTGTATCCAGTTATCTATACATACTCTGCCTACCATCAAACAGTTTGGCAATTGTAAAAACTCTTTGCTTACCAAGAATAAATTCATAAATCTTAATTCAGTAAAATGATGCAAATAAATGAAATCATGTAAAAGAAAAGATGAATTAAAACTGTAATTTTTTAACAGCAAGGATTTTGAAAGAGAAAAGACAAGAAGCAATGAATTCTGCAAAATAACCTGAGAACTTCTTGAACTGGATCACAAATGTCAGACACAAAAATACTTAACAGAGACAGAAGGCCAAAGAATCGTGATTATTAACAATTGATCATTTTTGTAAGATGAGATCAAGGATATTTATAGAGATTTCTGTTGGAAATGTTGTTTTATTTCATTTGACATATTCGTCTGGCTGAAAGATAAAAACTGAAAATTATCTGCACCTTGAAATGTGGTAAGAAATTGCTTAAAATAATTGAAATCTAGCTTAAATATTCTGGGCTTAAATGCAGCTAGTATTAAACAATAGCCACAATTAATGCTTTTATTTCTTTCTTTTTTAAATACCAGAATTTACTTTGTGACTAGAATATATGGTCTCTACTTACCATATTTCCTTGTGCAGAAGACAAGAAATTTTAAATGAGAATAAAAGGCAAAAAAGTACAAGTTTTTAGAAATTTTACTCAGTTTAAAATACCTCTTATTTGAAACAGAAAGATTGTAAATATCCTCACTTAGATAAGACAGGTGGTAATAAGGCAGGTGGTAATAAGGCAGGTGGTAATAAGGCAGGTTGTAATAACAATTGTTTACAAAAGATATTTGATATGTCAGAAATATATGTTTCTCTCTTCATTCTTAATGAAAGACATTATTTTTATTTTAATAGTTTATTAATACAAAGAAATATATTAAAGACATATAAAGCAGAAAAGTATGATAGATTAATTAACAGCTTAAAATATATTACTGGGTATGTCAAGTCAGCACTAGTCCCAAAAAAGTTGAAATAAGTTTTGAAATGGAAATCCGGAGAAGATAACACAAAATGGCCAAACATCCGATTCATTTCTATACTTTAATATTATGAAAAATTAAATATTTTAATGAAATATATGTATGACATTTAGGTTTTAGTGGATAATACATTTTATGGTTGTACTAATTTGTCCTACTATAGTGAAGGATGCAAGTTATTTGATTTTTAGCTTCAGTAACACTAGGTGTATTGTACTCGTCATATTATACATAAGAAAACAAGGTATATGTTGCATGTTCTAGAACTGTTAATAGATCAAATTTGTTTGTGGGATGTGCCTGTAAATAATTTAATGAACTCAGCAACATGTCCTTTACATGTAGTGAGAACAGAAGCCAATGGCATCACTAGAAATCAGGCAAGTGTTCCTGGACCCAATTTCAAGACACAAAATTAATAAACTTCTACAACTGAGAAAATAGATCAGGTTTGTGGATGTCATGCCTGTCAAAAGAGACTCCAGTTTCACATTATAGAATCAACACCAACTTGCACAACACCCTGCAATGAACCTGATCTATCACCTTGTGATATCTCCTCCTCCTATAAAATAATTGCCTGCCTAAAAATTCAGGAAATATAACTCTTCTAAGCAGATGACATAGTGCTCTTCTTCCACAATGTCCTCTGGCCCTGATGAAATGCAATAATTAATGCAATGGTTTTAATGATAGTAATGTTATTGTTCTATGATGATGAAACCTCAAGAAATATATGCAGTCAGTGCATGTTCAGCATAAAAGAATTGTGATCTGATGATGCAAAGTACCTTTTCATTGGGTGAGGTACCTTCCTTTATAGTGACCAGTAGTCCTATTGTTGTTGTATCACCTGCAGGTACTCACAATTTTTGCATTCTGGTGCTGTGTATTTTCTTGATTGAATTTTTGGATTACTCTTAATACTGCTGCATGATTCATACCTGCAACAATTTCAGGGATTCATATTTCTGGACAAAACAGTTATTCTTTTATCAAGCCATCTTAAATCCTGTCCAAGTTCCATATCTGCCACAGCTACACTAGTTCTTTACCTATTGCAGCTTACATATATCATTCTCTCTTGCATTCAATATGTCCTGTGAGAGCCTAGAAATTTCAACTCTCCATTTCTGATTTTAAGTATGACCCTAATGTTTCTATATTCCTTAATATTGCCTCATTGCTCATATGTTCAGTCCATAATATTCTCAGCATCCTTCTCTAGAATCACATTTTTGTTGCCTCAAGTCTTCTCTTCATCTGTGAGGAGATTGTCCAACATTCACTGCCATAGAAAAGGACTGATATTACATAACATGATATTCTTTGTTTCTAATGAAACTTTTCCTGTTTTTAATATTTTGCTTAGCTCTTGGGAGGTGTCTTTCAATATTCCAATGCACCTTCCAATTTCAGTATCCCATTTTCTGTATGGAATTAAAAATTAAATATTAGTAATTATATTTTATAAATATATATATACATATATATACACACACACACACACACACACATATATATATATATATATATATATATATATATTATTTTTATTTTATGTTTATACATTCTTTCTATAGATACAAATAAATTAAATGTAAATGCTCTGTATTTGTATCTATAAAAAGAATGTATAAACATAAAAATGTCTTAAAATAATTGTCAAAGTTTGTCCATTTCATAATATATATGTGTGGGTGTATATATATATATATATATATATATATATAGATAGATAGATAGATAGATAGATAGATATTTCCAGTATACCAAAAAATGGTCCAGTTGCATAAGAATACCACCAAATCAGTTGCTGAAGTATTACTACCCACCTATGTACATAAACAGCTACACAGCATCTGCATAACAACAGAAACAACCATTTTTCAACATCCTCACTTGTTCATACAGACCAATGAAATACCTTAAATGCAGATAGATACATAATGCTATTGCCCTCTTTATAATCAGACCAAGTTATCATCTCATGGACAATTGAAAAGTACATTCAAATTATAACTTCATGCAACTCACAAACTAATTATGCTTGAAACAACAAAAAGATTAAATCTGAGTATGATTTCTAACACCATCAGTAAAAAACTTTGACCCACTGAGGGCAAATTATCATGCAGCTACATAAAACAAGAACTCTCTCTCTATCAATCTCTTAACCCTGAATTCACATCCACTCTGAATAAATTCACTTAACTTCATTGTTGTATTTTGTTTCTGTAAATAAATATTGTTAACCTTCAGCATGTCTTTCCTCGCATAATTTATGTTGAATGGAGGATAGGAGGGATACATTTCCTTCAAAATCTTTCTGATAATTTATACGGAGAAAATTTCTACCATTTTCCTTCCCACAATCTGCAACAGTAGACATTTCTAACAAAAAGCAGATATTATAAGTTGAATTTGACTTGTTATATCTATTACATAAGTATATACTAGAAAATTTTACCAACAGTAAATAATCTGAAAGATTTTTGTTGCAAAAATTTGACTTGCAAAAAATAATCTGTCAAAATTTTTTTTTCTTAATTCCTGTATTTTTTTCATCAAGTAATTTTTGTATTTTCTTTTATCATTGCAACAATCTTCATTCCGTTTTTCTTCTTTTTTTCTTCCTTTCATACTTTTTGCTTCTTTTTTCTTCTTTTTCTTCCCTTTCTTCTTCTTTTTCTTCTTCTTTTTCTTCTTCTTCTTTCTTATTACCACTGTCATCATCAGTATCATCATGATCATAATCATACTTTTTTATTGTCTACTTTTTATTTGATTCTTTCCACTCATTTATTCACTTTCCTTTTCACTTATTTCTCACTTTTTCCCCGCACTTTTTTCACTTTATATATCTTGTCATTCTTTTCAAATTATAGATTTCTTATGAACGTTTAAAATCTTTGAATAACAATTAAATATCAATAATTATATTTCCATTTACAACCAATTAAATTGCATAATAAAATACGAAATACACTGCTCACATAAATATAGTCTGAAAATTTTATGAACATCAATTGTTTAATACTAATTCATTATAAAAATATTGACTTGTAATAATATTGTGCATGTGTATGCATATATATATACATGTGTGTATGCCTGCCTGTGTGTAAGGGGGGTGCATGCATGCATTATGCATTATTGATAGTCCTATTCATTCAGTATTAATTCCCTTTATTACTGACCACTGACAATACATTTCTTTCAGATTGTCAATACGTAACATACTGATTAGTTAAAAAACCATTTGTGAAAATTTACAAAAAATAATTTAATGAAAATTTGTAAATATCATTTCTTTTTTCCAGAAATCTTTCGTTTCTTAATGGAAATAAAAGGGATGGTGTAGCTGTAAATTTTGTAATTTTTATTAATGAATGGGATGGACATGATGGTTGGTCTAGATTGATTGATTTTTTTTTATGGTTTATCAACCTTTTGCAGGTCATTTAAAGCCAGAAAATATTTTTAGATTGTAAGAATGTTTTGGAGATAATAATGATTTTCTGATACATGTCTTACTAATTAACCCATAGCTGGGGAAAGTAGAGGAGTATCCACATCTTTCCTAAATATATTTGCATGTAAGTGAATATAAGAAATCCAATTGGAATTGAACTTTATTTCTCCAATTTCCAATTTCAAGACATTATTCTTTGTACCACCTACACATCCACACTTACAGAACCTGGAATTACAAAGAAGTTACCCATAAGAAACTGACCTGACTCAACATTTCTTAACTTGGTGATCATATGAGAAGAAATGTTTCAATGTGATATAGCAATAAGCCAGCTGATCGATAGGCTGGGTTCTTCATGGTGATAAGAGAGCAACATGAAAGACAACAGGTTTTAATATTGCAAGCAATAAAATTGTGGGCATATTTAAAGTTCTACAGGAAGAATTTACAACCAAGTCGCTTTATGCAAGACAATGTTTCTTCACGTTCTACAAACTGACTGTGACTGACTTTGTCCAAAAAGTTTTAAAAACACCAAATTAATGAAATAGACTCAGCCTCAGTAGGTGTTAATCCAATAAATTCCTGTTTTTCTAGCATTAAAAGAGAATGGAAAACAATATTTATGCTTATCTTTGGTAAAGCAATAAAAACTGCTGCAGGTAATTTTATGGTTAAAAGAGAAGAAAATTTAATAAAATGAATGGGTGAAAGACTGATGAAGTTTATATGAGGTCAAAGAGTTCATATAAGGTCAAAGAGTTCATATAAGTTCAAGGAGTTCATATAAACATCTATGATAAAAATAATTTTTCAGCTACGTGGAATATATATATTTTTCTAAACCATTTCACTCCAAGCAAGGCAATAAAGCAACTACAACACAGAGAGTTACTGGGAGTGACTTTAGTGATGAGAAAGGACAATAAAAGAACAGGATTCAAGAAAACAGACAATGCCAGTTGGGGTTGCATTTAAATTATCAAAGAGTGTAGCAAGAAACTAAAATAGAATTCCACAGGAAGTGCAAGAAAAGAAACTATTATAATAGAATATATGTTTACATCTAGAGCTAGGTCAACAGTAAAATGATGAAATTTAGTTACTACTCTAGTTTTTTTATACTTATGATGCTTTTTGTATAAGAAGGCATGACATTAAAAATATTTTAAAAAAGAATTTTTAATAATGATTGATATACACTGAAACTCACATGATATATTGCTTTTATTTATATATATATATATATATATATATATATATATATACACATACACACACACACACATATATATATTTTAAGACATTTTTATGTTTAACATTCTTTTTATAGATAAAAATATTTAAGTAAATGCTCTGTTTATAATAAACAGTATTACGTAACATTTACCGGCCTGAATGTCTGAAAAATGTTCATAGAAAATATTCGTCCTCTGACAGGATTTGAACCTGTATCCTATACAGAACCGTCACATAGCCTGATGTGCTTTTACCGATTTTGCCACAGAGGATTGATCGGTTAGCAAGGTCGAATTTACTACTTTTAAACTTCAATCATCCATGAATCTCTCACATACATTCATGTCTGCTCATGGTGTATCAAATGACATCACACATTATGAAATGGACAATGTCCGACAATTATTTTAAGACATTTTTATGTTTAACATTCTTTTTATAGATACAAATATTTAAGTAAATGCTCTGTTTATAATAAACAGTATTAAATAACACTATATATGACTATATGATGGTTCTGTATAGCATACAGGATCGAATCCTGTCAGAGGACGAATATTTTCTGTGAAAATTTCTCAGATATTCAGGCTGGTAAATGTTATTTAACAAGACATTTGGCATATGAGAGAGGAGTTTCAGCTATGACAGTCCAAAGAGCAGTGAAAAAAAGACTTGAAAATGAAATTGTACATGAAACCTGTAAGGCACCATGTTACTTCAGGACAGAAATTTAGAACTTTAGAGAGAGTGAAGATCATCTTCAATAAATTGGAAAATGATCCTGGAATAATATATGTATCTTTGAACTTAATGAGCTTCCGATTCTTAGCTATGATTAATTAATTATGAACATTTTCATTATGGTCAATTTCATCACAATTCTTCTGCTAAACTTATTGTTCAAAGCAAACTTCAGTAGTATTACAAAAACCTCAGAGAATTCCAGTAAGATATTTCTAAGATACAAAGGTTCTAAGTTTAATCTAACAAATGGAAAATTTTACTGTCACACGATTTGGACATTTTGATGTTACACGGTATATATATATATATATATATATATATATATATATATATATATATATAAATATATATGTTAACTATAAAAGAAAAAATAGGAAAGATGTGGAAGCTCAGAAGCATTCCCAAAGTGAAAAAGATATTAACAGAAGTGAGATTGGAACAAGAATCACAAAAAGTGTGGGCAATGCTGCAAAAGGGAAAATAAGAGTTTTTCCACTTTTCTACCTTTGGCTTTTTTTGAATATGATAATTTAATGAATTTTGTTTAGGGAGGTTCAAGATGGAGATGGACCAAGACTCACTCATACAGGCCATCAGTGTCCTCACCCTGGTCATGTTCAATGTAGAATTCTAACCCTACTGATCTTGTCTCTCTGGTTGGCTAATGTGAATGCTTGTGGCCTGAGGACAGAGTCTCACTCATGATTTTCAGTGTCTTAGAGTGAATGTATGTCGTGTACAAGAGGTTTTAAACTTGTGACCATGAATACATTGTCTCAGAGTTTTGTCCTCTATTCAGCCTGTTACCATACAGGACAAATCTGTTCACCGAGGAGCCCAGTCTAAGCCCTGCTCAATTCAATGCCTATTTGGTCAACTTTCTCCACCTCGAGGTGGCTGAAGCTGTCAGGTGTGAGGGTCCCATAACAGAATCAGAAATCTGGGAAGTGTTGAAGCTGGTTGATTGCAAAAAAAACTCAAGGATTAGATAGTCTTCTTTACAAAATGTACTTGAGGCAGTGTTTGTTCTTGTTCTTCCGCTGGAATTGATTTACAACTGGATGAAACTGGGGTCTATACCTTTACACTTCACTAGGGGGGTGATCAAGTTGCTATGCAAGGACAAGAACAATGGAGATGGGATAGATATCTTTTGGCCTTTGACAATGTTAAATACAGAGCTGAAGAGTTTAGGCAAGCTCTTGACCAGTCGTTCGCAGAATGTCCTCTCTAGTTTCCAAACAGATTTATGCTCCAAAGGGCAGGACTATTCAAGACAACCTTCAAATGGTATACTTGATCATTGAGTAAGTCAACAGTGAAGCTGTGCTGATCAATTTATATCAGTTCAAGGTATTCAATAGGGTAGACAATCGATTTCTGGAGACTGTCTTTTCCGTGGCTGGTTTCAGACCATACTTTTGTACCTGGATCCAACTCCTGTATGTGTCTGCGTTTTTTTGTATTGTCTTGCTTCATTCATCAATGTTGTCCGCTTTCACATTTGCTGTACATTCTTGCATTGGAACCATTGTTTTGAAAGTTACAGACAAATCCAGTCCTACATTAAATTTCCCTACCTGGCCGTTTTGGTTCTTGTGCTGAACAGAGTTGAGATTGGATACAAGATGGTGACAGTGTCCAAGATCAACTGCAATAAGTTACTTGGTTTGCTGCTAGGTGCATGGAAAGGAGCTTCACTTCTCAGACCTTTCCTCTGGTCAGACAGGCAGATCAAGATACTCAGCAGCTGGTTTGGTCTTGATCCCCACTTGGAAATTGTTTGGAGATTTGGGTAAAGGGTGCAGTTCATCTGTGGTCTTAGAGGAATCTTTCTTTAAAGGGGAAAGTGAAAGTATGTGCCTTGCATATATATACCTTACTCTCCTTTACCATCTACCCATGCTTCTACTCCTATATGCCACAATAATAGGCTTATTTAGAGGCTCCCAAGTTAGTTTGTGAGACCTACTACAGCCAGACTTCTGAAGGAGTCTGGGTATTCCTAGCATTGAGGTTCATCTATATACACTTCACATCATATTCCTAGATTGAATGTGTTAGCAATGAGATGGTGAGGGTGAATTTGGGAAGAAAGATGGCCATAAGAACTTCCCATCCCTGAGAAGTGTGCATGAGTGTGAAGAGAAGATCCCCATTTACCATGAGCTGAGTGCTCCTTCTATTGTAAATGTCAGGTTACTCTGAAGCATCTCTTACAGGTGATGGAGGGTCTCTTCGATGTCTAGGTATTGTCCTGTAAGGCATTATACCACATGTTAGTTAAGGAGTCAGTTCAAGATGATCTGATAGGTGAGATTGGTCTTATCAAACAGGAAGTTCACTTCATATGGCCTTGGATTCCCCAGGTTGAATTGATGAGGCATCAGTCACCTGGCTGGTGATACAAAAGTGCTCTGGGTTGGCAAAAAACTTTGTTCAGCAGGGTTGGAAAAATCTCCAAACTGCATTTCCTGTGGTAAGTTGGTGGAGAGCCTGTGTCGCAACTTTTTCCACTGCATGATTGTTGTGCAAGTTTATTGAAGATAGCGTTGTTTGTATGCTGCACGGAAAGTTCTTTGTCTCCAAGGACAGTTCTATTTGTAGTAATGTGGTACTGCTGTTGACTAACACTGAGCACAATGTATTCTTTTACTTGTTAGGCATTATGAGAGTCATGATATGAAGAACGTGACACAAGGAATTCTATGGGGACAAGAAGTTTACCTCTTCCCAACTGATCTTGTACTTTAAGCATCAGATTAAAGTCAAGATTAGGACAGAAAGGAGATGACTCTCTCCATCAGAATTTGGCAAAAGGTGGTGAGTTAATTCCCCCTCCCCTGTTAGGTGACAGATATGTCAGTTCTCTGGTAGATGTAGGGCGCATGTTTTTCAAGTGTATATTTGTTTTTTTTTTGTGTCTGGATGAGTGTATATTTGAGTGAATGTTTGAATGATTGTTCTTAATTACCTAGCCACCCCCACCAATAATAATTTCATCCAGTTAACTGATTTTTATGCCACAATTAAGGAATGTACAGGGCTTTTATTATTTCTTGTATATATATTGTATTCATTGCAAATATTCATTGGGGCTTTATCTTTAAATTTTGTTATTTTTATCTACCCCCACCCCAAGACAAATTGTACATATGAGAACTAGTTAGGACTGCAGAGAGACTTGGAGGTATTATGGTGGCTGTAATAAGAATGGTAAGTAAGAATGTTTTGTTTTGGTATAAAGAATACTGCGGTATATTTGGTTCAGTAATTGTTGCTAGCTAAGTTTAAGATAAGACTGATTGAAGACCAGCCTTCCCCTATCTCCCCTTTTGGCCATTTTTCACATTTTTGTATTACAACAAAATAAATATTGCTTTCCTCTAAGGTACCTAGACTTTATGAATTTAAGTATAGTACTAGATTTGCAGCAAGGTCTCATCATTTTACAGTTAAAATTGCTAGATAGAACCATAAATTCTATGCTAACAGTTTCTTCTCTTGCAATACTCATGAGAAATTTACCTTTAGTCTTATTAATTCCTGTTCTTTTAATGTTCTCTCTACGTAATAATGTTTTTTTCTCTCACAATTAATAACCCCTGACACCTTAGTGGCTTTATTTCCTTGCCTAGGATGAAATGATTAATAAGAAACACCTATAGGACTACACATACACACAACAGAGGGATGCTGGGAATCTTAAAATATTTTTATTCTAACCAAATTCATTTAGATTCTTTTTCTTTTTCTTTTTCTTTCTATCCATTTTGTAAATAGGTATTCCACACTGTGATATTAGATCTGACATGAATGGTGCAATGTTGTGGACATTTATGTTGTAGTGAATTGTTTTCACCTTTGATCAGAGTAGCATTTTCTTATGTTAAAATTGTGGTCAGTCTCATTATGGTAGGCCACCACTGCATTTGATATATTGTTTTGTAAAATGTCCTTTTTGTGTTCATATAATCTTTTATTTAAATTCCTTGAGGTTTTTCCTATGTATTACTTGTGGCAATTATTACAGGCAATGGAGTAAAAACCTTCAGGTTTTAGCCTATTGTTTTGTTTAGTATTGACTAAGTTTTTTATTGTTTTGGATATAGTAGTAACACATTTTCAGTTTAGATAGATTCTTTTCTATTGAAAATGTGATAGAATTAGTAGGCAGAATAATACAATTTTTTGATTCTTTGGGTTTCTCAGGAGGGGCTGTTTTTAGTTTTGGAATATTTTATGGGTCTTTTGTTTCACATTGAATATAAAATAATTAGCACACTGGAGATGTTTGAAAGAGTTTTCAATGTATTTCTGTTTGTTTAAACAATTCAAGCTGCATATTCTTTGAATTGTTACACAGAATCCGATGATTATACTGGATTTTATTTTTTTGGATGATTTCTGGTGGATACTGAGTTTGAAACTATTGTTAACATATTGTAGCTTGATATCTAAGAAGGATAAAAAATTGTATTCTTCCATTTTGTATGTAAATTCCATTGTTACTCTAAATTAATTCCATTGTGCTTGTAAAAGAATTTAGCAAGATAAAAAAAATTCTTTGATTGACAGCACATCTCTGTTGTGTGCATGTGTAGTCCTACAAACATAAGAAATTTAGTCCCATGAATCCTGAAGCTCAAAATGCATCACAGTCAATGCGGACAACACTACAATTTTCTCTTGCCTCAAAAACAAATCTAGTGTCATTGACAGAACTAACCTGGCCATTCATCTCAAAAAGGACCTCCAATCAGTTGTGAACTGGGGCAAGAATTGGCTGGTTAACTTTAGTGCCTCAAAAACAAAACTGCTCTCTATTACTCATCACAGAGAACCATCCCTGCCCCCAATTAGAATGCCTGATGCTCAACTTCTCGAGAGCTCCTCTTTGCGACTACTTGGTCTCACATTGACTGCTAACCTGAGATGGAACAAATACATTGAGTCAATAGCTTCGTCCACTACAAGGAAAGTTGGCCCCCTGTGCAGTGCCAGGAAATTTTTCTCGCCGGAGTTGATCCTTCAAATCTATAAATCAACTATTCGCCCTTGCATGGAGTATTGATGCCATATATGGTCTGGAGCCCCTTATGTTTGTCTCAAGGTCCTTGATAAAATCCAGAGGCAGATATGCAATGTAATTGGCCCTGATCTGGCATCTCATCTGCAGTCGCTCTCTCACAGACATGCCGTTGCTTCCCTCTGTTGTTTTTACAAATACACTCATGGTAACTGATATGATGAGCTGCTTTTGCTGGTTCCCAGACTTCATGAATTTAAGCGTTCTACTAGGCTGGCATCTCACTCTCACCCTTTCACTGTCAAAACTGTTAAATGTAGCCATCTCTTCTACTCAAATAGCTTCATGTCTTGCACTTCTCGCTTGTGGAACACCCTCCCCTTTTCCTGTTTGCCTGATAGCTATAATCTCCAACTATTCAAATGTAATGTCAATCGACATCTCCAGATGCCCTGATCTATCCCCTATCCTTCTCTTCATCCTTTCTTCTATCACTCCTCTTTAGACTCACTCCGACTCACTGTAACCCCTTGCCTGCTAGTGGCTTCCCACCTTGCTTGGGGGGAAATGCTTAAAAAAAAAAAAATAAAAAAAGGAACCTGTTTCCATTTTGTCATACAATTTTCCCAATACTGTTCTTGATATATAAAAATATATATTGTTATCTCATATATTTATATATATGATAAATACAAAGTTTTTTACATAGTTGATTGGTGTCACCTTCAGCATTCCAACTCCAGAATTTTGTAGATAGACCCTTCAGCAATCACTTCATCCATTGGGTATAAAGACAGAGAAAGAGAGAGACTGCAGTTTGCATTCTGATGGGATGGCAAGTCAGTATCAGAGGTTATTCTCTAATTTCCTAGCCTTAATCATCAAAGGGAACCTTTTTATTGTGGCCTTATGCCAAACTAGAGTAAGCTTAGTACATGTCTATTTAAGTGTTGCAGAACATTTACTTATCTCATGAATTGTTTTCTTTATTGGTATTCTTTTCTCTTTTATTGTGGCCTTATGCCACACTAGAGTAATTGAGTAAATGTCTATTTAAGTGTTGCAGAACATTTACTTATCTCATGAATTGTTTTCTTCATTGGTACCCTTTTATTGTGGCCTTATGCCAAACAATCTTCTTTGGTGTCTCTTTATAAGAGGCTAGGAGTAACTCTTGATATATTCCATAGAAAGTTTTCTGAAATGGGAAAATAAATATGTAGCTTCAAGCATCAACAGCACTTAAGAGTTTGCGTTGCCGTTAAGCAAGGTCAATAGGCAAAACATCAAAGAATAAGCAGAAATGAAAAGAGAACCTAAGTAAATATATTGGAATTTTATCATTGATTTACATTCCTAAATAAAATTATGACAAGACTCAAGGACTTAGGATTCTATTGAAAATATGATTTATGGCATTTCCTTTAATACCTTTCTTGGGTACCATTGCTATAACTATTTATGCATGTGTGTATGGGCACATATATAATTTTGCATGTGTGTGTGTATGTGTGTGTGCACAACTGTTCACGTGTATGAGTATGTGTGACAATTGATTGATTCATTGATTTGTTTTTTATGGCTTATCAACCTTTTTAAGGTTATTGAAAGCTGAAACATATTTTGGGTTGGTAAGAATTCTTTTGGAGATAATAATTTTCTGATACAAGTCTTACTATTTAATCCATATCTGGGGGAGAAGAGGTGGATTTCTACCTTTCACAAGTGAATGTAATGAACCTGAGTGGAATTCAAACTCCTTCCCCATTCTGAGCCATTATCCATCACACCACCTGCACACTCAAGCTTACAGCACCTGGTATTCTTGAGCAGTCACCTATCTAGTTACTGACTAGTTTCAACATTTCTTAACTTCAAAAATCAGATGAGAACCCATGTTTCAATGTGAAATGGCCATAAGCCATGTGTGAGTAGAAATGTTTGTATGTTATTTAAAGTATATGAAAATATTTAGAGAGCATTTCTATACCATAAAATAATTACAAAATTCTTAAGTAATAGGAAGATGGATTAGCAATACAAAATTCCTTCTAAAATCCAGACCATAAAAATGTCTCTTGCTTCTACTATAAAGCTTTAATTAGTAACTATTTTTTCCTGTAAGCAAAACTTTGAAAAATGGTTACTTTCCAATAGGAATTAAATCCTATATATATTTTTCAACCACTAAAATTCCATCAGAAGTGATGTTTGATAAGATGCCAAACATTTAACAACAACAGCAACAACAAGACATCTTTTAAATGAAACATAAAAAGGGTTATTTTCTGAAGGAAAATTAGAAGCAGAACATCAGTCGAAATAACATTTATTCTTTTTAAAAATATACAACAACAATAAAATGTCCAATTCTCCTTGCAGTGATGTTTGTTTTATAAACTAATAAAGTTTTCTCCATGCAGTGTGAAATGTGCGGACAGACTTACTTTATGACAGTCAGCTTAATATATTTTTGAATTCGTAGACAAAGGCTTAGCAGGAGGTTGCTGGTTAATCCCTTCTATTGTGTGTTTGGATAAAGCCTCAGTTGGCAGCTGCTGGCTGTCATCTCTTCCATTGTGTGCATGTTTGTGTACATGTGTAGATAAAACTGGCCTCCAAAATTGTTTTTAAACCCTAAGAATTAGTATGCTTCAATTTTTATATCCGTAAGGAGATTGAAAATCTAATCTTATATAGAGATGGAAACTTTTTGAATACAAGGATTTCATTGGTTAGAAAATAATTTCATACTGGCTTGTGAAAATGTTTTTCTTGAATTTGAGTGAGTGGGGAAGGGAATTATTATTATTTTCTAAATGGTCCAAAAATAACACATGGTAGATCTACAACTACATTCTCCAAGTATTTTGGCGGTATTTGCACTTGTAATCATTGTTTATCAAAGAAAGCTTCTGGTAGGATTTTATTGGTTGAAAAATATATATAGGATTTAATTCTTTTTACCTGATTACTTCCTTAAAATTTTGATCTTTTATGATAACAAATAAGAAACAGATGTTATCACACAAACTCAAAAGTTTACTCTCTATGAAAATCCAAAGGAAAGACAATTAAAGTCATTGTCATGGGTCCTTACCTATAACTACAGAATGAACTCTTCCTAACACTATGTATACTATGCCTCTCAAGAGAGAGAGGGTTGAATCGAGTCGAGCTGATAGTAGTTCACTCCAAACCAAACTGACAGTCATACTAACACCTTCACATCTTGTATTATTATTTCGTGCAATATACCTTCGTTATTTCTACTCTTGTGTTCGTGTTGTTCTTCCTTGGTCCTAACCTGGACCATAAGAGTCATCTAAAAATTATAGTAATTACTAAGATTAAATTATAACAAAGTTTGTCGAAGAAACTTGATTTGTATTACAATATTCAAATTTTCTAATGCAATTTTATGGTAATAGTACTAGTAAACATTTGGCATTTATTAAACAAGCAGCCATTACTGCTTTTGATTAAAATTTATAAAAATCTTTCTCTTTTTAGGAAAACCTGTTTCTCAAGTCCAGTAGCTTTTATCCAGTATTGATGGGGATTTCCTTGTGAACCTTCTATTTGACATGGTGTGAAATGTCAGCATCTTGATTATATCATTATTTTCTCATCATGTCACATGTGTTATATATTTTAGTTGTTGCTGCTGTTGGTAGACCTCAAATGATGGGATTTATGTTATTTCATACAGTTCTTTGTTAGGGTTTCTATTAGGGGTCAGTTCACAATGTTCCAAGACGGATGATCTTGGTGAAGACCCTGAGGCTTTTCTTGCTGAAAGTCTTTTTTTACTTCACCATTTATCTTTGGAAGTTGTTGTATACAGCTGAGAGTTTAGATATTTCTAAGTGGGGATGATTCCATGCATGGCATCCATATGAAAGTCTTGATAAGAAGAGGCTATTTAAGAATATGACTTGAGTTTTCAGGTTGTTGTTTTGGTTTTGTAGCAACTTGTGGTGTTGAGCAAAACTATCTCTGTCACAGCCAATTTTATGTCCAATTCACTTTTTCTCCTAGACTAAATGTGTCATAACTGAACCATATGCTGAGGTATCTGAATTGTTTAGTATTTACTAATTCCACATCCTGTATTTTTATGATGAATTCAGGGTGGCTGTCATCACTGCTTTCATTTCAATTTCTGATCATGGCTTGTTTGGAAAGGTTTATCTTGAGACCGATTTCTTGTGATATTTGATGGACGATGTGGCTTTTCTTTTCAAGGTAATTATTATCCCAATTATAAATATCTATATCATCAGCATAGCACCCCACTCCATCTTCTTCAGTTACATTGGTCTTGGGAGGGAAAGCAGGATTATTGCCTTCTATGTAATTTTTATGTAATGGAAACAATAAGGATTCTTTCCTTTGTGCAATGATTCTTTAATTAATGTGGTTGAATTTAAAATAGAAATTATTTAAAACCTAAATAATTCAGCTTTTGTAAAATTCAAATTTGCAATGAACTGCTGACTTTGATATTTACACAGCATCTTGAAAAAAGATAAAAACAATCTAAGAGTAAATGTTTACCTTGGAATAATTCATAAAATTCCTTTTGTATTCCACATCTAACTTTATTCAAGATTACGCCATAAAATATGTTAATTCTGCTTTTAATTTTTATTGTTTTTCTCTTTCGTTTCTTTGATAGAAGAAATGAGAACAAATCTAGTTTGAATAAATTTTGGTTTTAATTTTAAACAGAGAATTTTACAAAAAATATTTTTATTTAGGAAAAGAATTAAATTATTATTCACCTCCGTGATTAGAGTTAACCATATAGATAACTGAACAATTTTCTCCATGTTTGTATTTGAGGAAAAGAAAGAAAACCTAATTGAGTGGATGATGCCAATGTGGTTAAATATTTTCTTTCTTTCTGTCTTTCTCTGAATTCTTGAAAATTTAATTCCCTATTGCACTCAAATTTGCATAAGAATTAAGTTGCATTAGCACAAAATTTTATTCCTTGTTTTCATTTTTACACCTGCAAATTTGCAACACATTCAGACAATGGTGAATGCATTTTATTTAATGTCAGAATAAGAATAAGGAAGACTTTACTTTCTGCCAAATAGCTTGAGAGCCAAGCAGATCAATATGCAAATTGCAAGTGCATTACCAATGCATGAGGTAATGCAATTAACATGGATGGACAGGATTAACAAAAACAGGAGAATCTAATACATGTTACAAATGTAGCAATAGAATCTGACACAATGAAGATGTAACAAATACATTTTACACAATGAAAGGCTCGTGAGTCACTCATGGTAGAGGTTTACTGTTAAAATTATTTTAATTAATGTATGATATGAAAAAATATGAGATGGTGGTAGGAAGTTAAAATTATGATGATAGGGAGGATAGATAATGACTGAGTCTTGATTTGAAAAGGTTAAAATTTTAGTGTTCATCGAAGCATCCATGTAAGATTCTGTTCCTCAATGTGGCAGTTCTTGGGGGAAAAAATGTCTGAATGAAACTTTCCCTTTATATAGTGTAATTTGACTCTGCAAAAGTAACATGGCATGTCTTAGTTGTAAAAGTATGAACTGGAGGGAATAAAGACTGGAGCCTATCTGAACAATTGTCATCGAAATAATGAGAGAGTAGAAGCAGGCTTGCAACATTGTGTCCAAAAGTGGCTTGCAATATTCTGTGGGAAAGAGGCTGCAGAGTGGGGATCAGTCGTTCCACACAAGACTGCATGAATGATTATGAAATTTATTAAAAACTAGAAAGGGAAGATTTATCCACTCTGGCCAGGATATGGAAACAATTCTCCGTCTTTTGTCTAACCTGATTCTTGTAAAGATAAAAAAAATTGCATAAGAAACCAAGCACTTCCTTGTGTGATGAAATCAGACAATAATTTTACTGTCATCTTCAGCAATGGGTCATATATATGAGTTACTTGAGATCTGAAGTTAACTTGATATGCAAAAGACATTCAGAGCATGTCGTCTCATTATCTTATTAGCTTAATGATTAGAGCAATGAACAAGTTGTGGGAATCAGTTTTTGCATTTTCATT
Organism: Acanthosepion pharaonis; assembly: GCA_903632075.3. Lineage (NCBI taxonomy): Eukaryota > Metazoa > Mollusca > Cephalopoda > Sepiida > Sepiidae > Acanthosepion > Acanthosepion pharaonis. Next base: position 565,333 of record CAHIKZ030004140.1, read on the forward strand.
TATTAATAAACTATTAATCAAATCTGAAGATACAAACTTCAAGTTCAATATGCAAGCCATTGACAGTAAATATATTTCCAACTGTAGGCTCTTAAATAAAGACAGAACATGTTTTAGTTATAATGAAAGAGTTATCTAATGCACTTAGATATGATCATGCCATATTTTAGATGATAAAAATATTTTCCAACATATTTAGAAATGACCAGACTGTTTTAGTCATTGGATGATCAAAAGTGTCAATAAAGAAAAAGCCAAGAAAGGTTTTAAAGTATAAAATATTTTTACTTTTGTGTTTTTAAAACTAAATTTTTCTCAGCATGTAAAAGTGTTAAAGTTCCTTGTTTGTAGTTGTTTGTTAAGATGAAATGAAATGTGATTTCTTTGTGTATATGGGTGATAAAAGAAGCAAGGAAGAAAGTGAAAAGGAAAGTGTAAGAGTCATATAGCTTGGTGAGGCAGACACTTCAATTCGTAAGGGAATCTCTTTGAAACCACAGTCATGAACAGGTGTTGCATGTATCCATGAAAAGGAAAGTGTAAGTGTCACATAGCTTGGTGAGGCAGACACTTCAATTCGTAAGGGAATCTCTTTGAAACCACAGTCATGAACAGGTGTTGCATGTATCCATGAAAAGGAAAGTGTAAGTGTCACATAGCTTGGTGAGGTAGAGTGCTGAATGTCACATAGCTTGGTGAGGAAGAGTGTATGTGTCATGCTGCTTGATGAGGAAGATGGGTATCTCTATTTGCATCCTTCATCTTTGTCCATCTAGAGACTTAAATACTCTTCAAAGAAACCACAGAGTAAGTTTTTATTGTCAGTGGGAACATGACCCATTAGTTAAAAAATGTTAAATATTTATATTCAAAGGATTAATTTATTAACCAGAAGGTATGCACAAATCCTTCGACTCAGAAACCATTTATTTGTTATTTAATGATTGACTGTCTTGGTGTTTATTTCCATCTTTACTCCACACTTATTGGTCTTTCATCTGGTATCATTTTGATGAGGGAGATATATAAACATAAAAACTGACAATAATTAAAGGCTAGAAATGATAACACATCTGATTTCAATTGGGCTTGACTTATGATCATCAAAAATGACCTCTGCTATCAATGAACTTTAAGCCAGGATGATTTCTGGTAACACTTGTCAACTGAACTGCTTGTTAACAGATCTGAATTTTTCAACTGTTAAGTCACCTTAATTTTGTACTCGGTTAATATTCTACCCTTAAAGGCCAATCCTGCAATGTCCATGGAATCAATGCAGGTATTTCCCAAAGCTCACTTCTTCCAACTCTGCTTCTACTTGACATTTACAATTATCCGCCCAAGATTATACATAGACCTTTTTGTGAATATCTCTGATTCAATGGTTTGTAGGAGTACCTCCAAAATTCTAGATGACCCCACCCAGGTAGCTGATCCCTCCACTGACCCAGCTTTTAACAGCACAGGGGGCGGAACGTTTTCGGTCACATTCAATTCTACCAAAACCAAACTGATGACATTTTATCATCACCAAGAAGACCCTGAATTTGTGTCTATTGGAATGAACAGAAGTTCTCTCTAGGGAGGCATGCTCCTTGCCTTGAGCACCTACTGAGAATTAAATGCACTTTGATCTTCAAGTGAAACTAGTACATATGATCCAACACTGGAAAAATGGTTGATTGCCTCTACTGCTCCAGCAAGTACCTGACATTTCCTTTTGAAGTCAGATAAAATAAAAGTGCCATTTGCATATCTTAACCACATGGTTGAATTAGTGATGACATGTTTGGATCCATTTCCTTAAAGTATTTCAAGCGATAATGGTGATCACATAGATAAGTGTTCTTCCTGTCAGTAAATGTTGGAACCCAGCGTATGTTATTTGTATACAGAATGTCAAAATCTCAATTAGATTATTTCTTGAGACCCTTGTGAGCTTCTTGTAAAGAGATGTCCAATTCTAGAGTTTTATCACTGGAAACTTGATAACTAAATTCATAGTATCCAAACTCACCATCTGCCTGTTATGAATAGGAGCATCTGGTTCAGTTCAGTAAAATTACAAGTGACACAAAGATGAATGTGAATGATGAGTGATCTAAATCTGCATTTATTCAAACGTTTTTTACTGCAACTCACCACAAGAACCATATTTTGCATTGTGACTCATTATATTTATGCGTAATAAATCAAAAACAAACTCAGTTCATAAGATTCATTTACTTAGCATTGACAATTTATATGTATATTTCTTATGATCCATACATATCAGAATTACATGTATCTATTTGTATTATCTATTTATATGAATTAATGAAAAAATGTCTTTTAATGAGATGAATATGTATGTTTATAAACCGCTCATTCCAACTGGAATTCCAATTGCACAACTTTGGAACTAAGTTTTGGCATGAGATCTCTTTGTGAGAGAGAACTGACATGAGTTAGACAAACATGATACATAAACTCAATGTAAACATAATATAAATATATATTGAAAAATAAAATATAATACAGGCTTATCTCAGTGAAAAAGTAGCAATGATTTATGAGTGCTGTGCAACATTTAGAGTTTTTTAGTTTCTGTACTTTGCTCTCATTTGCATAGTTTTTTGTTCTTTCTGTTTTGTCATGACCCATTTTATTTATCTCATGACCCACTGAAGGGTTGGGACCCACACTTTGAAAAATCCTGATCTAAAATATCTTCTGAAAACCGGAATAAGAACAATCAACTGTATGGATTGAATAAAGTGTTCAATTTGAAGGTTGGTTTAGACTTTTGTATTTAACAACACAACACAACACCAGCAAGTTATATGATATCACAAAGGTTTATAAGTTTTCTGAGTTTGAGATTGAAATACCAAGAAGGTTATCAAGTACAAAATAGATACCTGAGGAAGGTCAAAAGTTACAACAGCTAAAATGAATGTGAGTAAAACAACCAAAATATGTATGCTCATTTCAATAGCAAACCATATAAGAATCATAATCCTTCATCTCAACAAAACTCTGATAAAAATGTATTTATTTCTAATATATGTTTTCTTTCATTGTTTCTTAAAAAAAGTTTAATTCCCATTCAGCAAGAAAGATTTTGCATTTTGCTCATCTTTGACAGCCCATGTCATCCTTGAGTTATGCAAACGCGGTAGCCGAAATATCTGGGGAGCCTGTATAATGTCAAGTCTCTGTTGATTGAAGATGAAGATGGAAGTTCTGATGTCGCCACAAACCTTATGAGATGGTCATTTAATCCGATTTTTTCATCAAAACCAGAATCATTTCTTGTCTGTAGAACTAAAACACTCAAACAAATCAATAGTCTTAGATGATAAGATCTGATGGATTATCTATCACTAATCTGACCCATTTAGGGTCAAGTAAACTGTAGGTGGAGCAAATAATGTTTGCTGACAATGGATTTTCTTACAAACAACTTACTAACTTATGAAGTTACATGAAAAAGATCACTTAATAAAATAATCATTGTTTTTTTTTTAATCCAAGTTTTTTTTTTTTTATTTTGTCTACAGAAGTTAATGTTCCTTGTATAGTGAAGATGTTGATATACTGATCCATTCAATAAGTTTTGCCTAGAGTTTAATTTTTATGCTTGTAAAATTCTCTGGATAAATATATCAAACAAATTATAAAACTTGATCAGTTATTTATAATGATGTGCATATGCACACTTTGTCTTAATCTAATTTATAAAAGAAGAACTGATTCTGTGTTCATTCTCCATGGTTTGTTTGTGGACTTGCATGCTGGCATGTAATCTATAGGATGTTCTAATAACTTGGACTGATTTGAAATGTGAATTAAGTTTAAGTGTCTAATAATATTTTATTTTTTCTTACAGATTTAACAACTTAAATCTTTGGCAATTTCAACCATGGAAAGATTAATAATCAAACAGTTATTGAAGTCTATTACAAAAATGAATATTCAAACAGAAATGCATTTTGGGCACTCCACAATTCTTTGGTTAACATAATCGACCAACCAAGAGTGTAACTGGAAAAATTGTTCATAAACTCAAACAAACTGGGTCAGTGGTAGACAGATGTTGAAACACCATTGTATGCTCATTTATGCCGTTCAGCTGAAAGCATTGCTGCAGCGCATGAGAATGTGTCCAAAAATCCAAACACTTCTATTCATCTTTGCAGCCAGGAATTGAACCCCTTCACAACAATATTACATCAAATTTTGTCAAAAGATTTATCTTTACACACTTATAAAATTCAACTGACACAAGAACTAAAACCTGTTGACCATTTGGCATGCCATACATTCATCATTTGGGTGCACGAGCAAAGACAAGCTGATAAAGATTTTTTGCAAAAAATCCTCTTTAGTGATGAATTTAGAACATAAGTATTTAAAATCTTGTGTATTGACTTGAATACATATTTCTGGCATTATTAAATGCACAACAACCTCAACCACCAGGCAGACACTCCTATCACATGCATATTTATACTCTCTTTCTAAACTATGCTTATAAAAATTCTGAGTGAATTTTAAAAATTTTTGGGGAATTCAGCAAAAATTTATGTTGTTTGATGGATTCTATATTTTTGATATTTCTGAATTAATAATCTTTGAAGCACCAATGTTTATAAAGTCTATGTTGATGTATTCTAGAAATGCCCCCCCCGCCAAAAAAAAAAAAAATGATGTCTCTATGTGAATATTTCTTATTAAAAAATGATTGAATCAAATAAAAAAAAAATAATCAGTCTTCTGACAAGAATTACAAAAAAGTCTAATAAAAAAAATAATTTTCACTGGTGAAAAAAAAGGTTTTCAAGGAAAATATTTGATCACTGAATAAGTTGCCAAATTTTATTATCCGTATAGATATAAATGGCTTGAAGAGAAAAATCCAGATATTTTTCAAGACTTTCCCAGAAATTTCTCATTAGTTCTACCAAGAGATTAAAAAGTTTACCAGGCAATCAAAAAAATAATATAATTTACTAATTCTAAAGTATATTTGTATATATAAATGTTCCAGACAAACACATGCACACACACATGTGAAAAATATATTACAAAATTTACCAGTTGTAATTTCTTTCCTATAACCTATACACATATTCATATATACATATACAATATGTATATATTGTAAATTCTTCATTGAATAATTTAATTTTGTGTTACTGCACATGTTGGTAGTTGTGTAAGTGCTCTCATAGTTTGCTTGTGAAATATGATTTTTTTTTTAATCATTTCACCCTGAGCAAGGCAACAAAGCCACTAAGACACAGAGGGTTTACTGAGGATGAAAAAGAAAAAAATTATTAAGGCGTGAGAACATTAAAGAACAGAATTTAAGATGACAGAAGATAATGATTGACATTGTATTTAAATTATTAAAGTTCAAACTTGACTGGAAAGCACAAGAAGCCAGAAGAGAGTTCCACAAGTGAAACAGTTGGAATAGAATTTACAGTTACATCTAACCATTTCTGATTTTTACCATGAAAGTACTTATAGAAAAGTCAGAAGGAATTTAAGTTACAGTGGTGGGAAATGGCTAGATGTAACCATAAGTTCTATGCTAACAGTTTCATTTCTTGCATTTGTCACTTGTGAAATCTTGCTTTCCAGTCAACTTTGATCTTTAAAAATGTAATGCAAGGTCATTCATTATATGCTGCTTTATTGACTTGCTTGGGGAGAAATGATTAAAAAGAAATGTATCTAAAGGTTAAATGTAGCCAATCTCTTTCAGCTTTTGCCATATAATCTTTGAAATAATGCTAACTACTGTTTAGAATATTCTAGAATAATCTACAGCTGTTTAGATGTAACCACCAAGAATTTTACATTTTCTTTCTGTTTTATCTTTTTAAAATATACCTTTTATTGTTTACATAAATCTATTTGTTGAAATTATTCCTCATGTATATATATATATATACTCATATATACTACTGTAATGATGAAACCCATATGTGGTGTAATTTTGTATACTTACTACACATGTAGGTAAATAATTTAATAAACTGGTTTTTGGTGGCATAGATTGAATACTTATTTTTCCTGCTAGTAGTCTTTTTCCATTAGCAGTTGAGAACTTTTGACAGACTCTTTTATCATCATTGAAACTTGTAGAAATATTCTTATATCTTAAGTGGAAGTTGATTACCAATTCTTTGTTACTAATATGATTTATAAGATCTTTTTTGTTGATATTGTTTTATACCATTGTTGTTCCATATTGTTATGCCCCAGAACTGTGCCAATCCATTACCCAACTTACATGCAATCATCTTCTCGTAGACTCATTCAAAGGTTCTTTATAAAAAAATATTAGCAATAGAATTATGAGAAATAAAGTGTCTATGCCATTTCTGTATTCATGAAACGAAAAAATAAAAATGAATCAACTAAAATCTGAGAAAATAGGAATTCATTGTACAATGAATATCTTTATTTCCAAGAGGTGTTCAGATTCTTGAACTCATCCTTTGTGTTGCTTTTGTCGTTATCACAATGTTTTGCCTGATCCATTCTACAGACTACTTCAAGTGCATGTACAATATGTACAAAAAGAGGGTGTCACTTTACGCAGGGAGTAAAAATAGCTTGAAAATGACAATCAATGGAAAAGACAGTTGTAAATAGGGATCAGCTCAAAATGTTACCATCCATACATTATTTTACTTAGAGTAGATAGAAGTAGAGTATATCTGAAGATAAAAAAAAAATAGAGAATTGCTGGCAATGGAATCATCGAAGTTTGGTATGCCTTACTGAGATGAGCTGAAAACACCGACATTGCTTTTGACTACCATTTTCTAATTTGGTGTAAAAAAATCCTTTCTCTCCTTCTTTTCTCCATATCGATTCTTTATCCAAAGGGCATAGAATGGACAACCTAAAATATTGTCCTACCTTATAATATTCTTCTTCTTTTATGCACCATATTCACATGGCTGGTCATGGCTCTTCACAACTTCCAGTCCTTTGGAAGTCCTTGGTAAGTTTCTTCTTTTACTCCTAATTCCTGTTCTGCCAACCATTTACACAAGTTCATTATGTAGGTTATGCACAGCTTCCCTCACTCCCGCTTGCCTTTGCTATGTCCTGTGAGTGTTAAATTTTTCAAGCCTTCTTTCCTAATTATGTCCTCTAGAAATTTCAACTGTTAATTTCTGATTCAAAGTGTTGTTTTTGGTTTCATTTTCTCTAAAACTTTGTCATTGCTTACATATTCAGTCAGTTCTATTCTCAGCATCCTTCTGTAGAACCATATTTCTATTGTCTCAAGTCTCTTCTCCATCTGTGATGAGATTGTCCAACATTCACTGCCATAGAGGAAGACTGATATTACATAACAGTTCCTTATTCTTTTCTTAGTTTACAATGAAATTTTCCTGTTTCTTAATACTTTGCTTAACCTTTGAGAGGCATCTTTGACATCTCAATGCACCTTCGAATTTTGATGTTGAACTTTCGATACTTTGTTAAAAAACTTCCTAGATATTTACATTTTTGCACTTGTTTAATTCTAGTATTGCTAATATGTAATTCATATTTTGGGCTGTTTCTTTTACTGACAACCATATGTTCTGTATTCACAGAGTTTATGTTTAGTCCTTTCTTCTTGCTTTCCTTCACTACCTTTTGTAGGAGTTTCTGTTGTTTCCTTCCTTTGTCTGCTCTAAACACTGTGTCATCTGCATATCTAATCTTGTTAAGATTGTTGCCAGCAATAATAAATCCAGGTAGATATCTAATTCTCTCTGGATTGCTTCACTGTAATTCACAAAAAGCTAAGTTCAAGAGAGAGGTTCAATGTAGAGGCTTATTGTGTGATCTTGTATGAGTGAGGCAAGAAGTGAAGTTTGTGAGACTAAGCAGGAAGAATGACTGTTAAGCCTGGAGCTGAAGAGATCAAGATTGTAGGTATTGGGAAAACATCTACAAACAATCCCAAATGATACTTTCTTTTATTGAGGCCATGCTTATATTCATTTACATTTACTTATTTGTTATGATCCGAACTGTCATGTTAGTATAGCTGAAAAAAGTAATTCCCGTGGGCTATAGTGACTGAACATGCAAGAGTGAACCAAGGAGAAGATTGTTGCTGTCTTTCCCCCAGGAAGAAATCTTGGTAGTGTAATTTTCAACAGGAAGATTTAAAACTTTGCTCCAACATAAAGAAAAGTTTTAATCAGTGCATTGGTAACAAAACGATATCCAGCCATGCTCAGGTCAATTTTATAGCATCTGATCAGTGGAAAGGATTGAAATATATTTTGCAACATTCATATTGTCAGTTTATTCTACCAGGTTGTGACACATAAAATACTGGCTTGTAAAATAAGTGTTATTAGCACAAATAGACAGTACCAAATGATTTCCAGGTAAAAACATTAAGTGAGGAAAAGTTTTATTAGAAACATTCCTTTAAAATCACTGTTAATGCTGAGGGTAGAATCAGTAATGTGTACAAGGTGGGGCAGGGGATGTAATGCCTCCAGGCACACATATTGGGAGGGGGCACCTAATCAAAGAGTGAAATGAAAATTTAGTTTATATTTAATTTGAATAAAGTGTTTATTTCATGTTTTATCTGTTTTGACATATTTAAAATGTCTTCCCTTTTCACATTTCCCATGACTAGGCCCTATAATCCCCACACTTGAATTTTAGGGGCATACAATCAAGGATTTGGCCTCGGCCATCACCAAAAATCACCAAACCTCATGTCATTTGGTAGAATATATAAATGTACCTAAAACAAGATGTCTTTAGAATCAGGTATATCTGAACCTACAGGTTGGACAGGATTTTCCTATAAAGGCACAGTCTGACAACCTGGGGTGTTATCCACTCATCGTTGAATTGGAAAGGAGTGATTATCCATTGTTTCTTGTTTTCAAGGGAACTTTCTCGTAAAAACCTTTAAGAAAACTTTGTACAATTTTTACTAAACAGCTTAGGGTTCTTTGTATTTTTTAGTCTGTATTTTGCTGTAATTTAAAAAAAAAAAAGAACATATATAGATCTGAAAGCAAAATGTTTAACTTCCTCATCACACATATGAAAATAGAATTCTTTTCAAAATTTGTTCCAAGGAATTTTTAACAGGACAAGAATTTTTCTATACACTATTACTAAATATACTAGTCTTCTTTTAATTTTTACACAATAATAGTAAAATTTCAAACAAACTAAAATCTATCATGGTCAATATTATTAGCTCCACCACTTAAGAACTCTCCTTTTTGTTGAGTCATTACAAAAACTACTGTTGCTTACCAATGCCCTTTAACTTATTAACACCCTTAGCTTGTAATATAAAGTTAACACAGAGGCTAAAATTCCAATATATACACAGTACAGGGTGCGATGGATAAATTGTCTTCTAAATTATGCAAAAATGAAAATAACATTAACATCTCATTTTAACAGATATATTTACCAAAATTACACAAAAATATCTTGAAATAGGAAAGAGTAAATTTATTCAATAAAATTGCCATTGGCTTCAAGCACGGCCTTCAGACAAATTTAGAATCTCCTGCATTTCTTCTGGACAGTCTCCTTGTTTAAGTTGGTGAATGTTGCAATAAACCTTGCCTTCAGTTCCTCTTTGGTGTTTCGTTGGTCTCTCATTCACCTGCTACCCACACATAATCATCAAGGGAGTTGCAGTCTGGGGAGTTAGGTGGCCAGATATAAGGAGTGATGCGATTGAAGAAATTGTCGGACAGCCATGACTGGGCTCTACTGCTTGTGTGGAATGGTCCAGAATCATGTTGCCAGACATAGTGACTTCCAGCAGACATCCTCTTGACCCAGGGCAGCACTATCTTCTCAAGGTACTTGCATGTTGAGTCTGAGGAGCAGAGCAACAAATTCAGGAGTTTTTCTTATCAGAAGCATGTTTTCAGGGTTATCTTTCCTTCATAAGGATCATTAGACTCATCAAACTCTTTCCGAATCCTCTGCACTGCCCTCAGATTGACACCCAAACACACTGAAATGTTCATGTTGGAGTTTTCGGCATGAATGCCAAGCAGAAGAGCATGCCATTTCCAAATTTGTGTTGGAGGGAATTGTGTTATAATGCTCACGGACGGTGCCCAACTGACCCTACTATACTGTGCAGTCAAACAACATGCATGCATGAAATTAAAAATATAAAATGGTAACAATTTACCCATCGCATCATGTACATCGAGTTAAGGAAGGGTTAGTGTTGTCATTCATGAAAACATGACACCAAAAACAAATAATTAAGTTTAGACATGAGAAAAAAAGAATGTTTAATGCTCACAAAACAGGAAAAAGATAAAAAATGTTACCAAAAGATTTCTTTGTGTCAAGAACTGAAGTGAGGATTATTATCAGAAAGTAACAAGAGAGCTAAACATTACATAACAAGATTTGCAGAAAAAAAAAAGATTTCAAAGACTGAAAAATAGTGGGAGATGTGTGTAAAAACTTTGGAATACTTGCTAAGTAACTAGTGAATGATATAGTCAACATTGGTCTTGAAGACTCAAAGAAGAGGGTTACTAGAAGATTGCACAGGAATGGACAGTGCGATCACAGACAAAGAAAAATATTTCAAAGACTGTGGAATTAAAACTAGTGAGAGATGTGTCTGAAAACTCTAGAACAATTGCCAAGAGACTAGTCAGTGATTTACCCAATGTTAGTATTGAAGACTCAAAGAAGTGAGTTACTAGAAGATTGAACAGGAATGGACAGTGAGATCAAAAAGAAGGATTGTATTTCTTCAGAGGAAACATTTCCAAGCAAAACTGAAGAATGTAAAGGACAACCTGGAGAAAGATGATTCATACTGGAAACATCTCATTTGGTCAGATGAGATGAAATTAAGGTTCTTTGGCCTTACTGATGTTACCTATGTTTGGAAAAAGAAAGGAGAGCTGTATAACCCAAACAATATTGTCAACCTGACAATGTTACCCACCCATGGAAGAAAGTGAAATTATTAATTATGCTTTGTTTCTCATTTTCAACTGAACTTTGTTGTAAACACGTTCAGGCAAAATCCACACACATTTCAGTACAGTATAAGAGTATAATGCTGTACAAATGCTCCATTATATCTGGAACTGGAAATCATGAAGATGACGATAAGATTTTCAAAGAAAGCCTTAAGTAATCAGTATCAAAACTTCTGACATCATGATAATTCAAAGCTTATATTGGTCTGGTGAAGGATTACCTGCAAAAGGCTAAAGTGAATTTTACTGATTGGCTTGCACAAAGGACTGACTCAAATCCCATAAAAAATCTGTACAGTGAACTAAGACCCCGGTCCATGTTAAAAAACCATCAAATTTTTGAGAGCTTGAAAGATTTGATAATCATAAATGAGCCATGATTTCTCAGGAGATGTACCTAAAACTTGTTGAAACTATACTAAAAGGTTGTGGATTGATATTCAACAAAAATGGATACACAATGGGGACTAATAATTTTTTATGTTGATATATTTTTTAGTTTTTAAATTAATTTTGTTTCTATGTGCAAAGTAAAATAATACTGTCTTCTCAAATAAAACTAGAAATCTGGAAATGTGTTAAAAAATATTGATCTCCCATCACTTGGGAAATAATTTCAAAACAATTAACGTTTTACAGGTGCGAGTTAATAATTATGTCCTACCTGTATTTCAGGTTAATTCTAGTGCTTAATATTCAATAGTGAATAAACCAGAGACAAATTCTGAAAAGGTAGTAAAAATTACATTAGCTGGAACATACTACAATATTTAGATGGAAATATTTTTTATAAGAAACAATTTCAAACCAAACTTATTGTAACACTAGAGAAAATGGCTTACCTCCTGGATGAAAATAGATTCAAACATGTCTTCATATCCTGAAAAGAAAATGGTGGCTTCACGAGTCGTATATAGATAGATAGATCTCAGAGTCAGATAGACTCTCGCAAGAATCTCTTTTAATATATGCAAATTTTAACTGTCAATCAAACTATAAAAAATGCATAGAGGTGACAAAAGGAGAAGTGCAACTGCTGTAGTGAACAGAAGATACATGATGCGGTCAGTGTTGGATTATTTGACATACGTAGATATTGTTACTCTGTTGGTTGAAGGAAATGGGTTACAGAAATTCCTTACAGCCCAGAATAAACTGACAAGAGGCAACTACACTTATTTTACTTCTTTACTCTGGATGTAACTCCTTGTTACTCTTTTTTGGATGTAACTCCTTGTTACTCTTTTTTGGATGTAACTCCTTGTTACTCTTTTTTGGATGTAACTCCTTGTTACCCTTTTTTAGATGTAACTCCTTGTTATTCTTTTTTGGATGTAGCTCCTTGTTACTCATTTTATACTTTATCTGGAACTAATATTTCTTTTGTTTACCTGAAGGGAATTTAAGTTCTAGATGTTAGAATGCCAAAATTTGATGATTAAAGTAATATTTTTTTTTAATCTTTTGACAGTGCTGTTCACCCTGTGCAAGGCCAGAGAGCCACTCAAGAGAGAGGGTTACAGATTAAGAAGCACAGTTTATGCAGGTATGGGAGGAAGATAACATTTAACCCGAGACTTGAACAGGTTAATGTTTAAGTTTGAGTCGTCTAAATTTTTATCAGTTGTATTCCTTGTTTAGAAATGTATTGTAGTTTTAGTTTTGGTATAAATATGAGGCTTCACTCCCACATGTTCTCATCTCTACACTGTTATGAGTGAACCATACTAACAGTTAAGATTGTGGTGATTGAGGAAGCATCCTCTTGGGAGTCAGTTCCACAAAGCAGTGGTTTGTGGGAAGAAGTTGCTTAAGTGAAACTTATTATCTCACCAATCGAATAGAAAGGGAATGAGGCTAGTTTGCTACAATGTGCATAACATGGCAGGTATCTGTCTATATTTTTGAGATGAGGTATTATGTAAGTATGCCAACAAAGATGAGGACAATAGTCCGAATAATGTAAATAATGAACATGGCAGGTCTTAGTCATGAAAGAACTGCTGGAACTAAGGTACGTCATTGGTCTAAACACATTCCATTGAAATAGTGATAGAAGAGTGAAAGGCTTGTAACATTTTGTCTGTTAGAAAAGGGTTTTAGGGTGGAAAATAATTTGTTGCCCACAAGGATGTGGAGATACTTTTGGACTATCCAGGCTGGAAAGGGAAGACTGTGTAGCTCCTGCTGATATATGTCAGAAGTACACCATTTTAGGTCTGATCTGGCTCTTGTAAAAGTATAGAAAAGCAGGAAGAGTCAGGTACTTACTGGAACTGATCATTTTCTGGCACTTTTTAGCAATTTACAAGTTCCACTTGAGGTCTGGTTTGAGTTTAAGGCCCAATAGGCATTCATGGGCCTCCCTAAGGGAACATCATCCTGATTGGTGTTTGTTCAAGGTCTCATCCCTTTCAAGTTTTTTTTTCTGATCAAGCCAAGTCCCAATTACTAACCTATTTCCTTCTTCACTTTTCTTGCTGAAATTCTTTCTCTTTTGTGCACTTCATTCTTTTATTATTTATTTCTCTTTCTTTCTCAAAATTTTTTGTTCTCTGTCTGTAGAATTCAGAACTAACATTATAAAGATTTTTTTTTAATCCATATCACCCCAAGCAAGGCAGTAAAGTCACTAAAACACAAGGAGTTACAGGATGTGGAAGAATTAGGAACAAAAACATTAATAATGAACATGAAAAGGAAAGAGTAATCAGGAGGACAGTAGATAGTGATTGACATTGCATTTAAATTTTTGTAGATTAAAGTTAGTTGGAAATCATGGAAGTGAGTTCCACAAGTGAGAAGTTTGAAAAAAAAACTGTTAGCATAGAAATCATGACTACATCAAGTCAGATCAACTGTAAATTGATGAGATCTCAACACAAGTCTAGTTTCTTTTCTTTTATATGTCATATCCCTTCAGGATGTAGGGGATCATGGCTCTCTACATCTTCCTGTCTCTTGTAGCTCTTAATAAATTTTGTCTTTCTGTTATTTCTCCCAAACCCTGTTCTGCCATCCATTTACTCAAGCTCATCAAGTATGTTATGTGCTACTTTCTTTTGTCCCTATTTCCCTGTCCTGTGAGTATCAGATTTTCCAAGCCCTCCTTCCTTATTACATGCCCCAGAAATTTCAACTGCCTCTTCTAGATGTTAAGTATAAGTTTACTTTTTGTTTCCATTTTCTCCAAAACTTCATTGTTGATCACATGTTTAGCCCATGGTATCCTCAGCATTTTTTCCCTAGAACGACATTTCTGCTGTGTCAAGTCTCTTCTTCATTTTTGATGAGATTGTTCAGCATTTGCTGCTATACGTGAGGACAGATATTACATCTAGTACTGAACTTAAATTCAAAAAGTCTAGGGAGTATAGCAAACAACTCGTCCAAACACTTACCATGAAAGTATTTATACAAAAGGCATGGAGAGGCAACCTTATGGCAGTGGGAACCTGACTGAAGCTGAGCTGCCAGATTAAAACCAATAATATTGCTGATTCTTCTTTGAATTTCATCAAGGAGCTCAAGGTACATAACAAGGGCACCAGATCATATCTGGCTGCAATATTCTAAGCAGGGATGAATGATAGACTTATAGATATGCAAGATTGATTCTGGAGAGAAGAATTGTCTCACACAACACATTGAACCAACTTTCTTAGCAGCTGACCTAGAAATGGATGGAATAATTATTCCACTTCATGTCAGCTGAGAATGTTAGCCCAAGAAGGTGCAACGAGTCACTTCTCCTGGAGGTTAGCATCAGCCATGGCTTCAGAGTCAAAATCAAAAGGATTTGACAAATGTATGGCTATCTAAAAAGAGTAGATTAGAAGATTTATCTTTCCTTTTTTTTAATATCCTTTAATAGGTTCCCTTAAGTTATTATATGATTTTGTAATTCTACAAATGAAAGATTTATTTATAATTTAAATAATATTTTATTACCAAATCTTTAACCCTTTCAAAATAGTTGTTGTAAATCTCTGAATGTTTAAGCCTCAGTGTGGGATAGAGAAAATGAAGAAAGCATCATAAATGGCATGATCAGTAAGCCAAGCATAGGAATATGGCATATAGATGCCAATAAAAAAAATAAAAAAATTTTGAACAAAATTGTACAAAACTTGTCAAAATTAAAACAGAAATTTTATTCTATTTTAATAATTTCTCACAGAGAATTAGTGCCAATTACTGTGCCATAATATGAATTCATTTTTCTGTAATTGAAGTGAATTTCTTGATAGAGTATAGTGAATATTTTTCTCGTTTATAAAACTGGTTGAAGGCTGGAGAAGATGAGGAGGTCTGTAAATTTCTTCTTTTTATGACATCTCTGCCTGGGGAAGCTGTATTGAGTTAAAGAAAGTTACACAAAAAAGAAATCTTTCAATATCTCTGTACTCAAAAACTTTCAATTCGTGACAGATTTCATAAGTGAAAAATGAATGAAGGCCTTCATAAAGTTAGTGAGAAAGAAATGAATTGTGTGCTTGTCAGATGCAACCAATATTCAAACAAAGTCTGCAAAGCTTGTGGTGACACTTTCAACACATTTGGCAACAGAAGAGGTCAAATTCTTAAAAAATGTCAAAATTAAGTCTGATGTTAATAGTGAAAGATCTGGGGGCAAACCTTCTCTGTTATTGACCTGAACATATTTCTTGGATTTGGTTCTGGTTGTATATGGATAAAAAAAAATGATCAATAAATAAATTTAGACTGACTTGCAGATCTTTCGGTTTTGATGATTTGTGTTTCTTGATACATATGTATATATATATATATATATATATATATATATGAAAAGAAAAAGAGGAAAGGAAAAGAACAAAACAAATGAAAAAGAGAGAGTGAGAGAGAAAAAGAAAGAAAGAAAGGGAGTTAAAAAGAGACATGGGTGAGTATGTATTGTATATGTATTTCTGTATTTAGCTCAATTTCTGTTAATGCAACCATTATAAACCAAAATTCAATATATTTCCCATATGAATATCAATGTAACCTGAAAAAAATTACTTACATTCATTGGCTAATCCCAATGTAACCAAAAAAAAATGATTAGCATAATAAAATAAGACATTATATATATATATATATATATATATATATATTGATATTGCTATTAACCACTAATATCATCAATATATATATATGTGTGTGTGTGTGTGTGTGTGTGTATATATATATATATATATATATATATATATATATATATATATATATATATATATATATCAACAGACTGTTACTGCCATTCCAAGATAAAATGATCTTTAGAAAAGGGATCATATTTTATTAATAAAACAGGATAGAATAGTATTTCCCTCCTTTAGTCTTGGTAATTTATTAATTTTTTTTAACATCAGTCATTGAAAATAATTTTTTTTACACTTCTTGGTTTTATTTTGCCAGCGATTTTATTTATTCTGAAGATGTGTTAGCTGAAATGTAACTAAAGTTTTACTTTCGTACTCTGTTTTATTGATAAAATATGATTCCTTTTCTAAAGATCATATATATATATATATATATATGTGTGTGTGTGTGTGTGTGTATTTGTGTGTATTTAGGTAGCATTTTTTTATTGATGCATGTTTCATTAAATAATATAGACAAGTGTTGTCTATTCATTTTATGTAAACTCTTTTCATATCATCTGATAAGCTTAATAATATTATTATTAAACGAAGAGAGAAAATCACAATATTCAAACATATTTTTAATCCTATTTAAGCTTTCGTCTTACATAAGCCATTATCAAAGATGACAATTACATTACAATATATTAAGCAATACACGGACAAATCAGTGATGATAGTCTGTTTCTGTCTACATGGAAGATTTCCGAGCAACTGCAAACTCGTGCATATAAAGCACTAGATCAAAAATCGCCCCACAACTCATGACATCACACATGACCATGTGAGAGTGAAAATGGGAAGTATTAAGTATGGGAATCTGTTATATTCATGAGTTTGTTGTTGCTTGGAGATCTTCCATGTAAACAGAAACAGCCTATCATCATTGTTTTGTCTGTGTATTGCTTAATATATTGTAATGTAATTGTCATCTTTGATAATGGCTTATGTAAGCCAAAAGCTTAAATAGGATTAAAAAATATGTATCAATATGATTTTATAACATATCAACCATTTTTTTAAAATCAATTTCATCCCAAGCAAGACAGTAAAGCACTAAGGCACAAAGGGTTACTAGGTGGGGAAGTATTAGAAAACGGAAACACTATTAATGAGTAGGAACAAAGGAAGATTAATCAGGAGGCCAGCAGGTTATTTTGTATGTGTCACCCTGGGAATCTGCATCACCCTGGGAATCTGTAACTCATTACTCAGTAGTAATGACCAAACTAGCAACACTAACAACTAAGCCACATCTGATTTGTACGCACAGTACTGAATAGGTGTCACACACATACATACATAAATATATGTTTGTGTGTGTGTCATTGTTTAGAAATCTTCCTGGTGAGATGAAGTTATTGCATCGGCTGAGTTAGCCATGCAAGGAAGCCATCTGGCATATGACAGAGACACGGGATATGATGACAATAACAAAACTTCATCAAAGCAATGAAGGCAGATTTTTCTATAGGGAATAGTCGTCAATTTCTCTCACACTAATGACAGATGTTCCTTTGAGGGCAGGACAAAATGGGAACATTAGTAATCGGAAACTCAGAAACCTTGTTTTCCCATCAATGGAAATAGGTTCAAGTCTTGCAGGGGGAATCTAATTCTTCTTTTTTGAAAATGGTATTTTGACTTGCAAAAGATATGAAGTTGATAAATAAATAGAAACTGCTACAGGATAGAATGTTGAAATTAAAACTGTAAAGATTATTCAAGTGAGGGTGAAAGCATATGATATGATAAATAAATAAAATATATATATATATATATATATATATATATGTGTGTGAAAAGTGTATATAAATATAAACAAATATATATATGTATAATTATTTATATATTATATATCCGGGTATTTATTAGAAAGCACTCAATATCAGAGATAGAGCTAACATATTTGGTTGGGTAGATGTGAGTTTGTGACCCTGGGTTTCACGATTTAGCGATCGTCAGACCCAAATTTTTAAAACATTAATCAGTTTGTCTGACGATCGCTAAAGCGTGAAACCCAGGGTCACAAACTCACATCTATCCTAATATATATATATATATATATATATATATATATATATATATAGTAAAAAATAAATATAGTGAACATTGAAGTCAACACTCAGAGGCGACAGGCCTGTCACCACTGAGTGTTCACTTCAATGTTCACTTTTATATTTATATTTACATACACTCTATCTCTGATATTGAGCACTTTATCCCATAAATATAGCACACCTTAAAACTATATTTCTTCATATATATATATATATATATATATATATATATATATATATATATATATCTTAGCTTAAAAGTTGCTCTACTGGGTGGCATTTCAGCTAGCTCCTGCTGAGGGCTCTTGACTAGGCCTTCATCACAATAGCTAGGAAGGTGTAGATGTGATAAGAAACAACAAACTACAGAAGAACTTAAAACTGATCACTGCATTTAAATATTGCATTAATATTGAAGCTTAATTTTTAAAAGTTCAAAGATAATTCTTATCAAAGATAAATGCTGCCACTTAATTTAAAGGTCCTTCGCTTCTATACAAACAGTTATTTTTATTTCATGGGTGACTTTTGCTGGATTTTGCAATTAATTTTGATTATTCCCAAATTTATTTCCAAATTATAAAAAATATTGTTATCATACAAAAAAATATTGTTGCAAAAATCATGTTAAAAAAAATCACCAAAAACAATCTCAGTAATGAAAACTTGGAAATCCAAAATTTCAGGATTGCAGGTCCATATCTGGCCAAGAATGTTTTAAATTTACTCACAGAGTTGGGCCAGATCAAAGATAGTATGATATGTTGGGATGCAGCCTCTAGGGGTTGAAAAAGTGTGACACAGGAGCACAGTAACATTCAGATTTATTTTACTTACATACACATATACTTATATTATATATATATATATATATATATATATATATATATATAAATAAATGTATATTTGGGCAGCAACCTTTCTTTTTAAACATTTTCATTAAATATGGCTGACAAGGAAGATTTAATTAATTTTTTATTTAGTTTTTCCAACATCCTTACATTTTTGCTTCATAGGAGTAAGGGAGTACAGAAATTTTCCATAATTTTTCATTGTCTCAAGTGCTTTCAACCATTTATTTAGCCATTTTCATATATATTTTATATAAATTTCACATATATTCTATATAGATTTCACATATATTTTATATATATTTCATATATATTTTATATAAATTTCACATATATTTTATATAAATTTCACATATATTTTATATAAATTTCACATATATTTTATATATATTTCACATATATTTTATATATATTTCATATATATTTCATATATATTTCATATATATTTTATATATACTCATAAGATGACAGTTGTTTAAGGTATGAAACTAGCAGTCAATTTTTAGCATCTACTTGAGATTTTTCTTGTTAAAAAGTTGAAAAATTTTAACATATTCAACATTATGAATAAAAAATAATGAATTTTATAAAGTATTTTTTTGAGACTTAGCATGAGCAAAAAAAATTCACAGATTTGCAGGAAAAACAAGACCCCAGAATGATGTCAAAATGCACAAAAATTTTTCATCCTTTAATAATCAGTTGTGCTTAGGCACAGTGGTGCAATGTTTAGTGGCTCTGGTTGAGGAATCGGAGAGCCGGTTTCAAATTCCAGTCAAATCCATTACATTCACTTATGTGCCAATACCCTTGGGAAAGGTGTGAATCCTCTTCTTCTCCCCCTAGCTATGGTTAAATAGCAGGACAGACCAGGTTCTATAGCCTTGGGTGGCAACTGGTCTACTGCAGAAAAAAATGGCAAACTACTGTGGGAGAAAATCTGCCTCATCAGTCATGTATTGAAAGATTCATGATCGCCTAAGCATGTATCACGCATGGCACATAACTAACTGATATAAATATAGATAGAAAAAAGCAAATGTCAATAAAATAATGAGAGTTATAAAGCACTACCTGGGACCCTCAATCATACTTGGGCCTCCCTCAGTTCAGGGGTATATGTGCCAGCTCTGAGTGTGGTTTATCTAAGAAATTTGGCAAACCTAAAGGATAACTGTTATTTTTATTTACATTTCTTAGTGATAAATAAAATCGATAAAAGATAAGTTAATAAAAAGAAGTCTTCTTTTAACTGTGAAAATAGTTAATACATTTTAACCTTTATAAGAAAAAAGCATAATTTTTATATGATGCACTTTTGAAACACTTATATAAACATAAACATTTCTTTTTTCTTGCATTAAATTCTTTCCTAAATATAGATTGGCCGAAAAAATTTTGTGATGATCTTCAAGGTAATCTTAAAATATAGAATGTCAGAGAATGGTAGCATTCATTATGTCACAGACATCAGGAAAAGATATAAACAGCACCACAAAGCTTTAAGCTGACAAATTGATGAAAAGAGTAAAGCTTTTATTTTCTGTGGTTTTTCAATATTTTTCATTGCATTTGTAATTACAAACTTCCTTTTTGCTCTTAATTTATAATCTCAAGGAAAATAAAAAAAAAATTAAATGTTTCAAAATTATTTATTTGACTTTTCAAAGCCAGCATGAACTAAAATCAATCACTGATGAAAGAAAATTCTGTCTTTTATTTGTACAAGAGTTAGTATTTCCTCTTCGACATCAGTACAGGAATTGAAATTTATTCATTTGCCTTATTCTGACACTTCCTTCCTTTGACAAGCAAAACATTTCTTCCTCCAGATTTGTTTTTTTTTCTTAAAACTGAGGTACATCTTTTCAAGAGTGAAGAAGAAAACAAAACACTGAAAGAAGAAATTAAAATTAAAAACAAATTAATCAACTGATCCATTCTGAACTAAGTTGAGTAGTGACACAAAATAAGAGGAAAAGCAATACAGACATTTGTGTTCTCAAAAAGAGAAAAGATTGAATAATTTTTGAAGAATTGTCACTGTATCTTGGAAAAATGTTGTTTTCAATGAAATCCAGCAGAAAGAAAGTTTAATTGTTTAATTTTGTTCTTTTCTAAAATCATGGTTCAAATTAAAAGCCAAAATAATTCATGAAGATGGATAATGGATTTGAATCAAAAAATTCTTCAGTTCAAAAACTCTTACCATGCATTTTCTAGATACCAATAAACAAGTATATCAGTTCCATATAAAATACCAGATCTGTTTTGCTTCATCTCTGCAAACCAATTTCAGAAAATAATGGATCAGATACAAGACTGTCAGTCACATTCTACAATTCAATTTACAACTTTGAAAGAAAATCATGAATGAATTTGATTAGAATTGGAATTAATGAAAATGTTGATTAAGTAAACCTTCTTTCCAATTGATCAGAGATTATAAAAGTTTGGTTTTTTGAAGCAGGTTTGCTAGTTTTGGAAAAATTAACTCAAACTTCATTAATATGCCATCTGAAATAATGTGATAAGCAAACTCAAGATGTCTTTGTAAGAATTTAATTCCAAAAATATCAGTAATAATTTATTTTTTTAAATCTGCAATACTCTGATTACAAAAGATTTAATTACAAAATAACATTTTATAATATAATTCTTAAAATAATTTTAATAATCTAATTAAAAATGCCTGTAATAATCTAAAAAAATGTCAGTGTCAATCTAATTACAAAATAACCTTTAATAATCTTATTCCAAAAATAATTCTAATAATCTAACTTTAAACATTTCACTGTTAATTTAATTATAAAACAAACTTTAATAATCTTAGTTTTAAAATAATTGTAATAACCTAATTAAAAATATCTGTAATAATCTAATTATAAAAAATGCCAATGTTAATTTAATTACAAAATGTTGTAATACTGTAATTAAAAAGATATGAAATAATCCAATTAAAAAAAATCTGTAATAATCTAATTCTTAGGAATATGTTATTTTTTTAAATTCACAAGATATAATGGGGTTCTTCATTTTTTAAATTTATGAGAAATCCAAAAATCTAGCATAAAGTCCAGACAATCTGTCAAATTATTTAAAAAAAAAATATGCAAGAGCAAAGAAAAATATTTTGATATTTTGTGTATCCTTGGTAAGAAAGAGGTTTTTTGGGTTGTCTTTCTTTGATTGTTACTTAATAACTTCAGATGGAAAATCTTTTTCACTGAATTCTTTTCAGGTTTATATTTTCCCCGTTTTCAAACAAATTTTCAACATTAAAAATAACTAATACAGTAGAACTGATATGATGGTCTAATGGAGAAACCTGAACAGCTCAAACTGCTCTCCCCTAACAAAATTAACTCAGCCTTAACTTCTTCATTTAACTCTCTGTAGAACAACTGTGTGACATATATTGACACAGGTATTGTCATTATCATGCCGATCTCTATCTGAATTTTGATCAGATAACAAACTGGTATGACAATCCTGACTGTTACTATACAGACTTGATAGAATTGAAAAGTATTTATGTGGCCTTGTGGGTGATGAATTATTTTCCACTCTATCACTCCTATCTCACAGACAAAATATTGTTAGTCTCTCCCTACTGTATGACTATTTCCATGGCAAATGCTCTGACAAGCTACGTTTCATAGTTCCACCAGTTCAGACCTTCCTGCCACATATACTGGGTCATCTTTTCCAGTGATCATTTATAAAAAAAATGTAAAATTTGTAAAAAAAAAAAAACCCTAAGATCATACACATTTTACATAGTTAAAGCTCTTTGTAATATATGAACTGTACTTGTGAGTACAATTTTTTGTATTTGTTTAAAGCATGAGCTATTAGGAATCCCTTCACTGCATCTATTAGAACATTCAATCTGAGGGCGCCAACTACAACTGTAATTATTGATATCCTCAAGATCCTTGTATTTTGATAGTTTTTTGAAGATCTTCAAAGGTAAATTATAATTTGCATGGACTGCTTTGTCAATAAGAAAGCATATTGTGTTCTTGTGATCTTTGATTACAATGTCTGCGTAATTAGGTTTGACTATTCTGTCTGTGTTTATTGTAAAGTCTCATTAAATTGTTACAGGTCCTATCACTGTAACCGGGTCTGGGTGACGTTCATACCAGTTTCTTCAGTTTCCTTTCCATAAAAGTTGTATATTTTCCAATACAGATATTTGCCTACTTTATCATGTCGAGTTATATATTCAGTGGGTGATAACACCATGCAACATGATATAAAATGGTAAATCGTTTCTGGATATTTATCACAGAATCTGCATTTCAGGTTAACACAATTTTTCAGTATGTGTGCTTGGTAATTTCTAGTTAGCAAGCATTGGTCCTGTGTTGCAAGAATAAAACCTTCGATTTCAACTTTTAGCCCTGCAATATGTAACCACTGATTGGTACAGGGTTTGTTTACATCAACTTTGGTATGGGCAGAGTATTGACCATGAAAAGGCTTATCTTGCCATTCTTTCTGCATTTGCTTTCTTTTTTAGGTTCTTTGCTACTACAGTAGATGTATTATGGTTTATTTGCACTTTTTCACCTACTTGAAATTCTCTTTTTGAAATTGTTGGCTTCCTTTATGAAGGAATAAAGTTTATTATTTCTTTCATGTTCTTTGACACAGATTATCATCCAGTCTTCTGTAGTTTCCAGGTATTTTTGAAGACTGATTGTTATGGCTTTATAAGACATTTCTAGTTGAATTAATCCTCTGCCTCTTTTGAATCTGGGCATATACAGATGATCAACGTCAGTCTTAGGAAGGTGCATGCAGTGAAAAGTAAGAACTTTTCTCATTTTGACATCCATTCGTTTAATGTCAGTTATGGTCCAATTAAGTTTGTTAAAACTGTATTGCACTACAGGGAAAGACAAAGAGTTTATGGCTGATATTCTGTTGTTTAATTATTATTATTATTATTTTTATTTTCTTTGATTTCTGGTGTTTACACATTTCTTTCCGGGTCCCACCCAGGGACCTGAGGTTAGAAATGGCATCATGACACTTTCCACAGACAAAAAAAAAAAAATTACATAGATAAAGCCCTTCGTAAAGTGTGGCTGTACTTGTCAGAACAATTTTTTGTATCTCCTTGAGGCATGGACTTCCAGGAATCCCTTCAATTAGTCTACTACAATCTTTTCCAACCAGTCCTAGGGCTCCAACTACAACAGGGATTGTTGATGTTCCCATATGCTACATTTTCGAGATTTCTATTTCAAGGTCCTTGTATTTTGACATTATTATTATTATTATTATTATTATTATTATTATTATTATTATATCTAATATTCTAATATTACAGAATAATAAAGAATATAATAATCTTAATTTTGTTCTGTGCTTGGAGTAAAAGCTCAACAAGAAGAAAATATAAGTAAAAAAAAAATACCCAAAATAGAAATTGTTCCTTTGAAACATTTGAATTCATTTCTACTCATGGCAAAATATACACCATAGTCATAAAAAGAAAACATTATTTGTCAGTTAGTAAGTACAAATAGTATTTATGTAACTCAAGTTTACACAAAATCAAACGCTGTACTTCGGTGA